>CAWVOJ010000004.1:2440073-2871617 GCA_963930925.1 Coccomyxa viridis | reverse complement strand
AAAACCTAAAACCTAATCCCTAAACCCTAAACCCTAAACCCTAACCCCTAAAACCTAAACCCTAAACCCTAAACCCTAAACTTCTAAACCCTAAACCCTAATGGCCTTCCGCCTGATAGGCTTGAGAGAGTTTTGTATGACCGTGGTCTAGAGGCTCCAGCTCGAGGTAGGGGTAGGAACGGGCGCATGTGGAGTCGGATTGTAGGCAGCATACCATGATGGGACACTTTGTCCGGGTTCAGCGTGGAGTCCTTATCCTTACCCCGTAAGGAGTTTGAGAGGGAGCTTTGTATTGCGGTACATAACAAAGACCAAAGCGCATTTCTATGCGCACTCGCTGGCAAGCCCGAGCTTGCCCTGTACCAGCGCATCTATAAGGGTCCAGGATTTGGGGAGTACTTGCAGCGCAGCGCTCAAGGACAGCAGGCAGCTCAGATTTGGTTTCATCTGCGCTGTGGCACATCCATGTTGCGTCAGCATGACAGCCGCTTCAAGGACCAGCCCAACCATGATAGGGAGGACCGTATATGCCCAGCTTGCGAGGAGCCAGACAGCATAGAGTTGATACAGCATGTGTTGCTTCATTGCCCTGCGTATGAGCACCACAGAGCATGCTCTGCTCAGCAGTGGCTTCTCTACCAAGAGCTCAGGAGTCTACTCCAGTATTGGTAGACGATGAGAGCTTGATAGGTTTACTACGAGATGACTTTATGGGAGGTGCAGAGGAGACAGTTGCAGCGGCAGATGCATTTCCGCATGCTGTCATTACCTTTAGAAACCATTGCGTAGAGCGGTTTGGCGGGTGATTGACGGTTGCGGACTGACGGTTGCAACAGGACTGATGATTGCACTAGGACGGGTTGTTTTGCCTTCCATAATTGACATGTCTTTGCATATCTTTACGTTCCGTCTTGTTTAGGTTCTTTGTCCATGTTGCGGCTCCAGACAGAGGAGGTCCTCTCCCCTAGAATCCCTCGACGTCACCATGCCACAGGCTGGGTGTTGCGTCAATGTGGGGCTGGAGTATGGGTGCCTCGGTGTGGGGACACTAGGGTTACTTTACCTAGGCCTGTGTATGCCTTGGAGTCTATGCTGTGCATGCTATCTCAACATCATGCAATTGGGCAGCACACAGATTGCGCATTGTGACTGTGCTAGCCTCCATGATTGAGGCTGCTAGACACCAACGTGGATGCCCTATGGCCCTAGGCTACGGGTTGCCTCCCTTGTAATAATACATAGTCAACCTCCACCGCTAGGTGAGAACAGATAGCCAACAACCTAACTGGTGGTGCCAAGTCAATGCTGTCTTGGGCTTGGCAAGCCCCCACGTGCCTGAGCCTACCAGATCACCAAGTACACAATAAAGTCTTCTTGGCAATGATGCAGTCTCGGAGGCCTCTGCCGGCCACATTGCCTAATAGCCAGGCTGCTAGCTCATGGATGGCTCTATCCTTGTGATCTTGCGTCTCATGTGACACTTCCAAGCCGTTGAAGTACCTTGCTAGACTAAGGACATCTATGCTTGCAGCCAAGCTGGAGAAGACCCTCGCAAGTAAGGCAGGATTAGGCATGAATAGGTCTGCCAGGTAGCAGAATTGTTGCTAGGTGGTCGTGAGTGAGACTGAGTGCTTGCCTGAGACTGAGTGCTTGCCAAGTCAATCAGTGCCAATTTAGCCATGTGCTCAAACCTGCTCTTGTGACATGTTGTGGCCAGTATGAGCCCTAGGTCACCTCATGGCATGGCCCCAGTCAGATCCACAATACAGCCTTGGTGCTGGCGTGCTAGGCCATAATTTGGTGCGATTTGCAACCTAGACTGCTCAAACAAACGATGCCACAGATTGTGAGGCTGTTCAAGAATCTGTTGCTGGATCCATCTGGCAGTGTGGAAAATCAGAGGAGCTTTCCCGACATGAATTACCTGAAGGAAGCTCGGCAAGCATATGCATGGTTGCCTGCTTGGATGCCGCTGCAGATTTAGTCTTATTGACATCCCATATAATGCTATTGTGGGAGCTTGGCGGTCAGCGCTCAAGGGGACGGTCAACACGTAGAGGCTGTACATGTGAAGTGCTGCTCCTATTGTCCACCCCTTTAAGAGCTAGGGTGCAGTCTCGGCCCCTGTGCAGAGAGCGGCCCTAGTGGTCAGAAGGGGTATGCTAGACAGGGCAGAACACAGCTGAAGGGCTGCAATGTAGAGTTGCAGAGTGCATAGCAGGCCATCCAGATTAAGATTGCCACCGAGGAAGTAGCTGCAGGAAAAGCCACGCAGTGGCGATCGAATAAATCTCATGCCGGTCACGAACCGGCAAATTGGCGAACATTTGAACGGCACCTGACAGCAAACCCAGGCAAGTCGTCACGGAAACCGTACTTGACGTCTACGGCCTAGCCAGACCATGATCGGTACCTCTCAGGTCACGCGATTGGCCCTCGTTGCGATCAGCAACTCGCAGGTCGAGAGATGAGAGTCAACTTATGTATGCTCATCGCGGCCAGAAGGTGATTCATACGTTCACGCTTCAGAACATCAAGGCCTTGTGTTCGTACATGTTAAGCAGTGAGTGTGCTACTGACTTGTCGTGCTGTGCTGCAGGGGCCTTGAGGTTGTGCTTGTCCTTGCCTTCCTAGTGAAGTCAACAGCAGCCAACGATGTGGATTTGCCAGTGGCAATACAGGGCACTGAGCAGTGGGCTGGCGTTGTGGCCAAAGCAATGACTGTCGACAGACGCAGCTTGGCCGAGAGCCTGCAAGCGCTCAAAATCTTTCAGAGTTCTGTCATGCAGAAGACAGCCAAGACAGTAAGTTGCATCTCCACTTTCACCTCCCAAGCTGATGTGTGTAGCTGCAGTCTCCCCCACTGTGCAGGTCAGCAAGCATGGCCATCACAATGCTCTTGCGCCCTTAACATGTCCTGTCACAGAAGTCTTCTCAATGCTAAGGGCCTGCAGCAAAACAACAGGCGATCATGGGAAGCCTAGACGCCTTTTATCATTCATAACACTGACAGTACAGTCTCATGTGAACAGTGCTTGGGATGACACCATCAGCCAGCCCGGTAGTTCTGAGACCACTCTGTGCGCAATATGACCAGGCAGCGGCACTTCACAACACTGAAGATGGCGACATCAGCGGGATCCTTGCTCAGGCAATGAAGAAGGCAGTGTCCATCAGCGCCCCAACCTTCTTTGCCACCAACACAGACCTATTCCAGGACAGCGTTGCTGCCATCCAGTTCGGCTTCGCAGGCCTTGTAGTGGCCCCGTGCGCCGTGCCTGTGGTTCCCATCGGCGTCGGTATCTTTCCCCAGGTTTAGCTCGTCAACTGGCTGCATGATTGTGAACAGGATAGTCCCTTGCTGGCCCTGTCACTCCACTGCCCAGGTCCATGCTAAAGTGGGGCGATGAGTATCACCAGTCACCGCTAACGCCGGAACAGCAGACAGGACAAACAAAATGTGTTTGCTTGGCTATTTAAAAGGACAGGGAAGTGGCTTCGTACCATTGTTCCAGGTCTCTTGTTGCCATGCAGGGTATCAGCATACAGCCCGTGGGTGTCGACATTGCACCAACTGGTGTGAACATCACGCCTCAGGGTGTCAACATTGCGCCCGTTTTGATAGTCGTAGGGCCATACGACACAACCGTTGCTGGACAGGTGAGCAATCTTTCGGTCAAGCCAGGCACATAATATGCTTGGATCTTCACATGAGCACACCTCCCTGCACTTGCTATGTTGCATGCCAAGGCAGTGTTGAGGACATCATTCTAGTGTAAGAGCGAGTTCCCGAAACACCAAACCCATGCAGGGGCTCAACATTGCGCCTGCCCTAATTGCTGTTGCTCCGGTCAAAGAGATTGTCAATCCCGTGGGGCCGCTTGCCATCACAGACACGCTGGTGTCCGCCACGGTGCCAGCCTTGCCGTAGAGCCTGTCGGAGGCGGTCCATTCTATCCTTGGCAGCTTACAGAGGCGCCCTCTGCACTGTGCCCCAGCCGCAGCTCCATTTCGGCTGCTCCTGTCTCGGAGCTCCTGATGGCGCCTCTTGGCATCCCTTGCCTTGGGCGCAGTCGTGGGCCTACAAATGCACTGCAGGTTGTTTGAGCAAGTATTACAGGATGGTACCACCAGCCAATATCATGTTCAGCAAAGGAAGTATTGGTACCTGGGATGCTGCTCCTTGGAAGTGTCTTGCCGGAGATGAGGACCATGGATAGCATGCCCAGCCACTTAGAAGTACGCACATCACGGAAGCTTTCACCCCTTCATGACCTGATGAGACGTGCAACAAAGGCCAAGAGGGCTTTGACGTCACCTGCAGAGCTTTGCTTTCCTACAGCTACGTTCCCATTAGAGGCGCATTGTGTGCACTGTAGCAGATCCAAAACTGCCCGCAAGAATTTTAAGTCTTGCACATGTTGTGAAAGCAGGGAATAGCTGAGTGGAACAAATAGCCACGGCATGTTTCTCAAGGTCCAGCCACTGGCAGCTTTCTGTAGCAGCGAATTACGGCGCTCACCAAGCGCCGCTTGGGTGCTGTTGACTTGTGCGCCCACGCTTGAAGTGTAATGGACTGGCAGAAGCTTTGGCAATCGAAACTGCATCATTCAGGCTTGATTATGTGGGATCCAATCATGTCTTGGAGCAAACCTGGGATGCTGTGTCAGTTGCCTATGCAGCACAGACGTGTGAGATTTCTCATGGAAGTGTGCTGAAAGCCCAAGACGGCCGCCACACCGTTGCCAGAGTGCCACCTGTGTGCAATGGGCACTGACATGGCAGCTAGGGAGTTGTGACAGCCCACTCGGCCAGCACAAGTGCAGGGCATTAGTGAACACAAATTTGAACACTTTAAAGACAGCAAATCACATGGGACAGCCTGTGGGGATGGCTGAATAGCAGAGGAGCAAGGTACAGCACAGCTTCAGAGAGTGTGGCAACCTGTCTTTCATTATGTTCTGTGTGTGCTGAGGGTACCCTCTTACCGGTCTCACAACCTAGGATAAGTGGGTTTGATCACCATGATGCGCATTCATGCACACTAGCCAGCATGGTTGGTGAACAGCTCTATGTTCTGGGTCCAAGTACTGCTGGTGCGATAGCTCACAGGTTTAACCAGATTGCATGAGGGCTAGGGCACGTAAGCATGAGAACTGTTGTCAGCCTGCTGCCCTGGCTTCAGCGCTTGTGCAGATCTAGCGTCTGCACACTTGCAAGTGGCGGCATGGGAAAACCTATAAAAGAGATTGCAAGCATCGTGGCAGAGCGGGCTTTCCCGCTGTCGGCTAGAGGCGTGGTCAACAGGATACCCAGGAACGCAGAATGGGTCCTCATAGGAGAAGCTTCGCATGGGACTCGAGAGTTCTACGAACTCAGGGCTGGTGATCAACCACACAGAAATCACGGTTGCCTTTCTTCAGAATTGACACGACGTGCCTGAAGCGGCAGGCCCAGGGACTCAATATCTCACGTGATGAGTGTGGTGCAGAGATCACCAAGGTCCTGATCCAAGAGCGAGGCTTCAATGCAATTGCAGCAGAAGCAGGTGTGCATTAAATACTCTCTGCTGCAAAAGCCAATGCTATCCTGCGGTGTACTCAACATGTCATTGCAGCATGCTATGACAGGCACAAGACTAGATTCCTGGACAACAGACTGTGATGCTCAGAGCTATCCGGCTGCGGGTGCATGCTAGTGGCTTTGAGAGGTGTGACGCATGGTGCAGACTTCCCAGATGCCTTCAGGGCCAACCTGTGGGCGCGGGGGCTATCACAGGACAAGAGCGCAGAGGAAGCCCTCAGTGACTTCAAGGTGGAGTGCTTCAGCCACCTTGTTCATCTGCAACTCCAGGCTCAACCTAACCCGTGCTGAGCATAATGATGACTCGCTTTGACACTCTTGCTAGCAATGCTGCAATGGGTTTCTGCCATGCAGCGAGTTCCCACATGGATGTGGTGCAACACGACAGTAAAGAAGTTCCTGGAATGGCTTCGTGACTTCAACCTGCAGGCACGTGCTTCCCTAGGGCCTGTCGCAAGATATACCGCCGGCTTGCACAGGCTTGCTTCTGAGTGTCAAACTTTCAGATGCGCGGGACTCTGATGTGACAGCTGCACTGCAGGTGAAGGGGGCGAACACCCAGAATCTGGAGAAGTCAGTGGGCTTCTATGGCCTGGATGTCTATTCCCTCAGTGCTTCAACGCAGGTGCATCTGCATGCAGGCCTTGTGCGCACTGCAATTGCCCTGCCTTGACAATTGCACCATGCTCACAGCAGGTGCATGGTCCAGCACTGTAGCGCCTTGTAGAGGACTGGTTGCTGAGGTCGAGAAATGAGACCATGTCGGTGAACGCAGGCAGTCATTGACTATCTGAAGAGGACAAACAATCCAGAGGCTGCCAAGATTGCCAAGGAGCGCTACAGCTGCTTCGACAGGCGCGCTTCTACAGTGGAATGATCATGCACCTTCTCGGGCTCATGCTCAGCACAGCGCAGAAGTCCTACCCCTTCTTCAAGGCTTTGTTGAGTACAGGGAGACGCGCTGGTAACACACAGGATGGTTGGGAGTCTAGGAGTCTGAGCGTACATGGCCTTCTTTTGGCTTTCTCAGAATAGGCTATTGCCTCACACATTGGATGTGAGGGAGCAGAGCCCACACCTCAGAGTGCAGTACAGGGGCAGCCTGCAGGACCATACTGATAAGGATGATGGTAACATGCAGGTATGGGGCAGACGCGGCCATGTATGGGCTGCTGCTGCGCCACGGCGCAGGGCCCTCCTGTGAGGATGCGGCCGTGCAGGAGTTGCTCGACATGCTGAAGATGGTGCGCCATTGTCCTGTGTCCTGAGACAAAATGCATCAAAAAGGCTGGCAATCTGAGATTGCTATATATCTCTGCTGCCTTGTGGTGCTAGCTCTGGGCGTACCAATGCTGGCACCAAATCAGTAAAAAAGCTGTTTCCCAGCACCCGCTGGTGTCACCTCAGACTTTACGCCGATGCCTGATCAGCAGCTCGAGGTGATGCATGGCGCCTAACATGATCTGACCAGGGAGACCCCTGCCAGCTGGATCATCCTGGCCTGGCAGAGATGAAGTGTGCTTGCCATCTATACTCCACAGTCAGACAGGCTGCTGCAAGTCTCAATGTGTGACGTGCCAGGTGAGGGAGCGCACAAAGCAGGCGCCAGGCAAGCCAGAGCAGCGGGAGTGGGACTTTGCGGCACAGGCCAATGCCATGGTGGTCAAGGATGCTGAAAGCTACTACCGAAACATGTACTTCAAAGGTCTGGCATCCTTGAAATGACCATGTGCACTGCTAGGGAAATGACAGCGTGGCAAGCAGCAGATGTCAGGTCAGCCAGTCACAAATCACATCAAAAGCCAGCAATTCTTAACCTCCCCCATCGTGATACTCAGGATGCCTTCACTCAGAATGTCTTCCCGTGAGGCAGACTCCATGTCAGCAGCTCGCTGCATGTGCTGCTGGACGGCTCATGCTGTTGAGCATGCTGCTAGTGCAATGAATCACACATGCGCGAACGGATATGCTTGGGTGCAGATGACATCACATGGAACATCAGGGACAGGCATATGGTGGAGACAGCTTGGGCTCTGAAGGAGCATCTGAAGAGCTATGGCAATCCCACACCCAAGATTGTCATCTGTGAGTGCACAACCCCTCGCGTGCTCTTTCTGCTGATTGTCCTGTTCTTGGAGCACCTGCTCCATGCTCAGAACCACTGCTTTGATGCTTGGGGAGGCCAATCAGGGCCCCTGCGCACGTTGTGCTGTATGCTGGCAGCAGAGCTGGCATAAGTCTGATCGATACAAGATGGCTTACTATATCACTGATGCCCACAAATGCATGACACAAGGTATTTGGTGGCTTGCAGGGGCACACAACTCGCATCTGGGTGACGCGCGCGCCACAGACATGGGCATCACGCGTGGCGAGGTCAACGTGGGGCAGCTGCTGCGTGAGCGGTGCGGCGACAGCCACCCAGACTGTGTCGCCAACCTGGGCTTCACCACACACACTGGCACTGTGGCAGCTGCTGACGACTGGGACGACCCTGTCCAAAACATGCGCGTCAACCCCAGCCTGCCAGGTAATTACACAAACATGGATGCCGGGGCAGCTTGTACGCTACTGCCTGGAATGTCCAATTCATGCTTGCAGAGAATAACTTCTGTCGCATGTCCTAGGTAGATATCACAGCAGGAAACGCAAAGATATGCTGGTTATGAGCAGCAAAAATACGTGGGAGGCCTCAACGACCTCACCCTTCGCAAGTTGGGCGTGATGCAACCCCCCCACGAGTGACATATACCTCTGAATGTAGGGAGCTATGAGAATATCATGCACAGCACCCAGCGCCCAGCATTCGGGCTGCAGCTGACAGAGCCCGCTGGCCCCCTCAATAGTGCGACTGACCCAGAGGCGCTCCGTGTGCTGCGCTCTGAGCTGGCAGGCCCGCGCTTGGAGCGCGCAATTGGCGTCATCTACCGCCCAGCCACCGAGCGCTTCTCACACTACTTCAAGACGTGAGACAGTGCCCCTCAAGAGCTGATTGATGAAGACCAACCGTTGATGAAGAGGAAGTTTTGTCAGCACGGTGCGTGGCACAGCAAAGAGCATGCTTACGCATGGTAGTACGACATACCTGTGGTCACCAGCAGCATGCATATACATCATGCTGGCATCAGATGCTTTCAAAGCCGGCACATCTGCGAAGATCAGGCCTTGTGCATGCACTGACCAGAGCTCAGATCGGTTGTGTCAACATGCAGGTACCTGCCAGATCAGTTTGACATACTCATGCACATTGATAAGACCAGTGCTCTGGAGCCTCTGTTTCCAGGCGACCACTTCAAGAGCGCTGCAGAAGCAGCCGACCTGCCAGAGACATTTCCCTTTGCTGTCTGAAAAAATATGCAAGCTCGGAGATGACATCACACAGCAAAGGTTGCCTCATGAGGCTGATCAGCCAGTGATCACATGAGATTCATGCCTGAATCTTCATCAGCACACTGCGCAGTGTGCATGCGTTAGGAGCAAGCCTCAGGCATGATGCCTGCATGTGCTGTCTGACGTCTGCATGCCAACAAATGCGATCACCTGTATGACATCACAATTCCAGGCTTCTGATTGCAGATGCTCGTGCACATGGTCAGAGCCACTTGGTGGCAACATTGCTTACTGTGTGTGAGATACAACATGCTGTCATACTAGGTTTCAGATGCTTGGGCAGAGCCATCCGGAATGCATCCAGAACAAGCAGCATACATCTACGATCTAAACCCTATACCCTTACCTTTAGAAACCATTGCGTGGAGCAGTTTGGGGGCTGACTGACAGTGGCACTAGGACTTGATTGCCTTGCACTGCATGTTTGGCCTGCATGTGCATGTTTGCCTTGCGTGTTTAGCTTGCTTGCTTCTGATGCCGCTCCAGACAGAGGAGGTCCTCTCCCCTAGAAACCCTCGACGTCACCAGCTGGTGTTGCGTCGCTGTGGGGCTGGAGTATGGGGGCTTTGGTGTGGGGACACCAAGGTTACCCAGGCTTGAGTATGCCTTAGAGCTTGTGTTGTACATGCTATCCCAACATCATGCAATTGGGCTGCAGACTGATTGCATGGTGACTGTGCTGGCCCCCGTGGTTGAGGCTGCTAGACTCCCACGTGTATGCCCTATGGCCCTAGGCTACGGGTTGCCTCCCTTGTAATAATAATAATACGATCGCGATGCCTGTAAAGAGCCCCTTGCACATTTGACATGCGTTCAACATATTGGAGAACTCAAGAAACGGATGGCAAGGCTCCACCCAGCACAGCAGAGCACTACAAGATGATGGTGCCCAGTGGAATCATCCACATCAACCAGCACATGTCTTGCTTTCCCCTGAACCTAAGATTGCATTCATGGAACCACCCTGATGCCACTGAAATCATCCCCACAACACTTGGGTCATCTCCTTTTGTGTGAAAAGAAGGCAGTGGTGACTGACAGGTTGTCAGCTGTAGAGATCTTGGATGAAGTGCAATGTTGTGTCCGTCTCCACTTGTAGAACTACGGGAGAGAGGTACTAGAGATGTTCCAAGTCCTTCTGCCTTAGTTCTGAAGGATCAGAGCTTGAGCTAGTCACAAGCCTAACTTCCAGACAGATGAATCATGCCTGAAGGAACCCTACGCACAATTGATAGCTTGGATGCAAGGCTACGTAAGCATCGCACCAAGCTGGCACCTGTCACACCAGTTGCTGTCATATCTTGATCCGCTTAGGTTCAAACAGCCGGCAATTCACCGTGCTGCGAAGAAATCACCTCGCAAACATACTTATGCTTGATCTGCATGTATGTTGGTGTTCCAAATCCACTGTATGCCAAAGCCAGATGCGAGTCTGGTCTGCATCTCAAAAGACTTGACCACTGCTTTGTGTGTCAAGGCACCACAGCCACAGCAGTCATATGCGCATGGCGCGCTGCAGGCGCGTCAAACCAGTGGTCCACAGTGAGTGGACCAGCTCGACGGCAATCTCAGCGCAGCTACCCTATGAATCTGTGATATGGGAATACATGAGTCATTAGTATGTGTACAGAAGCAGAGCCAAACCCGACTGTATGAGACAATGAAGTACTTTCTCCCCATCTAGATCTAAAACCCCAACAAAAAGCACAGCTCTTGGTGTCTTCCTGGATCTGCCAGGCAAGATTGCATCCAGCATGCAAGGCTCTCTCACACCATATGGCTCACATGGTGGCCAGGAGAGGAACTCTCCTCGGAAGCGGGCCTAAGTGTCACCGAAAGCCGGGAAGGAATGCTGTCGAGACAATGTAAGGAAGCTGCAGAATGATAACGGCTTGGAGATGTCTGATTCCACAGCTCTCAGAAGCACATGTACCATCCCTTACTCATAGCCTTGATGACCTGAAATGTGTGATTGCAGGACAGCTGGCGACTGCTGCCGGTGTCGCCACTGCGCCCATGCTGCAAGGGGCCCAGCTACCTTGCCACTGCCTGACAGGCCATGCGCTCTTCATCGTGTGGCTCCTCAGAAACCTGAGAGAGCGCTCGCTCATGAGCTGCAATAAACATCAGCAGCGGAAGCCCATAACCAAAGACCAGTGGTACCACGTGCCTGTCAGCGGGCAATGCTATCATGTCAGCGGGCAATGCTATCTTTGCCAGCTACTCAGCAGGCCAAGCGTTTACTGCCAGGAGCTGAGAGGGCATGTCAATGCCTTCTCATCTCGCAGAAGGCATGATAGCCCTGTCAAAAGGAGATGGCATGCCATTGGTGGCAGTAGACTTGGCCTGCATTGCCTTGGCCTGCTCCAATGCATGGGCTGCTATGGAGTCAGCAGCAGCTAAGCCTGCAAAACACCTACCGCATCACTATCGTGCAACAACATATGTAATGCTGGCACAGCTTCTGTAGGCGAATGGCCATGCACCTGCCAGCAGCTTGCACAGCACTGCTGGTGCAGTCTGGGCAGGCTTACACAACTGATAAGATGCCAAATAGCAGACTGCAAGTTTCAGGAGACAATGCAGATCTCATTCACGTCAGCAGATAGCTGAGACTTAACCACGCATGCAAGACTGCAGGACACCAGCAGAGATACCGCTGCTCTCTGTGGCTCCTGTGCTACACCCTAAATGTAGCGTTGGCTGCCTTGGATATCGCATGGCAGCTGGCCATAGCAAGAGCAGGGCGCAACTACTCACCACTCAAGATGGCACCTTCGGCAGTGCTCGACTTCCCACAGAAGTCGCCGCAAGCGCCGAGATCCAGGGACAGGTCAGTCACGCATGGCTCCTCAATCAGCTCAGCCTTGTAAGCGCTGGCCCACCGCTGAGCTCTGAGGTACACTGGCTGGGGCACCTCGCCCTCTGCAAGCCACTGCGCATCTCAGATGCTGGACATTTTCCGTTCAACGAGTGAGTTGGTGGCAGGCTGCCCGACTGGCAAAACTCAAATCTGGTCACAAGAACATCACAGCCCTGCCACCCCCCATGTCTCCTCCCACTGCCATTCCCCTTGAACACACTTTGTGTAACTCTCTCCAGCACAGGCATACAATCAGGGGGGGGGGGACCCTGTAGCTTATACGAATCCACAACAGGTATCCAGAAGGGTTGCTCAGCCTGGAGCGCAAACTGCCTGCCCCATCCGGCCACGACGCATTTCTGATTATGGCGGAGGAGGATGGGAGGGATTGCACGAGCGGCCGAGTGTCACCTGAAAATGGCTTGAGCAGACCCTTGACAGCGTCCCAGATACGGTTGGCAATGTCACTCAGCACCGCATCTGTCTGTGGCACATACTGGCCGTCCTTCTTGAACAGGGGCATCTCTGCAATGAGGCTGCGGGCGTAGGCCTCTGTCGCCACTGCGACCCAGCACTCCAGGTCATCGTCCCGCTCCCTGCCTGCGCAGCCAGGACATCCTCTCAGGAGAGCAGCCCAGGAGCTGGCTACCGCTGCGAGGCAGCAACGCTGCTCTTTCTGTGTTGCACAGGATGAGAATGCTGCAGCAGTCCCCCCGCGTCAGCACCTGGGCGTACAGGCCTCTGGTTCTGCCAAGGCAGTACCAGTCCTCTGCCCTAGGACAGATTCACTGTTATGCTGGCGCTGCAACCGCGCTGTTAGCTCCCTCTTTCAGCGTGCTGAGGCAGTGTCTCAGGAAGGGCCATGACTATAGCGATAGATACTTCCATGCATGGCCTATGTGCCCATGTAGATGTTTGAAGGAGCAGTATCCAAATGCCCAGGCAAAATGTCAACTGGGTGTTTACGCTTGTTCAAATATGTTCGAAACACAATACGATGGTTTGCAGACTACTGAACCTGTAAGCAATCTGCATAAACAAGCCCATGGCGCAACAATGGTTGCCATTGCATCTCACTCTGGCGCAACTTCCAGCATGAGTCTGACAAATGCCTAGACGGCAAGCAAAGTATGCATTTGGTGGTTGCAACCAGCTCGCAATGATACACCGCCTGTTACGATTCCTGAGATTCCATGACAGGGGTACGTGCAACATTACTGGTCCCATGACCTGGAGCAGACAATGCGTACAGGTAAACACACAAAGCAGGTCATTAAATGCACATATCTCACACCAAGCCCCGTGTGATCTGAGATGCAATTTCACCTGGTTTGGAGGAGTCATTGGACAACCATTCGATGACCTCGCTGTTTGCAATTGTCGCACCATCGAAAGGCGCCTGGATGACCCCCCTCTTGATGGCTATCATCAGCGAATACCTGGGGCAGCGCTTCACAGTCTGCACGCGCTGTGACAGTACACAGCTATCGTGCTCTCCAAGATTCACATAGCCATGCGATCCTGCAGGGGAAGACAGCAGGCCTCAGCGCAGCTGGCAGCACACTTGAAGGCTGCCCACAGCAGCAGCAATGGCTCAGACTGAAGACAGGCTGCAGCTTGTCTTCATCGGACAGGCCTGTGCCAAGACCACAGGCTGCGCTGGCAATACTGGAGCTTCTCAGAGGGCCACAACTTTCTGTCTTGAGCAGCAACAATAAACAGTATGCAGGGCTACTAGGGAAACTACCTTTGACACAGGACTGCAGCAATGGAGGGCTACGGGCTATAATAATTTTGGCTGAGCAGCAAGGAGAGGCCATGCACACAGGCAGAGGGATGGACAGGCGCACCAGAACAAGCAGCACTGGCACAGTGAGACCACAGAGCAGATGTGCAGGAGCATGAGTACATGCCTGGCCTGACGTTCATCTGGTCTGCTAGGATGAGGTTCCTGTGCTGGCGGGTGTACTTGTCCTTGCGGCGCGTCTCCACCGTCAGCTCCCAGCCACTCTCAGAATGGTGTGTAGCTTGCTTCACCTGTGCCAGCAATGATGCACGATGCTGGGATGCTCAAAGGTTTGGGTTAAACCCTGTCTCTAGCAGCTGATAAGTATGGTCTCATCTCCTCGTGCTTGCCTAGGCTCTCAGTGTCAGAAGGGCGGCACTGGCAACAGCAGCTCACTGCTTTCTTCTCAAGCAAGAACACACCCATGAACGCCAAAAACGAGCCCTTCTACCCTCAAGTCTGTGGTGCAGTGAACAACATGGTATCCTATCATCCTAAAAAGCAACTGATGTGCCTAAGGGAGTGCAGGCAGGCAAGATGCACCCCTAACATGTGAAAGCAGTGCCCTGTGACAGAGCTTGCCTGCTCTCCCCACTTGACTTGGATGCCAATCTGCTGGTACATTGCGCTGCAGGCATCCACCATGCAGGAGCTGCCGACGTAGACGCGCCCCTGTCCCAGGATGCCGCACACACCTAGCTGGCCTGTCTGGCCATCCGTGTGGCCCTCTCCTTCAGCACCACCTTTGGACAGCTCCGGGGCGGCAGACTTGCCACTTCCCTTCTTCAGGAGACCTGCAAGCAGAAACCCATGGGGTTGGAAGGAGGGCAGGTCTTGGATTAAGGTCCGCAAACTTGGCATTACTGTGCATAGGCTAGTCCTTGCATGCCACAGGACACCCTGCCGGCCAATCCTACAGGTACCCTGACCTGCCTCTCACTCGCTTATGTGGACTGCTGTCAGCCAGAGTGTCTGGGTCCTGAGCAGGCGGCATCATACCCAAGCACAAAGCTGTTTATTGCCAGCACCTCTCAGATGGCATCATGCATCCATCAGGGACACCCTTCTCGCAGCAGGCCATTTTGACACCCTTAACGGGCATGGTACATACCAGAGGGCGAGATGAGGCAGTGCACATCATGACATGGAGTGCAAACAATGACATCCCGTGTGAGAAACACTGCTTAGGGATAAGTTTCAGATGCTTTGGAGTCCACGTCAACCTGCCACACGCTCATGCGATGGCAGCCTCACCTAGGACGCCAGAGAGCCTCTTCTTCAGCGATTTTGGCCCCTGCGAGGTTGTGCCCGATGGGCGCTGCGGGGCATGCATGGCTGTTCTGTCTGTGTAGATGCCTGTGCTTGCGTCTAGAAGGCCAAAACGGCCTGTCCATTCTCTCAAGAAGCCTGCAGTCAGCGCAGCAGCACGTCCAGCCGGGCCAGAAGCGGTCAGAAGTTGCGCAAGGTCTGGCAACTCTGCCATGCTGCACATGCTGGTCGTTCATGGTATGTTTATTGTGAAATGCGCGCCTCGTGCTGTGCATTTGGGTCTTCTCTGGGGCAGCCCTTCACAGTTTTGCCTGATGCAGCACAGGACAGCATGATTGGATGTGACTGGGTTGAAGAGAGGGCTCACGTTTCAGCTCCCACTCTCTGATCTGGACTGCGACAAGGGGATTGGAGGCCATGATGAACTGACAGCCATGATCGAATTGCATAAAGCCACCATCTTTCAGTGGGACCTCCCTGAAAGACGCCCGACCACCTGTGCTGAAACACCTTTTCTAAATTGCATGGTGCGACGGATACCTGGGACCTGGACCTCATAATGCTCGTGTAACTTTTAAAATGCACCAAAATGCAATCGTCAGCAGGAGCCCGTGCTGAACTATCGCCAGCATTGCAGGTGAGTTTATGATGCGGGCAGGTTGTTCACCAGGCCCTCGCGAGCCCATGTCATACACTGTGACTGCAACACCCTTACTGGCAAGCCGGTTGGCAGCTGCCAAACCAGCGAAGCCTGCCCCTGCGCACCAATGCCAATGTATTTTCGACAGTCCTGGGTGTCGTGGTCTGCCAAGCATATGCATCGCAGAATCAAGTAGGTCAGCTTTCCGAGTATACGTACCAACGATGGCCGTCGAGCCTTCGAAATAGTCCTCCATGCTGCGCTGCACTGAGAGGCTTCCACCTCTGTAGGTGTCAAAGCGCAGAGGGCGCTCACGGTTCCAATGCGTATGCAAACATGACTGCAAACATCACTGCAGCACAAATTTGAAATGCCTGCGTAGAGGCTGTGTGCAGCTGGTTGAAATGGCCCTGGCCAAGAACAGAGAGTGATTGACGCGCTACCATCCACAAGTAGATGACCTATAGCAAGATACTCACGTGCCCGCATGTGCGTGTTACCTCATCTTCCAAGGCGTTTGCTGCATACTCACCTCTCTCACAATTGAGTGCTCCTCTATCATCCTTCTCGCACTTCAGTACTGAAGACAGTCTCCTCCACTGCCAGACACGCAGACATGCAGGCCATCAGGGACACCTTCTCCGAGGCCATCAAGGCATTGCGCTGGTCCGGCAACGATAGTCATGACCTGAGTGGTCTCACCGTGCTCGCGACAGTCGCCACGGATGGTTTTGGTTTTGAGTGCGCCAGGGAGCTTGCAGCGCACCACGCACACGTGATTGTGCACGGCCGGAACAAGGCGAAAGGAAGATGAGTACGTCTTACATCAAATGTGTCGGTCTTTCATGAGGCAGTCACGAAGCATCTGGCCAACATCATCCATTTCATGCAGGATTGTAGCAGATATCGAGAAGACGGCAGGCAACAAGTCCAAGGTAAAGCTGCTCCTTTGCAATCTGACGGTTCTCAAGTAAGTGGTTCTTTGCACCTGCTTCTCACCACTGCAGCTCCGATGCTAGTATAGATGGTCTATTGAGTGGTGGCTTGTCTGCTGTAGGTCTATCAGGGACATGATAGACCAGTACAAGACAAAAGGCTACCCGCTGCATGTTCTCGTCAACAATGCTGCTATTCAAGCGCCCAAAGGGCACCCTGGAGAGCACACCAAGGACAACATTGAAGTGGGATGCACTATCCCTGGACATATCTATCCTGGAGCTAGGAAAGTGCAGACATTCTGGACCTAGGGGAGTATGCTGGTCCCGCTAATGAAACTACCTTGCCTGTTCACCCGGCAGAGCGGTGTTTGAGCAGGGCATTTCGAAGAATTCTTGGTGTGCAGATAACATTTGCCTCCAACCACTTTGGGCCGCTTTATCTCACAAAGCTGCTGTTGCCAATCATGCGGCCTGCAGCTGGCCTTTGCAAGCGCATCGTGTGGGTGACAAGCGTAGGCTCACAGCTTGTGAACCCTCCAATACTCGAATACGACCTCGTCCCTTGGATGATCTGAAGTGCGCTCAAACCCTCAGCAGCTCATACCCTTGTGAAGTTCTGCCAGACACTGGGTTGAGATGTGATCAAGATCAATGCCTGCGGCTGTAGTACGGACTGCATTGCCTCCATTAGCTGCTCTCTGTTCGGAAGCACTGCACAGAGCACCTGGAACCTGATCTTGCTGCTGCTCAGACAATACATGCAGTCTTTTTGGTCTGGATACTTGCGCTTATCCCTGTTTGTGCAGCAGCGTTTGACACGGGCGTTACGGCCCTCTGCAGGGCAAAGAAGTATGGGGAGAGCGATTGGTGGCAATATGCTTGCACCAAGCTCTTCAACCTCATGACTACAGCCGAGGAGGTACTCTGCTTGTTTCCACAGGGCAATTTTATGCCAACGACTTACAGTTCCAGAGTGCATGCCACATGACCAGAAAGCTTTGCACCTCTGCCAGCATCCTGTGTGGTTTGCACATGGGCTTGCATGTGTGTACAACTGTCTGTCATGCAGTCTCGCCGTCTGCGCTCTGATCACATAGATGTCTGGCGTGCCACCCTGGAATGGCAGTGACTGATCACTTTAGGAAGGTATGGTAACTTTGCACACGCCAAGATTGTCCTACATGGTGAGTGGAGCAGAGGCTGGAGTACATGCAGCAACCATCTTTTGTGTGCCTTCATTTTCTGGCTGTTGTGTGCCGCAATGGCTTGCATGTGGAAATGGTTGCGCATGCGTAGGCATGGACATGTCGTAGGTCCTACCCTCGCGCTCTGCTGTTTCTGGCATACTCGCCGCTGACTAGCATTCGATGTTGCAACACAGGCTGATACAGAGCACAAGTTGTCAAGCTGGATGGCTGAAACATGGGCGAACAGTCCCATTGGCCAGACAAAGGAGGAAGGCGCCTTTGCTCTGGAGTATGCTGCAGCGTCCCCCGACGTGAACGGTAAGCTTGCATGCCTGAGCATCTACCCCTGTCATTTAGCAAGCAGTACCCTTCGCTTCTTTGGGCAGCTGTGCTTTGGCAGCATAGTTTATTGCACACTAGTGCTTGCTAAGTCTCAGCTGTGGAACTGGTGCCTATGGACCGGCTTCTGTCGCAGGCAAGACTGGGTGGTATGTGGGCTCGCCAGAGCTGGGCCAGGTCAATGTGGGCAATGCGCATATCAAGGAGCACCCCAACGCACTGCTCGCCAACAACCCCGAGGCCTGCCGCAAACTGTACACCATGAGCCTGAGCATCCTGCAGCAGTGCGGCACAGGCTTCCATCCAGCTTCTGGCCCTATTGAGAAGGAATATGTCCCGACCTAATTTCCGAACTTCTTGGTATGTCTAGTACCACCTAGGTTCCAGAGTTGCAGTGACATTCCCACTGCCGTACATGGTTGGTGTGGCTCAGTAGGGATCTATATACATCAGACCTCTTATGCCAACAGCCTTAGCACAATGCGCATTGTGCAAAGCAGTGGCACTTAGCACATCTCAGCCAAGATTGCTGGTGGAGGGTGTGGTGCGCTTTTCTCATCTCTCAAGCTTGTAAGCCGAGTTCAATGCTGTGCATAGGATCCATATAGCTGGGCATGGAACAGCAATTCAAGGACTGCACATGATTTGCTTGGGATGAGTTGTCACATACCAATACAACATGAGGCATTTGCCTATCAAGAAGCTGCTTGCTGGGTAAGCTAAGTGCACAAGCCAGTAGCATTGTGAGATTGCATGAAGGTCCACACTCAAGCACTAAAGCCAGTAGCATTGTGTACTTAGCTTACCCAGCAATGGTGGACCTTCACTTCCTGTATCAGAGTCTGCCAAGTGAGATTGCATGACTCTGATACAGGAAGCGCTGCTGATCATAATCAGTATGAAGCTGTATGACTCACAGCCAGAGTTTGTAGCGAACAACCAGTTCAGCAGATGTCTATCATACAGGATTGTACGTACTGCTCAATATGGCTCATACACATAAACATCAGGGGATGTGTGGGCCCATGGGCCAGACCACCCCAGACATTAGACATAGTCACATGTTGTCAGCAGTGAAGAAAGGCGCCTGCTTGCTGCACCTTCTCAGCAATATCATTACCCAAATGACAGCTGTTAGGAGTATCTGATACTAGCTGTACTGGTCCCTATGCAATCCACTTTACTAATGCTCCTGGTCAATCTTCTTAATCTGCTGCAAAACAGCTTCTCCCGCTCTTATGCCCATGAACTTTTCCTGGTCATATCCAAGGAGAATCTCCCATGCATCCTGGGGATACCTGCACACATGGGAATGGCCTTAACATTGGTGTTCCCCAACCGTTGGGGACTGCTGCACCTGACCGCCTAGTTGCATGGTGTGTGCCTTGTCATGCTTTCTGGCCTGTTCACTGAAGAAAGGAGAGGGGAGCACACATGTCAACGAGAGGCACGGCCACGTCATCCACCATCTGCCGGCCGTGGCGCTCATCCTCCTTGATGTGCAGCGCCCAGTATCCGGATGCGCCCTCACTGAGGCCCAGGTTCTGCGCCGCAGCCAGGTAGGTTCTGTAGACACTGGGTCCATTCACCTGTATGCCAGTGCCCCTCAGGGATACAAGCTTTGATCAACACTGCACACGATGGAGGCTGTAAGCCAGAGGATGGCAGCGCAAAAGACCTGCAGCACCCCAAATTGGCATGAAGCTTACAGCATCATGTGTGCCAGAGGCATGATAAGGGCAGTGCATCTGTGTATCAAGTGTTCCTTTGATACATAACAGGATGCAGGTCACAAGCTATCCTTCCTGCATTTGGCATGAAAGCCAGTTGCAGAGGCACTTGACGATGCAGGACTCTGTGGTGCATGCTTACCTCGAAGAATGTCAGGCCTCCAAGGTAGCGCAGGTAGTGCCGCCGCCGCTCTGTGAGGAGGAAGTTGTGGTTCATTGCTGCCAGACTCTGCCAGGGGACCAGGTGCAGGTAGCGCTCTGTCTCATCACTGAGACCCAGCTCCCTCATCATTGCTGCATAGAATGTGGAGTGCTTCTTGTTGAATCTGCCGGTGCCATACTCCTGCACCAACACACCTTGCTCATTATATGCAATACGGGGCAAGCAGGCTGTGCTGCTCCAACTCCTTAGGGGAAAGCTTTGACTGACATAGAGCAGCTCGCACATGACAGTGCATACTGGAGCCAAATCGCAAGAATACTGACAATCTGAAACCAAACAAGATCCTGCATATACTGAGACAATCTCCATCAAAATTATCATGCAAACTGTGGCAGGTAGATGTGGGCCGGTCAGCGCACCTCCATGAGCACGCGGAACACAGCACACATGACCTCATTGGCAGCACCAGCACACACGCGACTTTGCCGGGAGGCCTCAACAAGTCCATCTACGGAACCTGCAGAAGATCCCAGCCACATGAGCTCAGACATAAGGGTATAGCCACCCCCAGAAGAGCTATGAAACTAAAAGCCTTCTTTTGCCAGACAACATGGCTACCGATAAGACATCTTCACACTTGAGTCAAAAGATAGGTTTGCACTTCTCAACACAGACGAATGGCAGCCTCAAATGGAAGAAGTGGCAAAAGATGCTCACCAACAGCCAGGAGATACTTGTAGCCTTTGAGCGACATGCTGTTGCGCATATACTTTGCTGGCTCACTCAGCTCAGGATCTACATCATACGCAGCTTGCGCTCTGATAGCTTCCTTGATCTGCACAGGCACCACGCAGCTCCCAAACCTTCCGTTGGCACACCTCTCTACTGTGGCTGTCCCCACACTCAATGCAAATAGTGCTGAGGGTCCTTTCTGTGCTCGCAGTATAGCTGCTATCCCACACGAGCAAAACACCTAACAACAGACTTAGAATCATTGGGGATGGACAGGGATACATATGCGCAGGCAGATGTAGACACAAACTAAGCAAGAGCGGCTACATATGAGGAGGACGCTGCAGATGTCTACCTCCTCAATGGCCAGGTCCCTACGCACAGGAAGCTGCTGCAGCTCCCATGCCTGCCATGGTGCCTCGATCGCATCCCTAAGGTTTGCCAGAAAGATGCTTCGGTCGTTGCTGTAGTTCTTCAGGTCATCATACCTGCGCAACAACAACAGAAACCTTTCAGTGCCGCTATGTATACAGCAGACATTGCAGGGTGAACACTGCTCATGGCACATTGCCGTTGTCAAAAGGATGCTACATGCAACAGCTGCCCCAAATTTACAGTAGGACATTCGTGTTTGAGCATTGTCAAGTTGGCCTGTGCCCCAGCAGTCATCAAGACACGCACAAGCAGAGGGGCATGGTGGTCTTACCAGAAAAACACCAGGCGATTAATCTTGTACAGGACGCGCTGCAGCACCAAATGAGCAGCGTCCCTTGCTTCATTCTTATCTGTAGCAGAAACCAGCTACATTATGGACCGCTAACAGCTGAAGTCAAGGAAGTATTTTGGAAGGTATGTACGTTGGAAGGCACGTAAGTACAAAGTAACAGAAGTGTGCTGATTCTGCCGTTGTCAGGTCCCAGAGCAGGGAAAGCCAGTCAAACACGAATCAGTTACCGTGCAGTGCACACAGCAGAAAGAGGCATGCCACCTGTTCCTGTCAAAGCTATCAATGACATTGTGTCAGCCACACATTCATGTCTTACCTGACTGATCTGCGTGGCTGTAGGCCTGTCCGATGGCCTCTGAAACTGCATCCTGAAGCCGAGCTGCCTGTGCCTGTAAGGCTCCGTCATACCTGCGTGGGAAAATGAGGGTTTTCCTTTGGCACTCTCATCGTGGCACTGGACCCCGTGACTGACCAGCGAAACACTCTCAGCGTGCTCATTTGACTTACTGCAGAGCCTTGTCTAAGTCTTCGGTGCCGATGAGCTGATCAAAGTCCCTCTCGATGCCGGACGTTAATGCACTCCTCTCTGCACTTCGTGAAGCACTGCGCTAAGTACATCATCACACTTCAGGCCTAAGGCAATTTTTAGAGCCGCATATAGCACTAGGAACCCACCAAGGGCTTGCAGCTGTGGAGCAAGCTGCTCCGCGCCCTGCTGCTGCTGCTGTGGGGCATCGAGCGTTAGAGCTGCACAGAGAAGTCCAGAACCCCTGTGCTGCGCCGATAATTTGCTCGAGACTGCTCTCCTGACATTTTGCTGATGTTTATGAATGTAAGCTGGGCGTTGCAAGCCTGTACAAAGGCTTTCGCTGCCTTTAGAGGTCTGAGTCCGCATGTTGTGCATATGTCAGACCGAGGGAGTCTCCCAAAGGAAGATATATTTGTCCTGGGCAATATTCGTTGGCGCCTTGTCACCACTGTCCTAGATGTGAAGGGGGCGTGACTAAATCCTATATGTCGAGGATACCGGGCCGATAATTGTCATCACTCAGGGATGCTCCCAGCTGCCAGGTGGCACTCCGATAGCTGCAGACGTCAGCAGATATCCCAAAATGCTCGCAATGGAATCATATTCATCTGTCCCGTGACTGGGCAGCTGAGCCCATAAGCAGAAGACCCCTTCACCTTGAAAACCTTCCTTCTCCTCTCGAAGACGCTATATGCCCTCTCAACCTGTCCAGTCTTGACTGTAGGGCTCAAGCGGAGATCCCGAAAGCCAGCAGGCTCTCGGTAATCGCAGGCATAGAGTCTGTCTTTCAGCTGCAGCACAACCGCAAACAAAAATAAACCATGGCGGGACCAGTAGCCATTCTTGCCCCACAGCAAGCAGCGCATTCTGCCATAGTGCCAGCTCCGGTCGGCATCCGGCACAAGCCCACAGTCCCATCGCGAAGCCCAGACTTTCGGCCAGCTCGGGAGCTTGAGAGGTTGACACCTTGTGTCCATGAGGCCTTATATTGTGATCTAGCGCGTTATCGCATCTGTGAGTCGCAGCTGAGCATGCCCAGCACATGACAAGTCTTGCCATCAGCACTGTAACACCTGCAGGTCGAAGGGTAAGGATATATTTGTATGTGATGAGGAGAGTCAATTCTACTCCATGTGCGTAAGCAAGATGGCGCTGAAAGAATGCCGCGATGATGAGCAGGTGAGTCATGATCTGCTAGTTTTTGCTCGATGTGCATACACAGCTACATGGGAGCACCCCTGACCTGTGGTACTGGCATGCCAGATCTTGGCAGTAGTGCGCTGTAAGAATCCACGATCTCGGCAATGCGCAGCGGGTGCAATCCTCTGCAGGCCCTGTCCTCCTCACATGCATGGCATTTAGTGGGATTTGTCGGGCGCAGGTCATTGAATTTGGAACTGGTGATGGATCGCCCGTCATACATGCACTGGAGAGCTGGGGTCGGTATGGTGGAGTCATCCATGGCTTTGAGATTAATCCTTCTGCTGCCGCTGCAGCGAGAAATAATGCTGCTGCCCATGGTGTTACAAACTCATATAAGGTAGCCTACCTGAAAACTTTCTGTGGGGTGTATGCATTGCCTGACAGGTGCTGGTATGCCTTTTACACCTGTTACAATTTTAGCTGATGTTCACTTCAGTGAGTCTCAGTAGTACAGTTCAGAAGCAGTGGGTGACAACCTGGGTTAATTTTATCACATGGTGCAGGTCCAGAACAGCTGCTTCTTCAAGGGATTGGAGCAGGCCTCACCAAGCATGCTCATAGCCAACCCCCCTTACATTGCTGCCCCAGACGACGATATTTTGATGCCTGCGCTTCACGGCGGCATTGACGGCGCTGTTTTAACGCGGGTAAGGAGTAAATGTAGGGTTGAGCTGGCTCCGAATCACTTGACAAGTTGTGCAGACCTGGCCTGTATTAATCTGTGTGCGGGATGACTATCATCCAGGCCTGCCATTGGTCTATCTAGGATTTACTCAAAATGCTGCATGAGCATGCCCCAGATGGAGTCTTATCTCCTCTATCCTGCTCCGGGATCCCCCGGACTGCGCAAAACCGGTGTTTTCAACTTTGGCTGAAGAGGTTTGCCCTGACGGGTGCAGACTTTGATGTCGCTTGGCCTGGACAAGGCTATGCTGCTGATCTCCTCCTACAGCAACCCTGTAGAGACCCTTGAGCATGCGCGCTCAGAGGGGTACATCCTCAGAGACTTCATGCTGACTTCCATGCCATTTGGCACCTACAGCTCCGAGCCCAAGGTAGGCCTTCCCTTCTCAATAATGTGTCTCCGGCAGCTGCTTTGGTGTGACTGATTGTCTCATGCAACAAGGCCAAGCCATCATGTAGGTCTGCTCTTGAAGCGTATGCCCTGATGCGCAGGTCATGGATTGGATCACCAGGATGAAGAGGGAGAGCAAGGCGTTCTTTACCTCCAAGACCTACCTCCTAGCAGGAGTGCTCCTCGTGAAGGCACAGGCTGCAGTCAAGCGCCAAGATGACCTCACTGATGAGCTTCTTAGCATCATGACCGCACTGCACTGAAATATGTGCCCTTGATGCACCCACTTGCGGTTGTCTGCCGTACAGATATGTCAAGAGAGTGGCCAGGTGTTGGCCCCAATTTTGAGTGGGTATGCATGTAAGCATGCCTGCCTTTTAGACCGCTGTCATTGCCGCCAGGTGATTGTGCCACAGCGTTTGTGCCAGCTGATTTCCAGTCACCGGGTTGCATGCCAGTGGTGTTAGTCCTGTCCTAGGAGTGCCAACAATGCGCAGTCAGCTCATACTTGTTATATAGCTGGGGCCTTCAAAGCTCCAGAAATGCTGCGCACAGCTGCAAGTCAAATTACGACGACAAGCTGTGTCTCGGAAACTTGCCAGTTGGCAGAGCTTGCCAGTCAAGGTGCCTACATGCAGAATTTTGTGACTGCATCACGGCAGTATTGCTTCCTATTTTTTGTGCCGTATGGGCCAACTTGCTTAACATTCTACGGGCTGGCACATGCGGATCATGCTGTCAGAGCACAACGTGAAGACGCAGCCTTGTCCCGCTGGGTAAAACCAACATAATCATGCAACAATCTCCCTGGTGATGATCTGTCGAGGTAGATGGCTGTCTGGTGTGCAGTCCGTGTTGTCTTGACTGAGATATACTGGAATCGTAATGCACCATGCGTGTAAGAGTGTGCTGTTGGCAAAGCGTGCTGAGAGTGTGTAAGGAGAGCTTTTGTAATCTTAGAGAAACTCCAACTTTTGATCCACACGAGGGACGCTGTCACAATTACTGTAGTCTCCATAAAAACAATATATGCACAAACATTGGTTGACGTCACATGCTGTGCAAATTGTTTCAGATCAGAAAAATTTGTGATTGCAGATCCCACCTACACATGTGCCTCTGACATTGCACTACATGCTAAAACCAGTATAATTTCCATGTTGAGGGTTCACACCCTCATTAGCACTCCTAGGAGGCCATCACCAGATCTCGCACACAGTGCCTATACCATGTCAGCTTTGCTGTGCAAATTGTTTCAGATAGAAGATAGCTCCTATACGCCCACTGTGGCATTGGGTGCATGCTACCCTTCATGACTGCCTCTTCGTAAGTCCTGCGTGCGACCTTACAATGCTGGCTCCTGCCTGTACTCTCTGAGGATCACCGGCACTGAGGTCGGGGGGATCAGGCCAAATTCCGTGACGATGAGCGTCACAAAGTCTGCTGGCATTGCATCATAGATGAGGTTCAGGACACCTGCGCAACATCCTCATATCAGATCCGAGGCACCACGGATGTAAGTCCTCGAGAAGCTCCTCACAACTTTTGTGACAAAGTGAACTACTGCGGAGTTTCCTGAGACTGTACAGACAGCTGTAGGAACCTCTGATGATTACTCGAGTGTACAGAGTACACTTTTGGCAATAAGGCTGCCACATCTAGCGAAAAGAAGGCGCACCAAGATAAGGCAGTGAGCGCCACTCTTTGAGGGTGGTAATCTCTGGCTTCAGAGGAACTGACACCATGTCATCAGGATTGCCGAGCTCGTTCTGGGTGATGGAGTCCAGCTGGACGCGCTCATGGAACTTGTATGTCTCACAGCACACGAGCACAGGCAGGCGCTGGGCCGATGCCAGCATGGCCACTGATGCCGACCCGACCCTGGACATCACCGTCCCATTGGACAGCACCGACGCCGCTCCCATGAACACCTTGGACACCTCCTGCAAGGCATGCTGAAATTTGTGACATAGCATCATTATAAGCGACGATGGGTGTGTGAGCATTGCAGCTTCACCACTGGCATGTTCTGCTGTGAGGGTGCACTGCAATTACCGTGACAAAAAGCTGACTAGGCAGCAGAGCCGTACTATGGGGAAAGTGGTGGCCTCAGAATGACAAAGTGAGAGTCAAGTCCATGCATTGCGCACCCTGATGACGCATGCCAGACCGTTGAGCAGGACATAGGTGCAGGCGATGCCACGCTTGATGAGGCGCTGGCGCAGGACCTTTCCCTCCAAGTGGGGCCGCGCATCGGCCACTACCACCTTGAAGCGCTTCCCCTCCTGCATGCCATCCCCTCTCTGCCACAGGCTCTACTGCACGCCTCTAGCAGGACATCCAACGCCCGGGCTTCCAGGAGGCATGCAGGCTCCCAAACGTAATGGTCAGGGCAAGCTGCACGCTCAACACCTCCAGCAGCCAAGATTTGCTGAAGACAGTGCTTCCATATCACCCGTTGTGGTGCAGTTCCCAGCTCACTTGGGAAAGTGTCAGGGAAAGGGAGGGCTATGGACCTTCTGCGCCTGCATGAAGATACTGAATACTATGGAAGAATAGCCATATGTCAAGATGATGTCACCATCATCTATCTTTGCCACAGCATTCCTGACCAGCATGTCATCTGCAAACACAATCTTCTCCTGCACCGTGACACACCAGTTCAGGACCCAGAAAGGCTTTTGCATTGAAGATGCGAGCAGTCTACGTAAATTGCACCCCTTGAGGACTTGGAGGTGCTGAGATGAGAGACGCACCTGGATGTATGTGTCGACCTTCTCAACCAGGGCTTTCTTAGCTTCCTCCTGCGGGGTGCCCGGATCTACACTGCTGACCTGCAGAGCTCAGAGAATTGAGCAATTCATGTCACGTTATCTGTTCTGTGTACCCTTCCCACATCACTTCTTGAGAGTGGGTAACACGGATCAAGGTACAGCAACCATGAAATGATTATATTCACAGGCAGGGAGCACTCCAAACATGCATCTGGGACATGCCTGGAGCTTCACATATTTGATAGCATTGCCCATGGACACAGAGAGGGGCCGGCACTCCACGAGGAACTGGATAGCAGTGTTGAGCTGGTGCGTGAGATCTCTCGACAGCACTTTGCCTTCTGGTGTGGTGTACTCCTGCAATCAGTAAGTATTGCTGGGTGACTGAGGTGAATCGCAAGAGGACAGCATCACTCTGTGCCAGCGGCATCACCTCTGTTAAATCGAAAGGTTGCTAGTGCCATACCTGAAACATCTGGCTCAGAGCAGTGAGCAGGGCCACAGCGCGAGCATTGCTGCCGCGTATGGTGCCGTTTGCATATCCAAGCCCCAGACGAAGGATGGTGGGATGCACTTTGCCAGCAAATTCGCTCTCCGTCAGAACAGAGTCTGTACTGACCTCCTGCAGATTGGCAGAGGCCTCTTAATCTAGGTGATGACTACCTGAGTGCGAGGTGTTTGAGGCCAAGCAATGCCTCGTGGCTTTCGGGATCTCCGCTTGAGCCCTACAGTCAAGACTGGACAGCTTGAGAGGGCAAATAGCGTCTTCGAGAGGAGGAGGAAGGTTTTCACGTTGAAGGGGTCTTCTGCTTATGGGCTCAGCTGCCCAGTCACGGGACAGATGAATATGATTCCATTGCGAGCATTTTGGGATATCTGCTGACGTCTGCAGCTATCGGAGTGCCACCTGGCAGCTGGGAGCATCCCTGAGTGATGACAATTATTGGCCCGGTATCCTCGACATATAGGATTTAGTCACGCCCCCTTCACATCTAGGACAGTGGTGACAAGGCGCCAACGAATACTGCCCAGGACAAATATATCTTCCTTTGGGAGACTCCCTCGGATGGAAGAACGTGAGCAGGCAGGGTGCGTCTCTCACCCTGTACTGCTGGAGATGGGAAAAGAGCTGCAGGGCATGATTGGCGCTCTGTTGTTCCTTCTGCAGCTTCCTGCCGTGCTTGCTCTTGCTAGGTGCGCTGACCGCTGGCTTGGAGTCGACCTCTGCAGGCTTCTTTGCAACAGGCTCGCTCTTCTTTGCTGGACCCCCGCCTGCCTTGCCAGCCTCTCCTGCCTGCCATCCATACCCCAGAATGAGAACAAAATGGTACACCACAGCCAATATGAAGAGAAGAGGCAGCTGCCAGGCATACACTGCAGTTAGTCTCTCACCTGGGAGACAAGCAAAAGCTGTAAGGAGCTGAGGATGAGCACATGTGTACAAGGAAAGGAAGTTGAAAACTTACCCTAGCCTGTGCCTTGGCGGCCTTCTGCGCCTCCTGAACAGCACGGCGCTCAGCCCTGTTTGTTGGCTTAGGGCCCCTGTTTGGCTGCTCTGAACCCTGGGATGGCTGCTGAGCAGGCTTGGACGCCGGCTGCTGCTTGACAGGCGCTGCTGAAGAAGAGGAAGGCTTTGCAGATGGGGTGGCAGGCTGTGATGGAGCTGTACCTGCACATTCTGGTGCAATTGCCCCACAAGTTGTTCAGTAGGGCACCCCATCTTACACAGTACATGCCATGATACTGAAGCATTTGATGAATGCCACTGGATAGTGTATGCAGTGGAGTACCCATGGCCTACCATGCTTGCTTGGTTGCCTCCCGGATGTCAGCACAGGCTCTGGCAGAGGAGTGGCTGCTGTCACTGGTGCATGGGGCTGGACTGTCATGCTGCCCTGCCCTGCATCTGATCTGTCCTCGACTTCTTTGCTTGATACGTCAGCTGCACCCCTGCAGCAGAGGGGACAGTGAGAACAAAGAGGACCTCTGTCAGAGGCGACTTGTGTAAAGGGGTGTGGGTTGCTTCTGAAGTACCAGGAGGACCAAAAGCGGATGTGCGCTGACATGCGGGACAGTCCGTACCTTGAGGGCTGGCCTGCTGGGGGCAGGCCCATTGATGCTGTGGAGGCTACAGCTGCGCTCGCAGCTGCGCGGTCCCAGGTCTCCTCGCTACCGTGGCTTGCCAGCTTGCCCCCAAGTGACTGGGACCGCCTGCTTGTCATGCTCATCCCGAGGCTCTGTCCTGTGCTTTCTGCTCAGGGGATTGCACTTATTGCACTAGTGCACAGTGCGCCCTTGCTGATGTCATCAATCACCCTTTACATATGGCTACACTCATATGAGGAGGCAGAAGACTGTGTCTCAGTGAGCAGGTACTGCAAGCCAGAAGACCTGCATTCCATGCAGCGCATAAGTGCCTGATGGACTGTCTTCTGCAATAAAGGCTTTGCCGAGGCTCTTTGACAGATGCAGCAGCATACCACTGGAGTCGGGATGCACGGGGCTGGTGAGAGGGGTCGTGGGCGCTGATGGCGTGGCGCGCGCCTGCCAGGGCTGATCAGAGCGCAGCATGGGCGCAGATGTCCTGCTCAGGTGGCTGTGCACACGCTCCCGGGCCCCTCTCATGGAGGCCTCAACTCCTGGCTTTTCCTGCTGCAGCAAAGTCCTCAGATGCATTTGCAGACCTCGTATATCTTTGATGGCGCCACGGCAAAGCATTGTCGAATGGGCATCAGGGCGACATAGCTCAAGTGTGCATGGGTAGTTCCAGGCATGGATGGCACCAAAACATTGACGGAAACCAGCTTCGTCGCAGACAGCATGAGCGGCTGGCAGACCTGGCCCTCTTTGGGAGGTGGTAGGCTCTGTGTGGGGGTCAGACCTATGCGGCCCGGATTCTGCACATGCTTGGGTGCGGAGGGGCGCTCCATTGACACCACTGGATCCTGCACCCACACAATAAAGCATTCATTCTGCAGAAGCAACCAAGCGAGCCAAAACGCATGCCAAGACATTGTGCTGGACTAGCGACTGTATGAAATGGAACACTGTGGCACAATTCCATAGCACTTGTTGGGGACGCTTCCTGTTCAGCATATGAGGCTGCTTACATGTGTTGGAGCACTGCCTACTGCATGTGGTGAGAATGGGCCGCCGCGAGCCGTGAGAGGAGAGTCCGTCTGCAGGACAACAAACCTGAAGTGATTAGCAGTGTACGATGATCGCAACAGAAACCAGCAGCTATATGCTGGTACACACCTTCATGGAGGCATCCAGAAAATGCATTCAGCGGGCAACTGCTCACCTGGAATGATGGCGGTATTATGACCGGATTTGGTGAGCCTGATATCTGGCCTGCTTGGAGCTCGCTGTCAGACAGCAAGCCGGCATGAGGCACAGGTGATGGTGCAACACCTTCCACATGAAAGCCCACAATTTTCTTCGGGGGAGCCTGACTGCCACTAGGATCAATACTCGTGCGTCTCCGATCCATCTCCTTCAGCCGGCAGTCACGTCAGGGTATATCTGTATGGCGCAGCAACCTGTGAGATGCCTCTTTGCATGCGACGAGCGTGCACACCACGAGTCTTCACAAAGATGCAGCTCAAGATTTTCTAATAGCTTTCTCCGTGCCAACATGCCGCTAGTGCCGCCATTATTGTCAGTGGGAGCTATGCATGTGTGAGTAGCTTCAGGGAGCTTCAGGGAAGGGGGAAGCTACCTTCGAACAAATTCCGGAACCCTCAATCGTCTTTATAAGTGACGCCGTGTCCCAAATACCCTGCCCAAAGGCTTATCAAAGTATCTAGCCTTGCCCAAGGCTCGTCGTCGCATATACAAGAGAGCTAGTCAGTATCTGTCATGTGAGTCAGGATTTCTCAGGGCCACTCATGCCAGTTGATAGGATGCTTGTACGTGCCGTTATGCGTCCAGCCACTGTCTTCGTCCGGTTTTCGGGGATGTAGTAAGACTCAGAGATGTCAGCGCACTTTACAGACTGGTGCAGAGCACCTCTGCTGCTCTGCCTGCTTGCTTCCCACATTGCTGCGGTCATCGGACAGAATGGGAATCTACTGTCGTCTAAAGTTAACGGAACGCTCCCTAATGGCGCCTCTTTCCAGACCTCAGCATCACAGATCACTCAAAGCACCATGCAGGGCCTCATCTCTAGCACGCCCACGGTGAGACGCTCTTCTGTTGACCTCAACGAGCTAAGAAGGCGAGAAGATGCGCAGATTTGCCTGGCCGCTTCAGTTTGCTCACTATGCTGTTGCTTGTAGTCTTTTGCCAGGCCCATGGCTTATGCTGTGCGCAGAGCGGTTCATTCAACAGCGCACAGAAGGGCATTCTGAAATTGGGCCTGTCCAGTGGCAGCCGAGATGGCTACATATATGTCCCCTCACAGTATGACCCGACAAAAGCTAATGCCATGATCCTGGCCATCCATGCTGCCGGCAGGGGCGGTCTAGATGCTCTGCAGTTGCTGATTGCCTCAGCAAATTCCTCTGGTGAGACGCTTGAGGTGCTGCTGGTCATTGGAACATATATGCTGGCCTCACCTAGCAGCAACATTACCATCAGCTTCTGTGAGGGGAAGCTCGACTGCGCAGCTTTAAACAGGCAGTACATGCGGAAGCAAGATCAAGCCAAAGGGGATTGCTGCGGGTGCAGGCATCATACTGCTGGCCCCGGACTCCCGGGCAGCCACCTGGGATGACTTGCCCGCTGGGCAGAATAGCTTTGGTCCGGATGTTGCATTCATCAGTGCGGCCCTAGCGCAGACTTTTGCTCTGTACAATGTGGACCCCACAAAGCTGGGGATCCAGGGGTTTTCCGATGGGGCGACCTACGCACTGGGGCTTGGTGAGCACATTGCGGAGAGTGCTCCACGTGCTGCGTGCTGCATGCTCCATATGCTGCGCTGAATGCTCCCTGCTATTCCTCTCCTGCGATAAGTCATTCATAAATTGGGGGACATCTTGTGTTGCCCAGGCAGCAGCCAAATCTTGAGTCGCTGCCGTGGGAATGCAGGAATGATCAACGGGAAGCTCTTCAAGAAAGTCATTGCAAACAGCCCGGGCGGCATCCTAGCTGATAGTACACAGGGTCAGCCACCTGTGTTCATCTCAGCTGGGCTGCAGGACAACATCTTTCCCATACAGCAGGCTGGAAACGCGGTGCGCAGATACATCTCTGGCGCTTGCAATCCTTCTTCAAGCTCTGCCTTTTCGCAATTGATTGCAAGAATCAGCACGAGCCAATCGTTGTCCCTTTGCTCACGCTAGAGTGCTAGCTGATGCCTTGCGGCAGCAGACTTACAAAGATCAGTGCTCTGCAGGATGCCTGCTACCTGAAACAGCAGGGCTATGCTGTGACATATGTGCAGTTCAATGGTGGGCATGAAGTACCTGCAACTATAGCAAGCGACGCCATTCAGTGGTTTCAGGGGTCCTTCCAGCAGGCCTTTCCTCAAGGTATCTGCGGGGTCTGACATGCAGAATACTCAGCATCAAAAGCCTGTTATCTTAAGCAATCCGGCACTTTGAATAATGTGCAAGGTTCAAGTGCTCTGACAAGATGAGTGGCCCCTTGCTTTCTTGTTTGGCAGTGCCTGCCTTAGAGCTACCTCTAAGTAGCTGCCTTAGAGCTACCTCTGCAGCTCTTTGCAAACGAAAACAGAGAGGCATCGTGTGACCCTTGTGTCCGGTGGCACATGGCAAGCCTGGCACCGGTAGGCAGAATTTGAACTTGTAGGTGGTGCCAATTGCTTTGAATAGCCAGAGGGCATTTGAACACCTTGAACTTTCAAGCAAGGTGATCATACGCATCGATGCTATCATGGCTTCTTCCCACATTGAGGTGTCAACATTGTGACAGGGTCAGGGTGCATGTGTATGTCTACTTCCACCTTTACATGGTCCGTTCACCTGTAACACTGAGCAGCCATTGTGGACCACTGGTATAAGGACTCTTAATTAAGTTCCTAGACATCTGCTGACAGATAGCACTTGAGCCTAGCTTCACCCCAGAGCCCACCCTACGTCACAACTCGTCATGGAGCTGACTGAATTGCTTTCGGACTTGGTCCTTTTGAGACTGTGACAACTTCTTGGGGAAGGCGACTGTGATGGTGACATACAAGTCCCCAGTCTTGTCTGGGTGGTCAAACATGGGCATGCCCTCCTTTTCCACCTTGAACACCTGCCCTGGAATGGTCACCTCTGACGCCTCCAGCTTCACCTTGTGCCCATCCAGATGCTCAAACTGCACACACGTGTCACCCGTGAGTGACTCTCACGGGAAGGCAACATGTTATTCTGTAGGTGCTGTGCATGATACAGAAAGGCATGAGGTGCATCAATTCTTCATGGGAAGCATGGGCACCTCACCTCTGTGGAGAAGCCTACGAGTGCATCCAGCAAGAGGATTGTGAGGTTGCACTTGAGATCATGTCTGTCCCGCTCAAACTTGGCATGCGGCGTGGTGACGACATGGAACTTCAAGTCCCCGGGCTCTCCGTCAAGCAGCGGCTCTCCCTCCTCGAAGAACACAATCTCCTGCAAGCATCCAGCAAGTTCTCTCTGTATGGCATTTTCAAGAAACATCTACTGACAGCTCTGCAGCATCTGTATAGAGTCAAATCGTCCAGAGCGGCTGCTGAGCAAGCTGCTCGAGCGCACTTCAAGTAGATCCCAAATACTATGCCAGGTGACCTGGTAGGCAGGCTGACAGACCTGGCCGTTAACCATGCCAGGCTCTACTGACACGCTCAGCGTCTCGCTCTCCCGCTCGAACTTGACATTGGGGCACTCCTGGCACTCCTGCTGCGTGTACTGCTGGAAGACGCCGGCCCCCAGCTGCCTCGTCACCACCTTCTGCTTGCAGTTGCACTTCCTCTTCCCTGGCGCAGGCTTGGCCACAGGCTTGTCCCGCGTCACCTGCAGTGCAGTTGCAGCTCTTGCAGGTGCCTTTTATTAGACAAAGCCTGGCTTATGCTTTTCACCCGGCACTCACAAAGCGACTGTCACAGTGCATGTCAGAGCAGCCAGACTGTGATCCTCCCAAGCGCTTCATCTTGACAGTCATTCAGAAAAGCAGGCATGGATTGGAGCGGACACAATACAGGGGGATAGGGCACGGGCGGCTTCACATGGAGGTGCCTGCCTTGTAGTGGTGACCCAGATAGAGGTCCTTCAGAGTGACCTCCAGCTCTACATGGACGTCGTGGCCCTTGGGCGTCTGCTCCTCCTCATCACCCATGCCCCCAAAGCCGCCAAACCCGGGGAAGCCGCCACCCCCAAAGAACCTGCTCACAGGTACAGCAGTCTCCTCAGCTCTGAAGTTGACACCTCATATAAGTTTGCCTGCACACGCGGCTCTACAGGAAAGTGCCATCATTCCTGCATGCATGCCAATGGCAAGACGCGGGTAATGTGATTCAGGCCTGCTGGGCAGTTGCATGGGCGTTACTCACTGGGAGAAGATGTCTGCAGCGCCGCCGCCTCCCCCGCCCTGGTCGTGCTGCTTTAGCCCCTCTTCCCCATATCTGTCGTATATTCTGCGCTTCTCAGAGTCTGACAGCACCTCATACGCTGCAGCACAGACAGCATCCCGTAAGCCTGCATTCATGTCTTCCAACAGCATATGGCTCACCAAAGGACGACTTGAGCAATCTTACTTCATGGCACAAGCAGTGCCCTCACCATGGCTTATCTCGGCAAAGCGTTTCTGTGCTGCCTGCTTCTCCTCCTCATTGCCTTGCACCTTGTCCTGCAAAAGGCCCCCTAGCATAACTCCCCTAGCCAATAAGGCTCAATGCCTTGTGACAGATAGCCAGCTATACAAGTGCCTGGAAACAGGACGTCCCTGAACTTGAACCTTATAAGACAACAGGTCATCTGTATAGAGCATAGGTCCTACCGGATGGTACTGCAAGGCAAGCTTTCTATATGACCGCTTGATCTGAGACTCTGAGGCGCCCTTTGGAAGTTGAAGAACATCGTAGTAGTCCTTCCTACAGCCACGAAATTTCAATAATTGAGTGCCTAGGAACGTGGTGCTCGGCAGAAAGGGCCCACGAGTTGGGCGTAGCAGTGTCATAGTGATCAGTGCTTGAAGGTATGCAATCAGCTCTGACATAAGCTGCATGGGGACGTGGTGAAGGCTATTACCCTGCAGTAGCCTTCCAAGCGCATAAGAGCAGCAGACTTAGATGGAGGACGCGCATCCATGCCATCTTGTTACTGGACGATCAGTCCCAGTACTCCTACCCTTGAGCCCCTGTCCTCCTGCTGGTGGTAATCTGAACTTGCGAGATACCAGATCACGGCGGTCTAAGCGCTGAGAGGAGAAAAGGGTGCTATGTGCAGGGAAAACGCTATGGCTTGAGCAACATCGAGGGCAGTACTTCAACGGTGCTTGCTTTCACACTGTACAACCCTAGTATTGGCACAACACATCCCACGCATTCTGGCGGTACAACTCACAAGGAGACTTTGCAGGTGGTGCATGCCCAGTTTGGAGGGAAAAGTTGTTTCCTGCGATGTGATTGGCTGCACACCAAGTTTGGGGTGAATTACTCATACACTCAGGTATTGGAGTTGAGGTGGTGAGGCCTTGGGCCTGAACGCGTGGTGCGATTGGATGGTCGTGATTATATATTGAGCTGTATGCAAAGAAATACTCGGGTGTAACCGACGCGGGAAAGGTATGTGCTCGACCAGAAGGGAGTCCCTCTTGCTCTGACCAAACATTGGACTAAGCGTGGGTGCCCTACAGCAGCCGTTCGCATGTAGACATCTCTTATACTATCCCTTGGGATCATCAATGACGATTGCAGCTGGCAAGGGCAGTCACACATTGGTACCCTGCTACTGCAGGGTTGTGGCAGTGCTGGCTGATGCCTTCACCTACCCAGCAGAAATACTCACAAGTGAAAGGTGAGTCTTGCGCATCAGTACACCTTGTAGAGACCAATCTACAGGTTTGTGCGCATAGTGAGAGGAGAGGAGAACAATACTAGAGGTCCCACAACAGCCTCTATCATAGAGGCTCTATGACATGGGACCTGGCACCTTGCTGCAGGTCCTGAGAAGAAGCCTGCAGCCCTATTGGCGGAATGGAGAGCGCTTGCACCATCTCATGGGAGGCCTCCTCCCCACACGGGCCGTATGATGGCGCAAAGCCACAGAAGGAGCCCGCAGCATGCCACTCTGGTATGATGTCTTGCTTGCCAGTGTTGCTCAACTTCCATGCTGAAACAGGTTCTCAAGTCGCGCACAAAGGCGAGAGGAGAATGCTCAGCCATATATTTGCAGGCATGCGGCAGACTTCTCTGAGTCTGCTCGATAATGCCTTCAGGTGCGCCACAGACAGAGCCTCCCAGTATAGAGACTGCAGCTCGTCGCACAAGAGAGCTCTGGGACGATTGGAGATCTGTCACCGCTCAGCAGCAGAGCAGTCTCCCCCTTGATCGCGATGAGCTCTTACAGCACCAGATGTCCCAGATGCAGGAAGGCGTGGCAGGCAGGCGCGTCACCAGCATGGAATATGGGCGGTAGCTACAGACTATAGCTGGACAGGCGGACGTCCGCGCTGCAGTATGTAGCGCATGCCTGACGTCCCCAGTTGAGGGGCACATACTGGTGTCATCAGCACTTGCTGCTGCCTCCTTGTCCAGCTTTTTGGCCATGCTTCCCCAAGCGACCCATCTCTCTGTCATGCTTGATGTTGCGTCACACATGAATGTGTCTCTCACTCCAGCTGCTGCCAATTGAGCCGCTGTGCTGATGTGTGGGCATTCAATTGATTGGCAAATTCTGTGCTGATGGAGGAGCTGCTCAAGCAGACGGGCAGCCGTCAGCTGTGCATTCTACCATCTACTGAAGCCTTCATCACTGGTGGACTAAGTTACGCATTTGGATAGTTCTACCGGAGCTGGAAGAGACTGAATTTGCCAGCTCCTGGTGTGCATAGCACTGACTTGGCATGGCATAGGCACTTAAGATACGAGGTGACTCTCATGTGACTGGCTGTAAGTGACAACGTTCAGTCTGATAATTCAGTCAGAGCCTCTGAGCCTCTCTTGCCCTGCCCTAATGCCAGTGAGCCTATGCCTGGGTCTGCCAGGCTGGCGATATCATCGTCTCTGTCATCTATAGTTGGCATTTACAGAGTCGTGGAAAGTAAACGGGCGGCTTTGACTGGCGCCATTTGGGCCCAATTATCTGACGCAGATCTTGATGATCCTGAGCATTTACGCTGGCATCCCACAATTTCAATCGCCAAATCTGTTGCGGATAATGTATACGAAGCATTGCAGCAGTATCTCAATGATAGCAGTCTGATTCAAAGTAAGCCATAGCTCCACAGCGATGTGCCGAAGGTACAGAGCCAAGTTTGGCTGCATGGCTCCTGCTTCCCACCAAAATGCCTACCAACTCAGCAGCTTCAACGCCCAGGCGCAGATTTTTACAAGGTTTCCAGCCCCACCAGATTAGACAGGCGGAGACAGCCGGTGACAAGCACCAGAACAAGTTGGGCAAGGGACTGTGAAGTGCTTGAGCTATGGCAGACACTGACAGCTGGTAATATAAGCTCCCATGCCAAGCAGTGAAAACAGCGTTCCATGAGACAGAGGAACCAGAAGGTGTACTACTCCATCCTCGCCATCTGCTACTTGGAGGTAAGCCCGGCTGCCCCCACCTCCTCCCATTGTGGACACATCGCCGAGGGTTGTGCAGGACTGAAGAAAACATTACTTTCAGGTACTGCTGTGGACCACCTGCCTGCTCTCCAGCTGCGCTGCTGTATCAGCGAGGCCCGAGGACGCAGGCTATATCATCCGGGAAACGGTAAGAGCCCTCCGCTTGGCCGTGCCGCGTGCGATCCCGCTTCTGTAGAGTGACGTTGGTTTGAATGGGGGCGCAGGCTCTCTAAAGGCCCGCTCAAAATGGTCACAGGCTGCATCAATGCCACGCTTGGGAGTGCACGCGAGCCCGCAGGGGCGGCGTGCGGAGCCACCTGCGGTCCGTCTGACCTACTGTGAACGTTGATGCGGCTTTGAGATTGTGCTGATATGCAGGAAAACCTCAAGCACACTCTACCATCCGACATCTTAGAGCTTTTGCAAGACTCGAGCATCGACTTGCGGATCGGATACCAGGCACAGCAGTTGGAGTGGCTCAGTCTTCAGCGCAGCTTCGAAGCAACCTTTCCTCCAGAAACAGAAGACCGGCCTGCCACCTTTAGCTTTCTGCCGGTGAGTCAAGCCTTTTAAGCGTGTACCTGCCTGTCTTTGCCTGTTACCCTTCTGCAGACAGCACTACTTCTGCTGTAAGCCATCATGCTGACACTCCCAACACATGATGCAGGTCTTAAAGGGCATTCCAGCCCCCTTCACAGGCGTCAAGGCGTGGTCAGATCTGGCCCTCTCGCATATCTGAGCGAGTGGAGAGGAGAGAAGAGAAGAGACTGACAGGTATTTGATTACGGGTGAGCAGCAGTTGTAGCCAGTCCAGGAGAGCAGAGCAGAGAAGAGAGCATTCTTTGGCCACATCCAGCGGCCAGTCAACAGCAGACAATATGCCATTCAGCACAAGGGCAGCCAGAGCAGAGCAGTGGAAGCCGTCATGCACGTTCGAGCTGCAGGCGGCAGAGGAGCCAGCTATGGCGAGGAGGGGCAGGCGTAACAGCAGCAGCAGGCACTTTGCCTCAGCGACGGCCTCAATGTCTGAGGGCGTCATGAGCAAGCCTCAAGTCAGCTTCTCGCCACCCCCTCCCAAGCCAAAGGTAGGCTGACCTCCCTAGCCCACATATCCAGAACCATGCGTAATACAATCCAGAGAGAGCTTCGGAGCTCGTAGCAGCCATTCCTATTGCCCCCTGGGATGTCCTGTATCTCCAGATCTCCCAGTGGCGTCATGCTCACCTGCAGGAGTGCCCTGTCCTCATAGAGTTCTTGCTCACAGCATACCTTCTGCAGGTGGACACCAAGCCGGCCAGCGACATCATCGCCGGGGCAGTGGCGCGCGCAGCTTCGCAGGGCACCATCCACCCGCTGGACACCCTCAAAGTACGCATGCAGGCCCAGGGCGGCCTCAAGGGCCCCCTCTCCAAGATTGGCAAACTTGTGCCTCCAGCCGGTAGGTCTCATGGTTCTCGAGCTGCCTTGACCCTTCCTAGACCATACCTGTGGCGTTCTGTGATGCATGTCAGAAGATTTGCAGGGCATCTCCTCAAGTATGTGTGTCGCACAGGTGCAAAGGACGCTGGGCGCGTGGCAAGGAGGGTGTGGCCCGGGGTGGCCAGCCTGTACAAGGGTGTGGTGGGAGCCGCAAGCGGGGCAGGCATATACATTGGGACATACTTTGCCTTCTATGGGACTGCCTGCAACCTGCTCTCGACGCACAGCAACATGTCACCCGGCGGGATTGCCTTTGTGGCAGGCGGCATCGCAGCGGCGGGAGGCAGTGTGGTGAAGGTGCCTCTGGCAGTGTGCATCCGCAGTGTCCAGGTGAGGTCCTGTTTGCCCTCTGCCACCTGCCCCAGCTACGTGCACCATTGCAGATGCCATTTCATTGCCACTCCTGGCAGGCACATGTTGTGAACCCCTTCCATGCATCACAGCATGGACATGTTCAAGCTGTCCCCAACCAGGGGAGACTTGGTGATGTGCTGCATGATCGCTCTTCAACGCTACCTTCCTCTGCAGGCTGGCGTGTACCCCAATGTGTTCCATGCGGCAAGGTCCATCACAGACGCAGCAGGAGTGCGTGGCCTGTTCACTGGGTACCTGCCCAACCTGCTCGAGGATGTGCCCGACATGGCCTTCAAGTTCGCCGCCTACGAGTCTATGCGCAGCCTGCACCGCCGCCTCAACAATGGGCGCTCCGCAAATGTGCAGGTAAGGCTTGCTTTGCTGTAAGGATATATGATATGCTTGGGCTCTGGCTGCATGGCTGACTCCCCCTCCTGGCAGCCAAGATATGGTGCAGTGGCAGTGCTGGTAGTTCTGGAAAAGCATGAAGACTAGCATGTGGTGCACCGACGGCTTAACTGGGCGTGCTTGATCTGCAGGAGGACTTCTGCATGGGTGCCACAGCTGGTGCATTTGCAGCAGCGGCCACCACACCCCTGGACGTCATCAAGACCAACATGATGTGCACGGCCGCCTCGCGGCCCACCATGATGTCGTCTGCGCGTGCTGTGCTGGCGCAGGGTGGCCCCGTGCACTTCTTCAGGTGAGCTACTATCTTGCCTCCATTGAGAGCACACGCTAGCTGATCTTTGGGGGTTCTTATATAGAGGAGGAACCACATGTTTCTCCTGGGCTGCCAATCTGCTAGCATCTCAGTGTGATCTGCAATGCTGCAGGGGTGTGGGTCCACGAGCGCTCAGCAATGGCATCAACTCAGCGGTGTTCTTCTGCTTCTTTGAGGCTCTGCGCGGATCCTTCAAGAAGCGCAAGGCCCTGGTCAGTGCCCGCTCCATGTATTGCTGCAGAGGACAAAGCCTGGGGTGCTGGATGATGTTCTCAAATTGCAATAATCTGTAAGCTGATCCCAATGAGGATACCCATGAGCCTGACAGCACTCCAAGCCTCGTCGCCATGCCATAATTGTTACTATGATCTGGGAGGAAAGTGAGTGACACCTAGGCAGCAGGGCAGGTTGTCTGGGGTGATGTGGGGCTCTGACTTTGCGCTGCTGCTTGCAGATGGAGAAGCGTGCTGCTCAGGCAGGCCAAGGCGGGGTGCAGAGCACGGTGCAGCTGGTGCGAGCATCGCCCCAGCGCGCTGCGCTGCGTCTGGCGGAGGAGCATGTCGCGCTGGAGCTGGCGTCCATGTCCATCCGCTTCAAGCCCCTGGCCCGCTCACAGGCGCTGCTCAGGCGCGGATAGCTGGGGTGCACAGACGCCTGGACCTGCGCAGCAAGCAGTGCGGCAGATGCTAACCGCATCGAACCAAGGCGAGCTGCAGAGCAGGAGTGAAACAGCTGTGATGGGCATCGCTGCAAGCTGGGTGCTCTGTAGAGCACGCTCTGGAACAAAGAAAGCAAGACTGGCCGGGGTCCGAAATTGTGAGCCAATGTGGTGATTGAAGGGAAGCAGTGAACGGATGAGAGATAGTATGTGAAGCCTTGCATTGATTTCAATACATGTATGATATGACAGTATCATGTAGTCACACATGTGTAGCTACCATGGTCAGTGTAGCCAAGCTTCTGCTTTCGAGGGGAGATTTGCAGAAGATAGAGCTGTTTCGCAATTGAGCTTTGTGTTCTCGTTGTTGAGGTGCACATGAATGGAGGAAAGCGTCATGAAATGATGTTGTTTGTCCCAAACGTTCCAGTTTCTGTTAGCAGGGAACATGATCGGCTGTTGCAATGCCCACTTGTAGCGCGACTTGCAGCTGCACCTCTCTGCAGACTGGGTAATCTTGTTGTGTGCCCTTTTGCACCTGATTCCTTGCACTTTTGCAGACATCCCGTGGCCTGAGCTTTGACAATGCCTTCCAATTCAGCTGCATGCTGCATCCCAAACATGCCATGCATGTGCTCTCAGCGAGTTTGCAGGCTGTAGAGGCCTCCTGCAGCTGCTTGATAGTTCATGAACACTGTACCACATCACATGTGTGTGCCTACAAGCGGGCATTGGGATACTGGTCCCAGGGCGCAATGACCATGCTCCGATGCAAGTGCCGTATGCTAGGGCACCCCATAAGCGCCATGCTGAGGCGCAGCTCTTTTCTGATGGTCTCGAGCACCTTGCGCACTCCCTCCTCTCCGGCCAATGCTAGCCCCCACAGTATTGGCCGGCCAATAAGCACTGCGTCTGCTCCCATCGCTAGGGCCTGCAAATGGGCTTCAAGCTCGTCATGTACTATGCAGAGGTGCACCTACATTGATGCAAAGTCTGTTCATAGTCTGACTGGCACAGGGGTACAGCGCCGACGGGTATCATGGGTGTCTGGGCAATGTGACTCTGGTACCATGGCGAGGAACATACAACATCTGAGGACTGATTGCCCACCTTGATGATATCAGTGCCGCGGCGGACTCCGCCATCCATGAGAACAGGCACTCGCTTGCCCACAGCTGCTGCAATGCCGGGCAGCGCGTCCAGGGCGGCAGGAGCAAAGTCCAGCTGGCGTCCGCCATGATTGCTGACAATGATGCCATCTGCGCCAGCCTGCACGCCCATGTGCGCATCCTCCGGGCTCAGCACTCCCTGCGTGCACAGGCACTGCTCAGCCCCTGCACGATGATAGCGTCCAAGAGAGGGGAGATGAGCAGGATTGGTCAACAGAACTGGTGTCACAACTCCTTGTCAATATGTAGCTGTAGAACTGCATGAAGCAGCAGAGGAGACGGACCTTGAGGAAGATGGGGAGGCTGGTGACAGTGTGCAGCCATGGCAGGAAGTCCCAAGTTAGGCTTGAATCTATGTGGTCGGCAAAGTGCAGCGCAATTCCAGAGCCCTTCTCCTCACTGTGCACCTGCACGCCCACTGCTGCATTGATCCCAAGGCTTGCGGAGGCTCTCATTCTGCTCTGGGCGCCCATTGTCCGCCAGGCAACCTGCACCAATAAGAAGCCAAAGTCAAGGTGGCATGCCGGCAGCTGACCTTCCTCTCCATTCTCGCAGCCTCGGCCAGTCCCGTCAGATTCTCCAGTCGCAAGTGCTCCGGGAGCTTGAACCTGTCAGGGGAACGTCTCAAGGATCAGACGTGTACGCATGCCACACCACCGCACCTGAAGGACACCCGTGTAGCATCTACTCTGTCCATGACGTGTAGGTCCCAGGTCAAAGACACCGTTTTGGATACTGTTCAGCCCAAGTGTCAAGATTTGATGCAGAAAGTCCCAGATCCCTCATGTGTGGGTGTCAAGCTGCATACTCACCCGTAGCGCTCATCGGCTTCCCTCTTCCCTAAGAAGGGCGCATCAACAGTGACCACTATGGCATCATACCCGGATCTCTCTGCATCTGCAGCGCAGGGCAGCCACAGTCAGCACTACATCCAGCCAAGTTGATCCGTGCCAGAAATCAAGCATGCCTGGCACCCCAATGGACTGAATTGTTGCAGCTGCCATCTTTGCAGCTGTTATGACTTCTGTGAAAAGGTCCCCAGGCTGCCTTGCACATGCAGGTGTGGCAAGCATATGGTCTGTCAACTTGCAGCTCCTTGTGCGGGCATGCATCTCACGTTGTATGAGCTGCTTCACAAAGTCCCGTTCCTTGAAAACGTACAGCTGGAACATCATCAGTGGCCCTGCAGCTCCGGCCTCGCGCACCTCCGCCAGCTCAACAGTGCCCATTGTGGATTGCACCTGCACAAGGCTAGCTCTCAATCAGCCTTGCGCCGGACGCCAGAGCGCTCATAGAAAGGGGTTCTCGCTATTGTACCTGCAACGGCTTTAGCAAAGCGATGATTGCAGGGTGAACCCGGCGACAGAGCCACAGAGACCAGTGCAAGTGGCTTCGTGGTCAGGATGGTCTTGCATTCTGTGACAAGTCTCAGCCGACGCTTCAGGTCTGTGCGTTCGGGTATAGGCATACCATGGGAATGCCCTCAGCAGCTGCTGCTCGGGAGGTGGCCAGCTCGCCGTCGGGGTGCGCCATCCTCTGCATTGCCATGGGCGCCACCAGCAGCGGGAACGCTATCTCCTTGCCTGAGACCCCATCAGGCTATGTGTGAGCGCTCTCTCCAGTCACGCTGTCCGCGGCCACAGCACATGTGAAGCGGGAATAGCAACACATGCCGCACGGCTCTCACCCAGGAGTTTGACAGTGGTGTCAACCTTGGACACATCCACCATCAGCCTGGGAACCAGCCTGTACCGCTTGAAGCTCTCCTCGTTGTCCCTGAGCGTCGACTCAGACTCGCTACCGCTGACATAGTATCCAAATGCCTGGAAACAGCAGCTAGGGTTTGCCTGGCAAGGTCTGCATCATGACTTTGAATGTGAGGCGCATGCTAGCATTATCCTCCTCATTATTTACTTCTCTGGTGCTACTTACCTGCTTTGGGAGTATTTTCTCTGCTCTTGGCCTTAGCTCGCCCACATTTTGGAATGCCAGCTCGTTGCTCGGCATCGTTAATCTTTTCTGGGTAATACAAGAAGTCAGACACAACGTATTTGTCTCAACGCTATCGCATGATTTATGTTCCCAGCTTCATCCATGACTTGAGTCTTACACCGTACATAACCTGACTCACCCGGCGATCTGGCCACCAAGTAAAAGCTCGGCACGCTGCAACCAGGACTGGCAAACTTTCAGCCTGGGAAAAGTATGGTGGAGAACACCTGTAAGCACAGCAAAAGGCGATGACCGTGTTCACTTCCAGCTTCTCAGTGGGGCATAGCGCAGGGCCAGGTCGGCACGTGGCGTTTGGGCAGTCCATAAGATTACCGGGGGCAGCCGAGGCATTATAAGGCAGACCCTGATCTAGCCACACAAGAACGTGAGCGTGGAAAGTAGAGCGGTGTGGAGCCAAGAAGAGCGTCGAGGACCCATATAGCTGCGATGATGCAGCGCCAGGTCCTCTTTGTCGCGCTCTTAGCGCTCGCCCTTGCAGGTTCGTACCCTCCCTAAGAGCCCTAGCTGGCGTCCGACACCAGCACCGCATCCGTGAGGGCTGTTTGGGTGTCGGATAATGTATTATAAATCTTTGAATGTGCCTTGATGGCCCATCGGAGCAGTATGGCTGCGATCAGAGGGCGCGCCTTCCTCTCGGATCACTTGCTAGGGGCTGCAGCTTTCCGAAACAGCAACGGGTTTCTACAGCGACCTCCAGCCCGGCGGATCGGCCTGGAAAATATTAATCTTGAGTGGAGAAGAGGCGGCCTTTGGTAAACAACCAGCTGGGTACTGTCGCGCCCTATTCTGTACAGCTTCGCGATCGGCCAGCTATGAATGCGTCGTAAGGTTGTACGGCGGCCTAGTAGCTAGTACACTTAGGTTGCAGTATCGAGGAGTGAAGTTCATGATGCACTGGAAGCAAACCGGGAAAGGTGTGGGGATGGGTGGGGCGTCGACGACACAGCTTCGGAAACAAGTTCCGGGAGGATGTTTTGCGCCTGATGGGGCCTGCATCACGTAGCGCCGTGTCACAATCCCTTTTCAGGGCTACAGGAGCTCCTTATAGGATGCGAGACGGCCATTGTATACATAGTATGGCTTGGCCCAGTGGGTTGCAGTCCCTCAGAAGCTGGAGATTCCTCTGGGTCACTTCTTCGGCACTGTCGTCCTAGAGCCCTGGAAATCAGAAGATGACAATGTTAAACATCGATTGATGTGATGTGCGCCGGACACAGGTGTGACACAGGCTTCCCAGGTACCTCTTGCTGGCACTGACCTAGGAGGGCTTCAGGCAGACCCAGAGAATTCCAAATGCCAATGGCTCGAAGTGGCTGTCTGATGCCTTCTGTCTGTGTGCAGGCAGCGCCACAGCAGCTCGCAATGGGCATAGAAGAGTCCTGATGCAGGCGTTTGCGCCCGCGCCCGCACCAGTCCCGGCTGGAGCCCCCCTGCCCCAGTCCGCCCTCATGTCCAACGGCGCCCCCTCCGGCCAGGAAGCCCCGACCCTGTCCGCCTACTCTGTGTACGCACCTCCATCCTTCTGCCTGTCCCTGCATCTCACCATTGCTCACAGATCCTCTCCTTGCACCCTCAGCCGCTGTCGCCAGTGATCACCAGGCACAGGGCCAATGCTCTCTTGACATTTCCAACACCTGCCTCACATTGTCACTATGCTCTGCAGGCCTTCTGTTGCGGCAGCGCCAGTGATGGCGCCCATGATGGCACCCATGGAGGCCCCCATGATGGCTCCCATGATGGCGCCCATGATGGCCCCCGCAGCTGCCCCCACCGTCTCAGCATTGTCTGTGGCCGCCGCAGCACCCGCCCCGGCGCCCATGATGATGGAGGCGCCCATGATGGCCCCCATGATGGCCCCCAGCATGGCCCCCATGGCGGCCATGGCACCCTCCTCGAGCGGCGCTGTGGCGGCGCTGTCCGTGCCTGCTCCCATGGAGGCGCCCATGATGGCCCCCATGATGGCCCCCAGCATGGCCCCCATGGCTGCCATGGCACCCTCCTCGAGCGGCGCTGTGGCGGCGCTGTCCGTGCCTGCTCCCATGGAGGCACCCATGATGGCCCCCACAATGGCTCCCGCAGCCATGGCCGGCCCCATGATGGCACCAATGATGGCCCCCATGGAGGCTCCCATGATGGCCCCCATGGAGGCTCCTATGATGGCCCCAATGATGGCACCCATGGCCGCAGCTGGACCAGTCAGCAGCCTTTCTGTGCCTGCCATCACCACTCTGGCCCCCGGAGTGCGCCCCTCCCCTACTTTGCTTATCCTCAATTCCAACACCTTGCATAGCACCCTCTTGAATGTTGCTGAAGTTGACTTGATCCCCTCTTTTTCAACACCTTGCACAGGCACGACCGGTGCATTGGTTGATCTTTGACCGGTAGACAGAAGGGGTTTTACTGATGCGAGATCTGAGTTGCTGCGCAGGCTGCACCTGCTGACAGCCCTCTGGCATCCATGCTGCCAGTGGTTGCCCCTGTCACAGCACCTGCCGGCGTCTCAGCACCCACCGCTGTGCCCTCCATGTCCACAATCAGTGCCCCCGACATGGTGAGCCTCACTGTCTGGTGTGGAATATGCCCTCTGTGTTGCTCACCATGCACTTGAGCCTTTCATATACGGGCCTTTGGGACTGTTGAGGGCATGCCGGGCTGGCTCCTTCTGTGGCTCAGGATAGCAATCTTACGCTGCACTGTGGCAAGCTGCACCCTCTAGAGCTCATGGAAAGAGCCTCTGGCAATTGCAGGCACCAGTGACTGTGCCCACTGTGACCACGCTGCTGCCCGCCTCTGCGCCCGCCGCCGGCCCCAGCATGAGCGCCTCGAGCGTGTCCACCCAGCTGCAGACATCAGCCTCTCCCTCGCCCATGATGATGAAGTCTGTACCGCCACCGCCGCCTCCCCCGCCACCACCACCACCACCACCGGTGTGCACTTCATCCCATGTTCTGTGCCTAAATCTCCAACACTGGCCTTTGTTTGGAGCTGGGAACGCCTGGCTCCCCAGTATGCTGCCTTGGAGACTCCAAGGTGCAGATATTGTGTCGTAGAGAAATGCAACACCTTTTCAGCCAGGTAAATTGAGTGTCGACTGCTGTGCAAGCTTGGGGTCCAACATGTCCGCTAATCAGAAGCTTTGGACCTCAAGGTCATGAGTATCAAAGGCTGTGTTCTGTGCAGCCACCACCACCACCGCCACCAATGAGCGGAAAGTAAGCGCAGCGGTATCCAGCGCTCGCGTCTTACAGGGCTGCCCGCAGTACATAGCTACCTGGGCACACAATGGCTTTCCCAGTGAGACAGAGCAATACGCCGACTACCAGCAGCATTTGCTGTCTCTAGGGGGCACCCTCGGATCTGACTGTACAGGCAGGCGTTCAGCAGCAGGTGGACACAGCAGCTCGGCCAGAGTAGTATTGCGTCAAGCCGGTCCATGATGGCAGAGTGGGCTGAAGGGGCAGGAGTATGTTGCATACAGTAGAGCCCAAGCAGATGCCAACCCGTCTGAATGTGCTCTTTGAATGATTGGGGTACCCAGCAACTCGCACAGAACCTATTTGGAAGCCGCGCTCTTCCCTTCAGCTATCCAGTCCCAGAGCACCACTGTAGATGTCTTATCCGCAGAGACTGTGGTGTGCACAGTCCCATGCAGAGTCTTTGTTATTCTTTGCCGCCCTTTGACAATGTTGACACCACACAGGGGATCCCCTTGACGAGAGGTGTTAAGCGGTAGGACAGACATGTCGCAATCGTGACATTTACAGAATCATTGACTGAGAGCTCCTTCATCGCAAATGAATGTCTGTAGCTGTAGCAAGGGACCACTCTAGAGACAGCTGATTAGGCAATTTTAGTGCATGCTCTGGCAAACCAGCGACCAGACGCATGCATTTTATCTTTTGTAAATGAAGGTCAAGTGAACCAGCATGGTTTCAACAAATCGGCCACTCAAGCTTGTTCTGACAGTCCAATCAACCTCTGCCTATTTCTTGATTCATTTCGAAATATAGTATTTCATGCTCCGCATGATGGGAGACCATGCTCACATGAGAACATCATGCTTCCTATATTCCCGCGATACACAGGACAATCTTATTATTGACCACAGCGGCATTAATGTGCTTGAGGGCCTGGTGAGACTGTGGCACATGCCTGCTGACTGCACTCAAGAACCCCTTTCTGCAACACACCCCTGCTCAATGATTTTGCAGCAGGCAATGCGATAGCCCAAATATAAGCTTTACAGAGGCAGTGCCCTGCGGTCTGGCGTCGCTCATAAGCTTTGCTGAAGTCGAACATGAGCAGCAACAGGAATATGAGCGTACATGCATCACGCTTGCATCATCTGAGTGCAGCAAGGATGTGTACTGAGGTAGAGTTTGCTCGCCTATCAGCACTACTGATTGTAGGCGCACGTTTGAGATTGTTCCTCATTGCGGCGTCAAACACAGAAATGCGCGAGTAGTGTGACCAAACGTACGTGCCACGCAAATGGCAGTGGGATGCCTTGACCAGCTCAGACAGAGGATGTGCCACCTAGCCCAGGCACACTGCTACTCCGAGTCAGAGCTAGCATCCTCGTCGTCGTCATCGATGATGACATGGCGGTTGCGCCCTGCCGCAGCACGTGTCTTAGGTGGCCCACTGTCCTCGGATGTGTCTGCACAACAGACAGATGTGCGGTCACAAAAGGCTGCTGACTCTTGCAGAGAAGGGTGAGAGCACCAATTTGGAAGGCCAGACGTGCCATTGCATGACTATTCAGCGGTTCTGGGACGGTGGGTGAACTGGTCAGAAGCAGCTGGAGTTCAAAAATGAAAAGTGTGGAGGAGGCGCAGACCGTGCACAGGCCCAGCTGCCCGGGTGCGGCGCATGGTATCAACAGGAGCACTGCCTCTGCCGTTCATGCTGACAGTCAGATTGGTCCTGCTCCGGGTGTTGCGCCTTGGCATGGAGTCGTCTTCGCTGTCCTCATCATCCTGCGCATGAGATGTGCTGTGATTGACATGCAGTGGCCTCAGACTCCCACAGACACATCGCTTATAGCACTGGTGCTGCTGCACATTCCTGTGGACAGTGCTGGCAACGCCGGCTGACAGCTATGCAAGCATGGAAAGGGAAACACAAGATGGTAGCGTGCTCGACGTCTAGTCATCACAGCACTCAGTGCTGGGGTCACAGACAGGAGCTCACATCGCTGTATGTGTATCTGACACGGCCATTGGGCCGCCTGGCTGCGCGTGTGGCGCGCTGCGGTGCCTTGGGGGCCATGCGGCTGCGCTCGCGCGCCGGCCGCTCACCGTTCAGCTCCGCTTGCAGCTTCAGGGCATACGCCTCATCGCTCATCGTCACTGCAGTGCACCACAGCCCCTTGTGCAAGCCTTGACAAAGGTGTTGTTAGCTGAGTGAGCAGAGCAAACATGGCAGTACAGCACCACGTTGCTGCTGATTGTGCTCAAGCAGAGATCCTGCACCATGGCTCGCTTTGAGGTGTATGAGCCCATTGGGCACATGACACTCGTCAGAGTGCTAATTTACATTTGGCCCTCTCCTGGCGAGTGATTTTCCGCGTCGGCGGCAGCTGTTCGGGCTCAGGCTCTGACTCTTCTGAGGCGTTCCCAGACGCAGCAATCGCGGCCTCAGCCAGAGCACCACGGGGCAGGCGCGCACGGCGGGAGCCTGGCGCAGGCGCGGCCTCTTTAGGCGCTAGCGCGGGCAGGTGAGCTGATGCGCTGGGGAACCTCTTGTAAGCGCTGCGCAGCGCTGCAAGCCGCAATCGGACGGATGCCAGGGTGCCTGCATAGGCAGCATGCCCTGAGACCCCACTCTGACCATGAACCACTCAGTAAAGCTCTTCTCACAACACCCTACTCATCCTGTGCCGCAACAGGTGCATGTGTTGTTGTATAGGAATTGGCTCATGCTGAGACGCCCGCCTACAACCTTCAGCATAGGCTATGTGTTACGTTGGAAGGCTTACACCTTATGCTAATGTCGGTGGACTAGCTGGACTTACCTGCCAAGGCGGGGTTGGGGGCAGGGAAGGCCCAAAGCCTCCAGGAAGGTTTCAGGTAGGCGGGCTTGATGGCGCTCTCCACAATGACTAGTGCAGCCATGATCTGCAGAGCAACTTCACACTTCAAACAGAATTTGCGCGAGCTGACCAGCAGCTCAATGCTTTCATAGGAGATTATAGGAAACAACGAGGAGCGTTATTCAGGGACAGTCCATGGTCAGTCATTGCTAGGTCGACGACTTAAAAATGCATATCTGCAGCCAGAAGACACTTGACCGTGTCTTCTTAGGCTTTATCAGGCTGTGTCCATAGCTGCATGCACCGTAACAAGTGTGTTCACACCCCGGCACTTACGTCAGGCAGCCGGGTCGTGGTCTCGAGGAGAGAGCGCCATCTGCGCCGGCGCTCATGTGGCCATGTGGGCCCCCCTGTGCTCAGCGCATCCACCGAGAGGCCCTCCTCGAAGGCCATCACCTCGCCTGCCAGCTTCCTCACAGCAGCTGCACACATGTAACATCCTCTTTGACGGTAGAGACCTCATTTCAAGGGGAGGTATACCACGCTGTCTACTATATTGATCACAGCCAAGCAGGCTGGTTAGATACTGTGACAGCTTGCAGACAGGACATGCAGAGAAGACAGTACACCTGTGTGTTGATCAAGTGCCGGGACCTCCATAGATGCGTCAGCAGCCTTGTCAACCTGCTCTGTCAGGCTGGCGGTGACCTCAGCATGTCCGTCCACCTCCATAGGCTCGGCACCTGGATGCATAAGGAGTTAGAAAGGCTCGGAGGGATCTTGTCCAGAACTGTGTGTACTCTTCACAGTAACGAAGCTCTGGTAGTTACCGATATTTTGCGGATTGCCTCGGGGTGTAGAAACCCTGTCAGGAGCGAGTGGCAATCCACACCTGAGCCGTCGATAGCAAGGGCATCAGCCCCATCTCCGTTAGCCGCAGCCAGGTCGGTGGTATCTGCGGCCTTAGTATCGACGCCTGCATGACTCAGTGCGCCATCCTGCTTCAGTGCTACCTCAAAAACGGCAGCGCCCTTGCTGGACAGAGGCGGCTGCTGCTGCTGCTCAGGCTCCGTGCTCTGCGCAATGTATGGCCGCACCCGCTGCAGTGCCTGCATGCATGCAACTTCAGCCTTGGAGCACCAAGCCTGACGCATTATGCGCGCCCAACTCATAGGATCCTGCCCTACCATAGTATCTCACTGAGCAACCTTCCTCAGGGAGAAAGCACAAGGGAGGTGAGAGACACACCCGTTTGAGAACGCTCTCCCGCTGGCCCTGAGGGTTGAGGTATGCAATGAGACTGTCCACAGACTGCCCGGAGCTATAAACGCCCCATGGTGCAGTGCCAGGATCCAAATCTGGCTCCTCTGCTTGCAAGGTGCCTTGGCTGCTGAACATGAGGGGCTCTGCTGGTGCGCGGTCCTCTTTGGGCGCTGACGCAGGCCTCCGCTCGACATACACCGCACCTGCACAGCTCTGAGCAGGTCAAGCCTTGGCCATGCAACAGAGCTGCCTACTCATGAAGCCCAGGAGTTAAAGCCCATGCATACTTGGGCCAGCACTTAGGGCTGCCATACCTGCACCTGCCGGTGTCTACACCTTTGAATATCTCTACCAGTATTTCTGGCATTGACTGCTCGCACCCGGACAAGCTGATACTGATGCAGCAGGGTGACGGGACAGGTAGCCTCAGGTATCAAAGCCCAGCCTAGAGAGAAGCGAGCCTGCGGTCTGCACAGCTGCTGCCTGCGCTGAGGGCTGCTGGGAGCTCACCTTTGCCAGGGCCGTCCCAGGCGCCGAACAGCCAGTATCTGTTCCAGTGGCGGTCGTAGCCCAGGTGCTCGCAGCGCCCGGGGTCCAGCTGCGTCTCCTCCACCAGCTGCCTCTCGCGCTCCCGCTCTCTGAGAGACTCCGCCTGCTCAGCCTCCCGCGCCCGCGTCCTGTGCACAGGGCCCGCCTCTGGTCAAAGTGGTGCCAGAAGACTAGCACAGGCAACTTGAAACAGGGGTGCTGGACTTCGGTGCTGTGTGGGGATGCTTGTCTTAGCTTTTGTCCACATGGCACTGCACTTCTTGGAGCACTTCAATCAGGAAAGCCCTCTCACGCACGCGCCACCTGGTCATACAATATATGGTCATAGGCTTTGTCAAGATATCTGAAGAAGCTTTGAGATCAGATACACAGGAGAGGCGCACCGCTTGCTCTCTTCCCTCAGGAGCTCCTTGACAGCATTCATGCTGGCCTTGGCCTGCCCGGCATTGCCATCAGCCTTGGCCTTTGCCTCCTTCAATGCCTTCTCCCTCTCCACCTGCTCCTGATGTCTCCTGCTTGCACACAGCCCAGCCTGAAAACTGAACTGCTGCATATATGGGCAAGCTGAGTCATTTCGACATGCTCTCACGAGTATGCAAATCTCCCCTCTATATATGAAGCTGTATGGCTGTCTAGACATTATCAATGCAGATGGCTTCCGAACCATTGCAGTAAACGTGCAAGTCGAGCATGACAGCGTGCTTGGCAATGCCGTAGTGATGCAGCAGGCTGCTGTGAGGTCCCACCTCTTGAACTTCATGCGCAGTTCAAGCAGCTCGCGCCGCTGCTCGCGGCGCAGGTCATACTCGTCCTGCAGCATGTCCCGCATCAGCAGGCTCTGCATGGCCAGCTCCACCAGCAGCCGCGCAACCTCCACTCTCTGCACCTGCGCCGCATCAGCAGGAGGTGAGGCCATGGCTTTGACAGGCGGACCCCACTGGTGCAGAGCAGCAGTTGCCGGCAGCGACACGAGGTGATGATACAATATCCGCGCCCCGAGGGTCTCTTATACCCACACACATCAATCAGATACACTAAACAGTATTGTGTTGCCTCTCAATGGCTGCTTGCACACATACAGCTGTGGTCAGCGAAATCAATGACAGAGTTGTGTTCTGTGAAATCATGATAAGTGACCCACCACGCTGAGGCTGGAGAACTCGCGGGAGCCCAGGAGCAGCGCAGCCTGCTGGTATTCGCTGCGCTGCACATCCGGGTGCGGCTGCGAGAACCTGCCCTGGGTGCCCTCCTGGCTGCTGGTCTTGCCCTCCTCCACACAGCGTGGGCAGTACCATGAATCAGCTGCGCAGCAGGCACACTTCTATGTCAGACATGATTTGCCTGTGGGTCATTGTCAACTGAGCCTGTTGCATCAGAGCATTACAGGGCATGGGCTTCAAAAGATCGGCTTAAGTAATTGAGCGTTGGGATGACGCAGTTACTTTCATGAGCACAACTTGATCTGCGTGGGTTATAGGTGCCCCTCCTGCAGAATCAGAGGCAGTATTCCAAGGAGATAGGAGCAGCGCCTATTCACCTGTGGGGATGTCAGACAGAGGCGGCTGCATACAGTAGTAGTGATACTCAAGGTCACAGCCATCACAAAGGAGGATGTTATTGTGATCCTCATTCTTCCAGCATGCTGCACACCCATCCCAGGGCACAAATGGCCTGCACAACGCAACATGTTTATCAAGAAGCAACTTGCAGTCCTGCATCAATAGCGCTTGCTAGGTATGACAGTTTGCAAGAGCAGTGACTCCCTCTTTATATCATGGGCCACTGACCTGCTGAGGTCAACCGAGCAAATCTGAACATTAGAGCTTGTACATAAGGATGATTGGAGGCCAGAGAAATTACCTGGAGAGGTCATCGACAATGGTGCGCTCCGTCCTGTCATTGTCTGTCTCTGCAGCTGTGCCCTGCTCCTGGCCATTGGCAGCTGATGAGTCAGCATTGGCTGTTGCCGCATCGCGCTTTGCGCACTCTGCGACCGCGACCTTGTACTTTTCTATCAGAGACTCTAGGGTGCCCAGCGCCATGTCAGCCAGCTCCGAAGCCCTCTTCTCCGAAAGGCTTGCAGCAAACTCTGCACCCTTGCGCGTGGAAGCTAGCCTGTAGTTCTCCAGGGCAGCCGTCACATCAGCCTTGAAGGCATCCATGGGCTCCTGGCTGATTGCCGCATAGTAGCCTGCACAACACGAGATGATCAACAACTGCAACTCCTTTTTCTCCTGCTATCTCTACATTTGTACAGCGCTCTGCCAGACTTTAGTCCAGGCAGCGCTTGGCAAATGAAAACAGGGTTGTTTGCCCACCTGCATCCACCCGGTTGGCGATGATCATCAGATCAAGAGGCCGGGCGCTGCGAGCTGCTGCTGCAGCTTTGCCGCCCTCAAAGCAGAGCAGCGATGGCGCATCTGAGGTATCCCGGGCTGCCTGCAAGAGGCACTTGTCACACTCAATATGCAGCAGCAGTATGAAATCCATCCAACAAGCCACCGGGGAGCGTCATCAGGATCAGGTGCCCACCAGTGGAGACAAGGGTGATGCTATGAATGACTACCTTGAGCATGGTGAGCTGCAGGAGGATGCGCCTGCAGGCCCTCAGGACATGGGCATCCTGATCAGGAGTCTCTGCTGCGGGCTGGCCATCTGCATTCCCAGCCTCCTGGAGGAGCCGCCCTGCTCCGGCATGGACGCATCCGTCCAGCCTGGCCAGAAGAGCCTCAGTGGCTGACGAGCTGGCCCCCTGTACCCCAAGCATTCCTGCCTTGTCACAAGCCTCTTCAAGGTACATACGCAGCTGGGGTTGACTGGCCAGGGTGCGGCGCCTGGTCATGCACGATTTGAAGGTAGCCTTCACAGCTTCGATGATGATGCAGCGACATTCTTGGATCTTTGCTGACTGCAAGCGATGCAGGCAACAATGGAGTACAGTAGCCCACCAGTGGCAGGGCAGCAGGCATTTTGCGAGGATCCTCAGTGCTTGGGCCAGCCAGCAGGCCCTGCAGGATGGCAGCTGGGCCCAGCAGGCCCAGCGGGCTGCAGCCAACATTGGGCCCCAAGGCAATGTCAAGTCCGCCACTGCCCTCCCCACTGGCCACAAAGGCAGAGGTGCCCACAAGGAGAAACAGCCGGCGCACCACCTGCAAGCGCCGCCCTATTTTGCTGCGTTGCTCAGGCCACTGCATGCAAATGGATATGAGATGAACCACAGCGCCTCCTCAGTGCAAGACGCCTGCAACCGTAGCAGTTCCTATGGCTGAGAAGCACACAGCGATGTTCCAGATGTGGCCAGGGAGACTGCAGGCTGAACAACCTATCGGGTACGATTCACAGCAATGCTCTGGTGTGGCTGCTGACCCACCTCTTGCCAGGTGTCTTCCTTGATTGGCGGGAAGGCTCCTTTGAGCTCACGCACTTGAATGTCGGCGTCTCTCTCTGAAGCAACAGTGAGCGCAGCATTGAACACCTCCCCGGCCACTTGCGCCGCTATCTGCATCTGCGCATTTGAGGCCCCACCTTAGCAGTGTGCTGAAGGCGCACATTCTAGGACATTGCCCGACAAGCCTGTGATTGACAACTGTGACATGGTGCATATCTTATGTAGTGGGTGTTGCTGTATTGCATTGTGAGCTGGTCATGCATTGTGAGAGCTGCAATTACCAACGCTGCAGTAGTGGCGCTCTTTGGCTGGTCGGGTTTGGCGAAGGTCTGTTCCATCTCTGCTATGGAGGGCACGCTCTGCAGCTGCAGGGCTTCCTGGAATTGACTGGCAAAGGCCCAGAGCTCTACGATGCCTGCGCACAGCCAAGGCAGTACATCAGCAATGACCACAAAGTTGGTTCGTTAGCTAGCTCCAGATATCGCAAGCCTATACAGTAAAGAAGGCTCTACTCACAAGGTGTCTAGCTGTAAACATATAGATACCCAAAACAAGCTTCCACAGCACCCGGTAATCCCATAACATTGAACGTCCCAGTATGTGGCAGATTCTGAACAGCTGTGGCTGCGCAGAAAAGGTCACAACGCCACAGTCAATCCCTGATCGTACTGTGCCAGGTACTTGTTGGGAGCAGTGCGCACTCACCAGAAAGCGCTGTTGCTGGAAGGATGCCGGCACCCACAGGGGATGCGACGGGTGGCAGAGCGCTGGCGCCCGGCAGTCTGCTGTCCTCCACCCCGTACTTTCTCTCCTCCTCGCGCGCCTGCTCCTGCCTGTCCCACACAGACAGCTTGCTCAAAGAACTTGGTCACAACGTCGACATATCTGTGGCAGACCACCGGTCCCGCTGCACGATCTCCATGGTGCGCATCGCCGGTCAAGACAACTGGGCCACAAACATTAGCAGAATATCATATGACCATGCTGGCTTGTGATGACATGGACGGAGGGAGGGTCCACCTGGCCAGAAACTCTGCTGAGGGTGCTGTCTGATTGTCGATTGGCTTCATCTGCTGTTTCTCACGCTGCTTTGCCTCCCGCCTCTCCTTGGCAGCCTCCTGCTTCTCCGCCCACTTGTCCACCTATTCAAGCCAGCCCACATGGCTCAGCCGCAGTCATAACCTACTCAAAGGCTGTCACCCCACCAGGCTTACAAGCACGGATGAGAGCAGGGGCCATGTTCCGCAGCAGCAGACTTGTCCATGCAAAGCTGAGTCTGCCCATCTTGCCTATGCAAAGCAGCCTGTGCAGGGTCAGAAGATAGGGCATGCTTCTATCAAGTGGCAACTTCTAATGGTGTATGAGAGCCTTGCCTGATCCAGAAGCTTCTTCATGACACGGGCCACACCACCCTCAAGCGTGAGGGGCACCTTGTGCACGCTCTCCCCGCTGTTGAGCATGGCCAGGATATCCTCCGCAGCATCGCCCCGCTGCGCTGTTGGCCCCTTCTTTGACCTGCAGGACATGCCCCATCACTCACATTTCCAAAGGGCTACCTCCATTATCATTACTCAAGACGTGGCAACCCTCCGCTTCAAGGCATGCCTGGTGGCCTTTCTCCTTAGCCCGCTGATGTGCCCTGACATGCCATTCAGGGTGCCATGACTGACATACAGCAATCCCACCCGAAAGCTCTGCGCATATAGAAACCGCTGCAGGGAGGGCCTGGGATATGCGGGAAGAAGGGACAAGGTCGCACTTCTTTGCAGCTGGGCCGTCCTTGGGCTTGGCCTTGCCGGACTTGCTCTCATCCCGAGCGCGCTTCTTGCCGTCTTTGCCGGCCGCCTTCTCCATCTGGGCCTTCTCCCGGGCCTGCTGCTTCTCCTGCTTTGTCATCTCCTTGCCTGCCTTCTTAGCAGCACCCGTGCTGGCCTGCACCCAGTATCCCCCTCATGATCCACCCTGATCTTGCATCCCCTTCTGCTGCACAAGGGGCGACTTGTCCAGTAAGGATGATAGCCCAAATCTGTTATGTACTTAGCATGAAGGTGGGGTCTGGTAAGGAAAACAAGCAAATCTCAGAGCTAGACAAACCTGTTTGGTGCGGCTCTGGATCAGCTTCTTCAGGCGTGCCTTTTCAGCAGCCCAGGTGCTGCGCTCCTCTACAAACTTGTATGAGGTGCACTGGTCCGCCCCTTCCAGGCCCTCGAGGGCTTTGCAAACCCTGATGTCTGCCAAGCCAAAGCGCTCCATGCCCCACAAGCCATCTAGTTCAGGCAAGCTGACCAGCCACTCCTGCACATGGCATGTAATGTAGTTTACCTCCCAGCTGTCTGCCACAGACAGTTCTCTTTCTGCTTGTGGGCCACATGAGTGTCCAATACTGAGCCTGCATACATCCCAGGAGCCTACAGAGTTTTGGCTTAGCCTAGATAGTGGCGCATTGCTGGACCAATGAATGATGTGGTTGCCTACCTTGACACTGTCAGGCATGCTGTGACCGTTGGGCAGCAGCAGGGATTTCCCGTGCGTGCCTGACGCCTTGCCCGACTGAGTCTGTCCTGCTGACCCTGATGAGGTTGCAGTTGGCACTGCTGATCTACCCTGGATAGACCGAGCGGCTGCAGCAGCCAGTTGCTCCTGTGCCATGCACCCAATGGTCAAGCAGACACAACGCAACAATTGTGCCCTGTTCTCCTTGTCGCATGCACCATAGTTGTGGGAGAGGTCCACAACAGTCCCCTAGCTGCCTCCAGAATCCTGATGGAGCAAATTAGCAGCCATCAGTGAGGCAGCTGCCCTCAGTCGTGACCAGTGACAGTGTCCAAAAGTTGATAACCATGCTTTACATTCTGAGAGGCGTCTGGCCAGTATTCAAGAGCAGATGCAAAGGCATACCGCAATAGTCAGCTGACGCAGCTCCTGAGGAGGGTCCTTGGCTATCTCCTTTCCAGCTGCTGGTCCTGCTTCACCTGGAAGATGCACAGGAGTACATCATATGTCAATGTCATGCGAGGCACAGCAGTAATGACTGAAGTATGAGCTAGGCGCATCAATGGCTGGGCACTCAGGTGAGGCACTGGATGCTACATGCAACCAAGCTTCAAAACGTGTAGAGCACATGCCTGTGCCATCCTCTGTTGGCTCCGCCCTGGAAGCGTGAGAGGCCTTGGCCTGTTCGGGCGCAACAGACAGAGCCTCTCGCGCAGCATGCTGCAGCTGTGCCAGCGCCCTCCATGCATCGTCTGGATGCCTGGTGTTTGTCAAGATCTGCATTCCATCTCGCAGCTGTCACAGGGTATTCACTGCAGAGTGATGCACATGGAGGCCAGCAGCATGCTGCGCCTGAAAAGCATCAAATGCTGCCATGATGACCATTTTGGCATTTGAAAGCCGGTGCCATAATGACAAAGAATCCTGCTGACCCCCCTGTTGGGCTTGCGCAACAGAGGCTCACCACAGTCTCTTCTGCAGAGCTGCCGTAGGGGAGCTTGGTGCTGACAGAGAAGCAAGGGCCCGCATCGCCGCCGTCTTTGACCTTGCTAAGCAGGTAGCTGTGTGTGGGATCATTGGGAATGGAAGCCCGAGCCCAGTACTCAACTGGCCATAGCTGGGTCTCTGTGTGGTAGGCTGGCTTGGGATTGAGCGTGCCCAGCCTGCGCACCATCCTCCCGTCCTTGATTTCAAGTTCTTACGGCCAGATTCCAGCTTTCTTTGATCATGAGGCGCTCTTTCACATTGTCCGTACCTGACCTGCACAGCTCTTCAGGAGGCAGGCAGGCTTCTCTGAGGGCACTGCACAGGTTGCAGCTGTTGGCGGATTGACTCTTGAGGGCTGCAGAGCTAAGCACGCGATGGCAGTGTGCTTACTTGAGGACTTTGACGCCATTGCCCAGCTTCAGAGGCAGCGGCAGTGGTGACTCAGCAGCCTCTGCTCTGGCCCTGGCGAGCGCCTGTTCATGAGACAGCCTCTCCTCCTTGGGCTTTGGAGTTGCTTTTCCTGGAGCTTTGCTCGGCGACTTCTTCTCCTTGCTCTTGTCCTCGCCAAACCCCAGAGATTTCATGGCCTCATTGCGAGATCTAAAACGCTGTCCGCCTGGCGACCGGTAGTACTGCAACAAGCAAAAAACATGGCATAAACCTCTGAAATGCCAAGTCCCATGCATTGTGCTACCACAAATGGGTAAGCACTCAGGTCTGTGGATGCTGCGCAGGGGCAAGAGTAGCTTTAGCTGAGAGCGCACTGAGTCCCAAGTGCCTGCTGTGCTGCCACTGGCGCGCATCTTGCTCTCCACCTGCCAACCGTCGTCCCACGTCCCTCCTGCATGTCGTTGTGGGGACTGGATCTGCCTGTTCGTGCCAGGCAATACACTGCTGTCCGCAAGCATGCCAAAGAACAGCGCCAGGCGCACAGGCAGTACTGCCCTCTGAGAGCTTCAGCACACAGATGGGACCAGCACAAGTGTGTCCATCTCGCATTGACATCTACTTGCCCCAGATACCTTTGCTGAGGATGTCATCCTTGAGGCGCTCTCGTAGCTGGTCGTTATCAGGCTCCTTGCTAGGTGAGAAGACGGCTGGAGCCGACTGACTTGCTCCCTTGGCAGGCGGTGTTCCTACAATGTGCCCATGTCAGCTTAGCTGCAAATTTGACCTCAGGCATCATCAATTGGTGACCGAGCAGAGTGCAGCAACCCACGTCAGCGGTAGCACAACACCGCTCATGAGTTGCGGCCGAGACATGTCTAATTCCTCTTAGCGCATGGATGCGAGACATACATGGATGCTCCTGCGTCATAGGCACCAGGGGCCTCCTCGCGAAACAAGGGGTGAAGCAGGAGCACTTTCAGGATCAGACGTGCGATAGATACCTTTTACAGCGCTGGGTGGAGCCTCATGGGCAGCAGGCGCTGTTCCTGGCGACGAGGCAGACTGTTGTTGGTCTCCTTCCATTGTTGTTTAGGTGCCTGCGCTACCTTTGGTGAACACAGCACCTATCTCACGTGAGTACGTCAGCCATCGGGATCCCATTTGCGTAACAAGAGTGCGCGCGAGCGCAAGCAAAGCAATGTCAAGCTATTGATCACCCGCCTGCGAGCACCATGACATGCATGCTTTGCTCCTGTGAGTTGCCGCTTGAATGGGGTACCGGTAACTGAACATTGAAGAAGTTTGGTAGGCAAGTGCGCCGTAGATCCATGGCCTGAGGTAGTAGCGGACATGCACGTGCTGCATCATCTGTCAGTGTGATGAGCTTCTCATGTGCCAAATCTGCCACGCCTTGTGGCATGCATCAAACAACTTTACATCCTGACCAATAGCGTACCCCAGATCCTTGCTAGCCAAGACGTTGGTAGATTCTCCTGGCTGGATATGTCTTGCAGGCCCACCAAGTAGGTAGGTGTCTGAGAATACATATCTCTCCATACGACTACAAGCCTGCAGGCTGACATCTACATGTGTGTGATATATGTCATGCCAGGACCATTGCTCAGGCAGCTGGTGGGGTGCAAGAAGCATCCTACTATACACTAAGAATCCAGCGAGCAGCTCTCCTTGTATGTGATCAGCCCAGACGCTTCCAATGGCATCCTCACTCAGCAGCCGCACGCACACACAGCCTTGGCACCTTTTAGGTGTGCATGCCTTACGAGGTAAGGCTCAGCCCATGCCCCTGCTACGCTCATATTTCCAGCAGCTCTCTGCCCTACTGAAGGGACTAAGCAAATGGCATGTTATCCATATGAAAATTGCGACAGTTACTCCCCATTCCACTCCTCAAAAGCTGCTCCTGCAGCACAGTATAGATCCACTGTTAGCAGTTGACTGGACTGACTGGCCTCATAGATCTTGGTGATATGATGTCGTCATTGATGACCTCAAGAGTAGCAAATATATGATTGTAATCATTGGCCAGTCAAGGTTGCTGGTCCCCAAGAATGCAAGGATCCGCAGACACATTCTGATGCACACAGCACAGGCGGCACATCCAAGATACAGCACCGACAATCCCCTATATAGAAGAGCAGGAGCCTCAGAGAGAAGATTAGTTGTTTGTGATCACGGCCAGAAGGCTCATTTGACACGCATGAATAAACAGATTTCATCACCGGCTCCCCTGAATTCCTAGGGTTTTCACACAGACGCAATATGTATGGCAATGGCACGGCAGTGCTCAGTCAACGGATATCCCAGGTTCGCATCATGGTAATCAGTAGCAGAACTGACGTTAATGGTAAGTTTCTCATCACTGCAGCTGCCATGTGCCATCACTCTACAGTCCGCTTTAAAATGGCGGCCATGCCTTTCATTTAGTAGGACAGTGCTTCAGCTCACCTGATGAGAAGTGTCACTGCTCTGGCCGCATGGAATGAGGCAGGCCATCTGCATGAGATTCTGCATGCTCTGTCTCCTCAGCATCCTCAAAGCGGTCAGGGTCCCCTTCTGCAGGCTGCACAACACCTGGTCCCGTCAGCAGAAGCTACTGTACCTCAGAAAGTGACACGCATGCAGGTATGTGCAGATTTCCCGTCAAGGATAAGCTACATGGGCATGAACGTTTGCACCAGCTTGGAGATGGGCCATCTCACCTCCTCCATGTCCGCAGAATGCGGTGCTTGCAGCAGTGAGTCGAAGTGGTCCAGCATGGCAGTGCGCTCCTCGCCACGGGCGCCCGCCCGGACCTCCTCCTCATTGTAGTAGAACTCTGCATCCTCCTCAGCATCTGCACGCCGTTGCGTGCGCTGAAAGACAACGCGGCGTGCCTCCCGTCGGAAAACGTCATGAGGTAGATTGCATGCAGCCCTTGCAAGCTGTGAGAGTGTTAAGGCAACTGGGCAGGCAGAAAGAGCTGGGCTTGGGTACGTCAACACACGGCACAGTGAGGCTTTACCTGCATCCTGAGGATCTGGATTCAAGGCAGCGCAGTCACACAGGGTCTGGAAGAGCTCCTCCACTGCACATCATTCCAGGTGTTACTTCAGTGCAGAGAGAGATGCACAACACTATGCCGGAGTTGACTCACTGGACTATGACACTGCACGACAGGCCCTCATACGGCAAGGACCAGGCACAGATGCCAGACAGGGTCTATGACTCACATTTTGAGGAGTCTTCAGGCACAAGCCGCACTTCAGGGGTGATATCCTCATCGTCATCAGCCTCCCCTTCAGCTGTGTCTGCAAAGGCTGAAGTGCTGGGCTCCAGCTGCATGTAGATGCAGGGCTTCCTGGCGGCGCTCTGATCGTTGGAGATGGCGTGCATATTTATGTTTTGGAAGTCAGCATACAGGCCGCGTCGGCTGCCAGCATCCCCTTGCCAGATGACCCGCCTGCATGTCGATGCTGCATTATAGCCTGTGGTGTATGGTGCCCTATAAGCAGCATCCTTTGACATACCGCCCTTCTGAAAGCCTTGAGGGCTCACACTGCACCTTGTTGTGATGAAGAGGGTCCCTGTGCCCAGGTCATGACTGCTGCCTAGGATGACGGCGACACTAGGATAGGAGTTTGCCAACTCTTCCTCGTCATCTTCATCCAGCACCGGCATGCCATCTGAGAAGTCTGAGAAGTCTTCCAGGCCAAAGTGGGCAGCGTGAATGTCCTGTTGTGCCGCAGCCATAGTACTACACCTCAACCAGATTCCTTCGAGTGTAGTGGTAGCCCCCTCGGCTGCGCCTCTTATGTTAGATTACCTCTGTATCCAGTCTTCTCTGCACTGAGTGTTCTGGCGCCGCTCACAAAGCACATCTCGGCTCTTCAGATGCTGTAGGGTTTGCAGGGGACAAGATGAAATGTTGCTGGGGTTGGGATTGGACCACGTCGCATTACTAGGTCCCTCTGCAGTACCACAAGCGCAGGTACATTGGTCTCAAGTGTGCAGAAACTCACAAAAGCCACGATGATGTCATCTGTGGCCATGGCGGGCTCTACCGGTGTCTCAATGAGCCTAGCAAGAAGGCCCTTGTCGAGGCCATTCACCGTGAGGCCCATGACATCAAGAAAGCCCCGCGCCTCTGCCCAGCGCACAATGTAAGCTTTGGCCTACTCAAATTAGAGTTTTCCTGTGTTGAAGGCAAAGTATTATTATGCGTTCTGAGCCTGAGCACATTGAGTTATAATGCTATCCCTCCTGACGAAAGTCCGCTTACATGATGCCTTAACCGGAGCTCATGGTCATTACAGAGTTGTTGGCGTGCAGGGCGCTCCTGAAGCCCCAGCTCAAGCAGGAGGGCTCGTCAGGCCCCAGTGCAGCAGTCCTAGGTGCAGCTGGATTGCTGGCCCCCTTTTTCATGGATGTGGACCCAGCCTTTGCAGGCAACCCCCTGCTGACCGGGAAGACCGTCTCACTGATCCATCCAGCCATCATGCTGTTCCTCTTCTCGGCATCCCTCTACTCTGCCTGGCTAGGCTTTCAGTGGCGGTGAGCCTCCCCCTGATACTTTTTAGGATCCCGCTCTGGGTAATACTCTAAAATAGAGATGCATCTGGTGCACTGCATTTGTCTGAGGACAGCAGGGCATTTAGCTGAGGTAGAAGTGATTGCAATGCCTACTGAGACACCCAGGAATAGGAGAAGAGCTTCCCCAGCATGAGAGAATATGAAGCCGTGGTGCAGGCAGACAAGGACCCTGCCGCAGCAGATCAAGGAGCTGAAGGCGGAGCTTCCCAAGCCGGATGAAGAGGGCAACCGGCCCAGCTCACCCCTTGACCAGGAGATCAGCGAGCTAGAGCAGGTGCCCTTCTCAGCCCAGTACTCTCTGCTGTATTTGACTTTCACCACTCTGGGCTGGTGTGACACAATGACACAGTCAGCCTCCAATGAGAATGCATCTCTCTCCTCACATTCTCATGCTAAGTAGTGCTGCCAAATCTGGCGGCCAGTGCTGCATCCCCACCAGCATTCTCCTCGTCGTATTTCCATGGCAACCTGTGCTCGTGAGCATACGCAGGGCCCTTGGTGGGAGTGTGCGTGGTGGATTGACTGCCTCGTCGTGAACTGTCTGCTGATAAAAGAGCGTGTCCCTTTGTAGCATAGCTGCGCACACTGCCTCGTGCCCCTCTGACAGGAGCTGCGACGTGCAGAAGCGGAAGGAGCTGGCAAAGGGGGATTTCCGGACAAAGCACACCAACTGGGGTCACCTGCTGCTGGGCATCGGCGTGCTCATCGGCGTAGAGGGCCCAGTCAACACCTACCTTCGTGCCGGTGAAGCCTCCCTCCCCATATGGATGTCTGCACATTCTTCTGTCATGCATGCAAAGCATTGGGGAAAAGCTGCAGCACGTCCAGGTGATTGTTGCATCTGTGTCTGTATTGGCTCACTCTGAATGCACTGACAATGGATCCCAAGGCAGTATGCTTCCCCAGGGATTTAATGCAACAGCACATATCTGCAGTGCAGCACCTGGGTTCTATCGCAACCAGAGCAGAGTCCTGTGCTATTCTCCTGAAGCCTGTGCTGATGCAGGCAAGCTGTTCCCGGGCCCCCACCTGTATGCCGGAGCCGCAATTGTGGTGCTCTGGGCGACAGCAGCCTCTTTGGTTCCCGCCATGTCGCGGGGCAATGAGGCTGCCAGGACAGCCCACATCACCCTCAACTGCACGAACATCCTGCTCTTCGCATGGCAGGTGCGCCTCATGTGTCACCTCGGCCTCCGGTGCATGACATGCAGTCTGATCACAGTCCTCTGGCATTTGTCAGTGGGTGTCCAGCATAGATTGGGGGTGCGTGTAGGTGCACCTTAATCAAGCACAATGCATGTCCCTGTGGCCAAGAGTGGGCCTTTGCTTAAGGTCAGAGAGCAGTATTTTTGACTCAATGCAAAAGGAGGCTGCTGAGCTGACGGTTGACTTTCTACTTTGCAGCTGCCCACAGGTTTTGAGATTGTCCAGAAGGTGTGGGAAAATGTTGCATGGCCTTGAAGCGGGACACAGCTGGGTGGTGACAAGGCGACTCTGGTGATTGCAAAGATTTGAAGCTTGCGGGGCTATGAGCTGCGGTGCAAGATGGTCGCATTGACCTCACTTGCCCTCATTGAGCAGCATTGAAGTATGTTGACAGCAATCTCAAGTTTTAGCAAGCCTTGAATCTCACCCCCCTGCAGGTGCAGCTTGGGCATCATTGCAATGCCTGTGATCTCAGCAGGTTGAGCAAGTACTATGTCAAGGGCGAAGCATGATATGGTATGTTGTGATGTCAGGATTGCAACACCTGTGGCTCTGCAGCTGTTAGACTTACTTTTGGTATGTGATTTGGTTGAAGCAGCCATATGGCTACTTGCAACAACACACAATAGCAGTGAGAAGATCAGAGTGCGCTTGACATTGAAGCCTGCATCCTAGCTCAAGGCAGCAGCGCTGTGAGGCTGGAAAATTTATACTATCAAATGTTTCACTGGATCAGTAGTGTTGAGGTTGTCAGCATGAATACACTCACAGGTAGCCGTCACACCATCATGGCGGGAAGTGGGTTGTTGGCCGCTGAAATGGACCACGTCACATGCACCGCGAAAGCAGTAGGGAAGCTTTATTGTCATGCCCTCCTCTTTCAATCAGCATCCAGCTCCAGTCATTTGTGTGTCTTCAACATGTCGGCTACAGAATAACCTCAAGAGCTCTGTGCATGGCAAAAATGAGTGCGTCGCCGTGGAGTGTAATTCAATTTTCACTCCCAGACTTCGGCTACGCTCCAAAGTGTTGTGGGGATTTCCCTCTGAATTGTGCCTGTCTTGGGGCTGGCCTACATGTGAGCATATTATGAGTGTTGTTCTGCACTTAGCCCATCTCCATGCCTCCAGTGACATTCATGATCTCGCCTGCATGAGCATTACCAACAGGGGATGTGTAAAGCAGACCTGCATAGTGATCACATAAACATGGGAAGGGCTGCACAGTGACAATTTTCCAGCACCCACATGACGCACAGAGTGTAGCCGCAACACGCTTGCGAATTGATAGTATCGTGAGGTGGCGCTCACCGTTGACATAGCTTGCCTCAGCTGTGTTGGCCAGGAACACAAAGGGAGGCGCAAGCTCTGCGGGCTGGCCTGCCCTGTCTGTGGGCGTCTGGCCTCTTCCAAAGGTCTCAACCTGGATGTGACATCAGCCAGGCTCAGCACAAAGTATGTCTGCAGTCTTTCAGGAGGAGCATGATCATAAAGGCCTGGACGCAGCAAAGGCAATTTATCGCAGAAGGAGCGTAGCGCGCTCATGCCTTCATGCAGGTCAAGACAGAGAAGCTCAGCAGCACAATTGTGCAGCAGCAGGCATTCCACGCACGCCAGCACTTCTTGAGAAGATCTTCAAACGTGCTATTGCGGGCCTCTGTAAGCCCGTCACTGCTCCTGAAAAGTCGTGCAGGAAAGAGGCATACCTTCTCAGCTGGGAAGGACTCTGCAATGAGAGGAGTCCACACTGGGCCAGGTGCAACTGCATGGGGCATGCATGGGTCAGCCAGAACGAAGTAAAGGGCAGCTCTAAAGATCACTGTCTAGTGTCACAGATGGTCTCCATCACTTTGTGCTATATGAGTGAAGGATATATGCCAGATTTTGACATGCTGACACCAGAAGATCAGCTTGAGCGCACCTGCATTCACCCTGATGCCGCGGCTGCCAATCAGCTGCTTGGCCAGGCACTTGGTCATTGTCACAATTGCGCCCTGCATGGCAGGCCATCTTGAAGGTCTGGAAGAATATCTTTTTTATTCTGCGCACAAGCTTAGGTAAAGCAGGGCATGCTGTAAGTCTTACCTTGGTGCAGGCATAGTCCAGGATGGTGGGGTTTGGCTTCGCTGCCTGGATGGATGCCGTCTGCACATGATTGCACCTTCAGGGTAAAGGCTGCGGCGTCTGCTTGAAGGAGCAGAACAGGAGCAGCACAACTCTGGCATCAAGTATCTTCAGCGCACACTCGCTCCTGCTTCACAGCTTATTAAATTGTACAGCACGGCATGCATGTGAAAGTGGGCCTAGAAATCTTTTTGTTCAGAGAGGTCCACTTCCATACGTAGCCCTCAGCTGCACGTTCCAGAAGTGCAAGGCAGGAGCACAGTGCTGCCAGGCTAGCAAGCCTGGGCGCTAAAGCACTCAGCACAGCTTTTCTTTTGGCACTCTCAGCAGCTAAGTGTGCCCCCCTGAAGGAGACTGGGCTCACGTTGATGATGGACCCCCCAGCCGGCATGTGCTCCACAACCTCTTGCGCCAGCCTGATCATGCCAATGATATTGACATTGAAGGTGTGCTCCAGGCGCTCGCGCGACAGCTGTGTGAAGTCCTCAACTGCCTCTCCCTGCCCAAGCATGGCAGCACTCAGCAGAAGGTATCAAGCATGAGCAGGTGTTGGCATGCCATACTGACTTACAAGCATGCTGTGAGCCCCTCACTACGCCTCATGGCCCTCCATGAGGGAGCACCAAAGGTCTAGGGTGTGCTTCAAGGAAGTAGGGGGATGGCTCAGCACATGCCTGGTATGATGCATTATTGACCAGGATGTCAATGCGGCCAAACTTGGACGCTGTTTCTGCCACCACCTTCCTGCACAACATGCCAAAGCGACATCAGAACATCACATCAGATATGGGGAACACAATCAACGGTGCAGGTACACAACAAGTGCTTGACGGTCAATGTAGCAGGCTGAGTGGAGTGGGAGCGGTGCTGACGAGGATGGGAGCTCTCTCACTTGAGGTGCTCGTCGTCTGCAAGGTCTCCGGGCAGAAGAAGGGCCTGCTGTCCTGCCTCCTCCACCACCTTCTTTGTCACCTGCACGCTGAGCATGATCAGAGAGCTCGCGCTGCAGCAACCAGCGCATCACCCCTGCAAATAGCAGCCGCTTTGACGCCGTGCCGGCTGCATCTAGAAGTGCCTATCAACCCGCAGACCATCCGCGCCTTATGGAGGTTGCATTCTGTCATGCTTCACAAGCCTCAGCCTTAGAATTTGTGTGCAGCAGCTCACCTCCGCGTCATCATGCTCAGAAAGGTACGAGATTGCTACGTCTGCACCCTCCCTTGCATATGCCAGAGCCACCGCCCTGCCGATCCCGCTGTCTGCCCCCGTCACAAGCGCTTTCTGCGCAATGCGCTCTGAGTCTTTCTACATGCTGAACATGAGGGAATCACACAAGGTCCAAATGGCATTGTATTGAGTCACGGTAGAGGCAAAATCATGACAAGATGAACACCTTTCCTTTCAGGCGGCCGCATCCCTTGTAGGTGTCATACCCAAAATCAGGAGCTGGATCCATTTTCGACTCCTGCACAATGGTGCCCAACCACGATCACCATGAGTTGTTTGCAAAATGTCTCAGCTTTTATCTGTCATGATGCCCCTACATATCCGTTTTGGGACCCAGCACGTTCTATGGCAACATGCCACTGAATGATATAGTGCACCTTAAGTGTGATGAAAAGGGACAGCAAAACACACACGATAATGCTGAAAATTCTCAATACAATCTCTATGCTTTTTGAGGGTGCAGGGGATGCGCCAAGGCCACCAGCGAGGCACGACCGGATAGCGGCATGTCCACCCTGATGGCCGTGACAACCAAGTCGGATGTATGACAACTTACATAGCCTGGGTACTCTTGCTGATTGACTCCTTTCTCAGTGCTGAATGGCGTCTGCTCTGACGGCTCGTTCGTGCGAGGATCAGTGTGGGGATGCTCTTGTGGAGTCGTCTGCTGCGCCATCGTTCTCACTCTTAGGCCACGGGCCTGCTGCTTAGCTTGCGGTGGCAACGCAACTTTAAGATGCTTGAGTATGTGACCGCAGAGGGGCTTTTGCATAAGAGCCGACATCTTGAGAGGCAGGTTGGGACATGAGTTGTGTGGGGTGGGCGATGAGAATGCAGGCAGGCGCATCAGTTGATTGGCGTGCCCTGCCCAGAAGTCAGGGGAAGCTGGGGATTGTTTCCATGCCAACATCTATTATTTTATAATGTCCAGCAAAGTTGAGCTGTAGCATAGTACATCAGTGTCTCTTGTCCTCGTTGTTGGCATTCAGATGCTGCTAATATTATGCGGAACAGTTTCAAGCTTAATCCTTTTTGTGTAGCCCTGGAACATGATGTACATCTAGATGCTTACTGGACTGTGACATCCCTGACTGAGTGAGATGCATCTGGGCCAGATGGGCCAGTCACACTCTTGGCAGAGCCAACAACTGAGCAGGTTCCCAGTGCTTAAAGCTCCTCTGGAGGAGATTGAAGTCCCGTGCATTACAATGCTACTAGGGACATTTGAGGCGTAAGGGTCTGAAGGGGGAGTTGAAGGCCCTTTGATACACATATCACTCCCCGAAACAAGCTCTGGTCACCCCAGAATAGTATACAGACATCGTGCTGAATCAATTCGCATAGATTAGTGGTGTATATAAAGCTGATGTAAGCTGGCTCTGGCAAATGTATCTGCTGCATCAGAAGGCTGGCAATGCTACTCAGATCTCCATGCCTCCCGTCTGGTTCAGGATGCATCCATTGCAATAGCTGGACTCTGCAAAAAATTCCCCCACTGTCAGGCTCTGAACAGACACACTTCAGAGCCAACCGTGTCACATGGGAGAGCGCAGATGAAACAGGCCAGATCAAGCGATCCCATGTCTCCCAGTCACAGCTGCAAGTCAAACTAATAAGAACAGGGTGAGATGGGGATCCAACCTGAGTTGACAGCGAGGAATACAAAGCCCGGGGCAAGCTCAGCAGGCTGTCCAGCACGGTCAATGGGTGTCATACCCTTGCCAAACTCCTTTGTCTGCAAGCATGAAGCTCGCCGTTAGGCTACAGTGCTTCGCACATCCTCCTATTCGGTGGCGCTCATGCAAGCGCTGCCACAGGAAGTCTGCATGCTGCAGAGCATGGTGGTGAAGGGCTAGGTGTCTGGACAGTCGCGCACAATGCTGAAGGGCAAGCTGCGCTGCCAGCAGCGAGGCATGCACCCATTGATATCATCCAGCCATATGATTGGGATTGTCTTCAGAGACGCATACCATCTCTGGAGTGAAGGACTGCGCAGGGATGGGAGTCCAGATGGGCCCTGGTGCAACTGCAAGCACACTCTTTGTCATTGATGTCCTCTGATGAGTCAGAGAAGGTGAACGCTAAGCAATGATGCTGACAAAGCTAACAACTGTCACCCTTGTCCAATCTTCTGAGCTGAAGCTTGTGCTGAACACCAATTTACCTGCATTCACCCGGATACCCTTCTTCTGGATGAGGTCCTTGGCCAAAGCCTTGGTCATTGTTACGATGGCGCCCTGCATACAGCCAAGAGCAGTGGAGGCTTGCAGCAAATGAGGAAAGGTCTCCTTGTCACTGTGGGTCATGTGTGCAAGAAGGAGGTCTGGACATCCTCTGGATGCCTATTTGCTACATATGGTAGAAAGCCAGGTGCGGCTACACATACCTTCGTGCAGGCGTAGTCCAGGATGGCAGGAATGGGCTGGTAGGCCATGATGGAGGCAACCTGCGAGCCCAGAAACATGTTGCTTCTTGGAGATCAGCAAAGTAATTGCCACCAAGATGTAGTGAGGCAGGTGAGTGACAAGAGCAATCATAGGAAGAGGCAGGCCTCACGTTGATGATGGAGCCTCCAGAGGGCATGTGCTGGACAGCTTTCTGGGCTAGGCTGATCATCCCTACAATGTTGACCATGAATGTCTTCTCCAGGCGATCCCTTGGGATGTCCCAGAAGTTCTCCACTGCATCGCCCTGCAGGGCACAGTGCAAGGCTGTGACCAGCACACATTTACGTAGATTCATGTTAATCTTGACAATGCAAAGGGCTTAGAGACACAACCTCTGAGAGTACTGTCAATGACCAAAAACGAGGGGCTTCGATTAGCATAAGGGCTGCAGCGCGTCTACAGGGCCTATGTTTCAGTTCCTTAGGAAGAGACAAAGAGGATTGCTCAGGCATAGACCGACCTGCATTGACGCATTGTTCACAAGGATGTCGATTCGCCCAAATGCCTGGACTGTTTTGTCTACCACCTCCCTGCACAGACCTTCAGATGCTCAGATGTGCAACTTTGCCTTCTGCACAGACTGTCATCTTGCCACACACCAAGAACAGAATCTCCATGGGGCCTAGATTTGGCATGGTGATTGCACACCTTCAAATGCCACTCCAGATTTGCAGTGTATGATTAACACGATGCACGCTGTCATTAAGCAGTACACACAGGTACAGTGCAAAACTTCAGGCAATAGCGAGTGGGCAGCCCCGTACTTGCACACGATCTCAGACGCCAAGTCTCCTGGCAACAAGAGTGTCTTCACTCCCGCCTCTTCGCACACCTTCTTTGTGTGCTGCAAACAGCAGGAGGAGCAAATTTGGGCACTACATTGAGAATCTGAAGACACTGTGAGGGCCCTGGTACTTCGCTGAATACAATGGGACTCGTCAAACTGAGGATTGCCATGCTGGCTTGAGCTGCTCCGAAACACTGCTAGTCAGAGCGCTATAACAGCTATCATGCCAGGGGATTGGGTCAGAGGCGGAGCAGGACGCTGCAGCACACCTCTGCGTCCTTGTGCTCATTGAGGTATGCAATGGCCACATCTGCTCCCTCGCGTGCATATGCCAGTGCCACTGCCCTTCCAATGCCGCTGTCTGCTCCAGTGATCAGGGCTTTCTGCAAAAATGGGAAAGCTCAACATGACGGTACATACGGACAGCTTCACAGTATGTTCTGAGGCCTTGAGGAGATACAGAGAGGCTGGCCCAGAAGTCAGAGCTAAGCAAGCTACAGCATGTGAGCCAGCCAAGACAGTCACAAACAGTCAGTGGCGCGCGCCAACGTACTCCTCAGGTGTAGTGTGGATTACCTTCCCAGCAAGACGGCCATAGCCCTTGTAGGTGTCGTATCCGAAGTCGGGGTTTGGCGACATCTTGTGTTCCTGGTAGAATTAAGAGCATTAGTAAGGCACCATTGCCCAGACAGAATTGTCAGCCATAAAATGGGAGGGATATCTGAGATGTTGACGCAGTTATGCTCCTAAATCTCTTATAAACGAGCAACTGTCGGGCCCAACCTTCTTGCTGCTACGTCAAGGCGTCATGAGCTGCAGTACTCTAGGCAGTGGCCACACCCACATGCAGGAGTTCAAGCACATACCGAGTGCAAAATAAATCTGAGCCATCGTAGCAATATAGAGATGTCTCACGAAGTCAATAAAATTGCTGGATTCTCCCAGTGCATTACAGCATTGCTTGCCTAAAAGCACGGCATCTGTCAGATCAACGTCACAAACACGAGTCAGAGATTGGCCCTGTACCTCTCCAGGGAACTCCTGCTGGTTTTGACCCTGTTTTGTAGAGAATGGCAGCTTCGAGGCGTCATGACCACGAGGATCAGTGACCGCTCCTCCTGCCTGCGGGTTGCCGCCGGGCTTGCTGTCGCCCGTTGTAAGCTTCTCCTTCAGCGTGTCTACGATCGAAGACATGTTGCGTGCGCTTCGTTACAGGAAAGGCGATGTCTTTGAGTTTTTTCTCTACAACAGAGCGAGTGCAAGTGAACGCACCCAAAATACAAATGGAACTGGCGCAACGGCGTGCCTCCGCAGCATGCAAACCGTGGCGCCTGCCCAGGCAACATGAGCAGCAGACTGCATTTTCAGACCCAGACATTAATTTGAGGCCTCGCTCTAACCCTGCATCCTAGGAGGCCGTAGCATAATTGCTCAGACCCACAATTCAGAGGTATACTTGCCTCGAAGGTGGAGTGACATAGAAGATGGTTCATATCATATGGGAACAAACTTGACAAACAGCGCACAAGAATAAGCTGGTCTGGCCGTGCTCAGCATGCTGGTCGCTTTTCTGTGGTGGAGAAGATTACATTGTGCCATCTTACTACCTCATTTCACACCCAAGGCGCCTGATAGCTTGGAGATCTAACTTGCGTAAGGCAATTAGCTGCACTGTACAGTGGGTCCCATGCCCTGCAAAATTTTCCACACTGCTAAGTGCTGGAGCACTATTGCACATCTCAGACCAAAATGCATGGAGACTTGTTCACTTGCTAGGACAGCTGCCTATGGCTGATTGCTGTCTCATGTACAGTCACCTATTGGTATCTCTCACTTGCTAGACAGCTCTGACGTCTCCTGCTGGGCAATCTTCTCCAATACAAGGCCCTTGCAGCGCTGGGAACATCCAAATGCTGCCAGTCTCCCCAGAACTTGAATTTGCTGGCAGCCTGCGCCGTCTGGGTCTCTAAGTACGCCGGGAACATGGTGCTTCTCAGCTGCTGGACGACGCCTGCTGAGCGAGCTCCTGCTGTGCAAGCTCCTCCAGGACGGGGCCGTTGGGGGGGAGCAAGCCCTTGCTGCGGCGGGAGCGGCGCTCGGCATCGCGCTCCTCGTCAGAGATGTCCTCCCACGAGCCGTCGCTCTCAGTCCTCTGCACAGGCGCGCACCACTTCTCAGCAGACTCGCCCAGGACAAGGGGGCAGCGCGCTGCCCACCTTAGCCACCACAAGACTGTATCTCGTCACCGATGTGCAAGCGCATGCAGTGCATCTGAGAGCTGGCACTTTCAGCCTTACACACAGGCATGGTCATCTAGGAGAGAAAGCAGCACATAGTCTTGCTTAGTCTTGGGGCACCTGAGCACAACATGGCCGGCAGTGATCACAGAGCAGTATTTGGGGGCAGGGAAGCACCTCGCCTGTAGTGGTAGCTGCAGGAGCTGCTGCTGGCTCGGAAGCCGGCTTGGAAGGCGCTGCAGCAGAGTCTGACTTGGCAGAGGTCTCTTCAGCCTTCTGCTCAGCCTCGCGGAGGGCTCCCAGGTGGTCGGGGTAGGGCAGCTCAGCAACGGTTGGCTTGGCGGCATTTGCTTCTGCAGGGCTTGCCTGCTCAGGCTCTGCTGCATCCTTGGCGGGCTTAGCCTTTGGCAGTGCAGCGGGCTGAGCAACCGGCACAGTTGCAGACTTTGCACGGGTGGTGACCTTCTCGTCGGCTCCCAGCACGGGGATGATGAACTGCTGTGGCACCTGCACAGTGTTAGGCACCTCCCTTCAGAGATCCGGCAAGGTTAAAAAATTGCAGAGATCAAACAACTGGTGATGAACTGGCTAAGCTCAAGCTGGCTCCATTGGCTACAATAGCAGCAGCAGGGCGTCTGCATCACTTTCTGCTGCAAGTAGGGTGTGGCAAGCTTGTGCTGTCTAGGCATGCACATGGAAAGGAGGAGAGGCATGAGCAGAGGAGCGAGCTTGGATGACGGGACCCGGTGCTGACCTGCTTGGGGATGGTGATGGTGAGCTCTCCGTCTGCCAGCTTGGCGCGGATGCCGTCCAGCTTGGCATCGTTCTTGAGAGGGGTCTTGATGTCTACAGCCTTGCGTGGCCTGGCAGCCAGAGCAGCCTGCAAGAGGGAACACTGTGCTTCAGCACTCACGAACTCACGGGGTTTGCAAGCGGAAACTTGATAATGGGCAGAGGAGAGGGCTCATGACTCACAAGACAGCGCACATGACAAGTGGTACCCAACTGCTAGCCTGCCAAAACACACTCAAGCAGTGCTCCTCGCCAAACACTATGGAGGCTCACAATCCCTGAATCAGATGTGAGAGGACATCGCACCTTCAGCTCAGGAGAGGCATCAGCGGGGATGTCGCGGGCCTTCTGCTGGCCGGTGATGTGCAGGGAACCATCCACAATTGTCACCTTCAGATCATCACGAGCCAGTCCTGCACACACAGCACCAAGTCAGTGAGATACTGATGCCATGACGAGGAGCATCCACAGAACCTTCTAGAGCTACCATTTAGAGATAGTGTACTGCCAGCTGTCAGGTAAGAGTGGAGGGGTTGTCAAACGTTTGATAGAGCAGTGACTATATTGATCTTGGCGCTGCAGGGTTTGCCACCTCTAGAGAGCTGTGAGGGCGTCGCTCGCAATCTTACCTGGAAGGTCTGCCCAGAGAAGGTAGCTGTCGCTGAGCTCGCGCACGTTGGCGCGCTTAACGGTGTCAGCAGACGGTTGTTCAGGGACTGGAGACTTGGCGCGTGCCTTGGGTGCTTGGGCACTTGAGCGGGGACCAGAGCAAGACCTGCAAGTCATCGACACTGCAGTGAAGGACTGGCCTAGCGCGCAGCACTCGCATTGGCGCAGGCTGGAGTGTAGCTTGCTAAGCATAATGCTGCCCATACCACTGGTGAAGGTCTAGGTGCTCCATGCATGTTCCGACACCAACCGAACAGGCTATAGGCAGGCCTCTTACCTCGCGGCAGCTCGGGCGCTTGACCTGCAGGAGGTTGGTGGGCATTCTGCAGCGCTAGGGTCCTGACTGTCGAGGAGCTGGTCCAGCAGCACAGACAAAGGCAGGTGCATCATCGTGGCGAGGAGGCTGAGGTTGTAGCTGTGTAGAGCGCTTCTGTGCTGGGTGGTCGAAGGGGCTAGCTCACGAAGGCGTAGGATGCGGATATTCTCTTTGTGTATTGAGGAGCTTGCGCTCTCCCTTTTGTAGGTCTGGAAGGCCTTCCAGAAGGAGGGTTTCTGTCTTCCAGGGCCTTCGAGAAGTCTGGAGGATAATTGCGTAATCCTTGCCTGATCAGGCGCCATCCTTTCACCCCGTCTTCATTTTACAGTGTGGGATATTGCCACCTTTATCACCGCGCTTGCCCTCAGCAGGCATGATCGCCGACCTTAGCTTTCCTCGTCAGGGACATTGGGCCGTCTCCTATGAATGTAAATGTGTCAGTGGACACCAAGATGGCGCAGATGTGCACAGCCCGATAGCTCTCGGGCTTCTGCTCTGCCACGTTCATGCTGTTGACATGACATTCCGTAGTACCACAATAGTTTGGGCTTGTAGAGAATTTCAAAGAAGCTCTAAAGCAGCAGAGACATTTGCAGCCATAGTCATTGCACTGGCACCTATGACCTAGTCGCTTGCTTTCATGCGGCCTACTCTTCCCTAAAACTTATGTGCCAGTCGCATTTTGTTCTTTTGTGTCTTCTCAACTTGAGAATCTCAAGTCTTCTCAGGGGCCTGTCATAGGGGGCTAGCCCCTTACATAGTGCTACTCTTGATGTTAGATGTCTCGCTGCTACTCTTGATGTCAGATCTACTCCCACACTCGCTCAGGCTGCTCTGACGCCCAGATCAAGCAGCTCAACAAAGTACTGCTGCGGATTTGCTGGGGAGAAGGTTGGCAGCGGCGCCTGGCTGCTGATGTGTTCCATGGCTCCGCTCAGAGCCACAACTCCCTGTGACATCTGCATTGCCAGAACATGTGTGATCAGGCATTGGCAACCCTTGTCACGGCGCTTCACCATTGAGAATGTCACCTTCAACATCATACACATGCCCACAGCAGCCAGCAATCACGCCCCAGGTTGACAGGTCTGCTAAGCTGCAGTTAGACAGGAAGCATGCTTTGTGCTGTGAGATAGAGCAGCACACCTGGAGGCTCTCCTGTATGCGCTCCTGCAGGGACAGCAGCGCTTGCTGCGCGCCAACTGGCAGCCCTGCAAGGGTGACAAAGTGCGTGTCCAGGGTTGCGCATGCCCACCGCAGCACTGCATCCATGCTAGGCACCACCAGGCCAGCTGCCAGGCCAACTCTGTTGCTCATCTCATCATCAGCTGCACGATTGTCACGAATACTTTCAAACCTTGCGCCTCAGGTTCCAAGATAATATACAGCAGACCCAACTGAATGTGCACTGCCAATCAAGCCGTGTTGATAAGCATGGAGAGCGGCAAACACTGCAGAGAATATCTTTGAACAACTCTGGCCTACCACAGCTACTTTTCAGGCTGCAGTGAGCTAGCCCACAGGAAAGAGGAAAGCCTTACCTGGATGGCGGTCCACCCACTTGAGGAGGTAGCCAATGAGGCACACCACCTGGGGCTGCTGCAGCCGCCGCACCGCTGCCTGCAGGACGGCCTGATCATGGCCTGCCGCCAGCGCCGCATGCAGGCACACCTCCTGCGCATTGGTTGATCGTCAGCAAGAACACTCCTTGTCAAAATCTTGTCTCAGGACAGCTACAGCAGGCCAGAGCTGTACAAGATTTCACATACAAAGGCCTTGGCCTGTGCTTCAGCCCATCTGATAGGCTTGCGTCCGCTCTGCTGCCAGACGCGCATGTGCCAGCAATACTGCTGGCAGAAGGGCATCCACAGGCTAATAGAGTGGGCTGAAGCACAAGCTCTGTTTGCATAAGCAGGACAGCACTCAAGGCCTGCGCTGCATTCGACAAGGCATGACATCCCATGGAGACACTACAGGAGCAAGAGCATACCTGGGCGCTGAAGCCATCAGTGGCCATGACAATAGCCTGTGCTTGAGCGAGGGCTGACTCGTGGGCACCCTCCACGCCAAAAGAGGCTTCTGCCGCCTGAACCGCTGCATCTGCAGCAGAGGCGATGTGTGCACTCCACTGCTTTGTCCCTTCCCGGCTGCCCGCTGATGCGCCACCAAGCAGCACACTCAGAGTTGCACCCAGGTGTGCAGGCGAGATGTCTCTTGCCTGCATGCACATAGCCATACACTCAACCACAGAGTGTAGGCACATAAAGCCTGAAGGACAGATCACATAATTCTGTGATTTGTCCTTCACCGTCTTACTGTCCTTGTATATAATCGAGACTGATGGCGCTTGACACTCTTCAGGGGTGGAGATGTCAGGAGGAGCAAGCACACCTGAGTCAGTGCACAAGCCAGTACGAGAAGCTGTCCCTGCTCTGCCAGTCCAGGCAGCATGCTCTGCAGAGCCTTGTATGCGGGCAGCTGAGGCTGCTGCGCCAGAAGCTGCAGCGCGTCCCAGTACCCTGCAGGGCAACAGGACCCTCAGCCACAATAAGTACACCATAGGACCAGCCCTGGCATGCACCCCATGGAGGAGGGCAGGGGCATCCATTGTGCTGCCAAGATACTGAGTTTCATTCTGGCATGTTGAGCATGAGCCCATTGCTCACCAGCCTCTATGCAGCGCTCAGCCACCAACTGCAAGAGCTCCTGAGATATGGCGCCAGGGCCGTGCTGCTGCGAGCGGGCTGTGATGTCCTGCACCAGACTGCTTGCTGCGTCAGCGCTGGGCAGGCTGCCTGGCTGGCGCAGCTGCTGCAGGGATTCTTGCTCTGCCCTGCAGTCGCCTGCGACTGACTCCGCTGCAGCGTGCCACCTGTGCGCACAGTCTGTCATAAGACGGACTTCCACAGAGCACTAACCATGAACAACAGGCAATTGCTAGCTCCACGAGGTAGTCAGCTCACTGCGCCCAAGCAAAGCGGAGCCACAGCCCGCACAGAACACAGCGACAACATGAATTGGCAATTCTGTGGGGGTCACAGCTATTCTATCGCACCTGCTGAGCTTCTCTGCAGGAACCTCTACAGCCACCTGCCCAATGTGGGGCAGCATGGGCAGCCCCACCGCAGCGCCCCGCTGCGCCCAGCACGGCCTGAAGTGGCTGTGCACAGGGGCCTGCGCATGCTGCAGGTCAAGCGCTTGCTGCTGCAGTGCTGCCGTGGGGTGCTGTTGCCTATTCAGGGACAGCGCCCCCACCATGCTTGCTAGCGTCACTGGCTCAGCCTGCACGTCAATTTTGCTGGCTTGAGTATGCCTACCGCACACAAGTTATGTGAGCCTGCTCAAGAAGGATCGCTGGGCATGAGTGCTGGATGATTCTTGTGAGACGCTATGTCTGGGCTGCCATTGATAAGGAAACTGCAATCATCAAGCGCAGGCGCAGGAGCAGTGCGAAGGCGCAAAGCGCTGTCAGAAGCTTTGGTGTACCTGTGTCCTGACGACTACTGCTCTGCTGTGGAGGCCAAGGACCAGGTCCATAGAGGTCCCCTGCTGCAAGGCTAGCATCTGCAGGAATCACTGATCAAATAAGCCAGATGCCATTTCCATCCAAGACCCTTTCCCAAGATCTTTTCACAATGCAGCATTCAGGGCAAGATGCAATGTGTGCAGCGTCACAAGATAATTTTTGTACTGTCATTCCACACCTTGCCAATACCTGGCAGTGGTAAGAGACATGTAGCTGCAAGCTATAGGAGCGTCCTAGGGAGCGCACCAGTAGCTGCCTTGGCGCAGAGGGTACAGAGGCATCTGCGTCACTGCCCAAGTCTGCCTTCTGCAGGTCTTTGATGTGCTGGACACAGCCGTATGTGTCATCCAGTACCACCACCCGCAGCACAGTGGGCTGCGCTTGCTGCTGAGCTGACACTTTCCCATTTGTCTCTGCTGTTCTCTTGCCCCCTGTGCAATGCAAAGTACTACGTTGGTGCCAATGTAAGGTGTAAGTTTATTGGAGTCTTTTCCGCCTCAAGATCAAGAGGCTGCCCAGCCAGATTTTCGGACCAGGCATGTAGCATGACACCATGCATGCAAAGGGCCCTGAGGATGCACAGAAATCAGAAACACAGATTCCTATGAAAGGACTACGGCAACAAGGGCGGTTCACCTGTCAAGGGCTTGCCAGGTGTGGCCACAGGCCCGTTCAAGCTCCTGTGATTTGTGGCCCTAGGAGTGCTGGTCTGCGTAGCACTGTTCAGTGCCAGCAGCTCATCCTGCTGCCCTGCCTGTGCTACCTTCTCTTTAGCATAAATGTAGGCTGCCACAGCCACCATACCACTGCTGCAGAGTCTGACAGAAGGCTTGGCATGCTGTGCATGATGTGCTGAGGGCTGAGCTGGCATCACAGCCGCTCGCTTCTTGGGGGTTGCTGTGGGCTGCTTGACCATCTCAGCTGCCGACCCGCAAAAGCCAGACAGCTTCCTGTGGCACTGCAGCCTCAAGGAGACCTGCAGAGCGAATCAGGCGTCAGAAGTGGTGTGCTGGTATACTCTTATAGGGGAATACCTGTGCGAATTTGCCCTTGGCACATGTAGCAGCGTGTAATAATTGTGCTCTGCAGACCATTTCGTCTAGGATCCTCCCCAGCTATATTCCAGCGAGGAGATGTTGAATATGACCTGGCCACTTGATGCTGCCTGTTGGCTAAAACACTGCAGAACGCCAGTGGACCACAGCAGCGCCAGCCGGTTCTCCGAGATGTCAACAGACGCCACCTCAGCTCCCTTCTCTGGCAGCTGCAGCTGGAACTCACCGCAGGACTGCACCGCATTCCCCTGAACAGCAGCAGCATCCATGGGCTTTACATCCGGCTCTCAGCCATGCCTGATGCTCCCAAGGTGGCAGACTCGCGGTATGCTTGTCGCCACCTGCATGGAAATGGGGCAGAAAGCATGCAGATGTGTATGCAACAGGCATGCACATCTGCATAGTGGCCCTGTGCTGACACAGCAGCCACCTGTAGAGCTTCTTCGCAATGTGTGGACAGGCACGGTACAGATTGGCATGTCACAGCGCACCTGGAGCATGTACACTTGGAGGCTCTGCCTCCGTTTCTTGCTCCTCGTCACAACAGCCAGCCTGCCCTCTGCAGCCGCAGACGCCAGTACATGGTCCTCGCTTGATCCATTCGTCTGCTTCTCCACATGCCTGTGCGTAGCACTCCTCTGGCTGTGATACATTGTTTGCTACGAAGGCTGACATGGGTGCACCTCGGCACCCTCCCCTGCTCTTGTCACCCCTCAGAAAAACCCAACCTTTGCAATAGGGTTGCTATAGTAGATGCCGCTTTCAGCCGGTGTGCAACACAATGGCAAGCGCAGCCAATGTTGCGCAGGATACTGCTACATCAGCGCAGGCATCAGGAAGTTCAGGAGAGCGCACTCACCTGGAGTAGGCGGTGTCTGTGGCAACCATCCCATTTGAGTGGACGATGAACACTCCTGGAATCCCCTGCCGCTTGTTCTCAGCAGCAGAGGCAAACCGCCCTGAGGTCGATGCAACTGCTGCCTCATGCTCCTGCTCAGCTTCCCTGTCCTCAGCTGTCCTTCCTGCAGAGGATATACCTTGTGTCAAGATATATCCTCAGGGATCACTGTCCATGATGCAACCCCATAGCGCATCCTGAAGCAATCAGGCTGCAGATTGTCTTAGTGACCAGGCGCAAGGCTGCTATTCCAAAGGCGCATATGCTATGAGTGGTTTAGAATGGCATGCAGAGTATAAGCGGGTGGGCTTTGCCGTTGAAGGTGCACCTGTTGCTATCCACTCTTGCATCCATGGCAGCTCCGCAACAGTTGGCACTGCCTTTGCAGTGACTGCAGCGGGGGCTTTTCGCTTGCCTGGCCTCTGCTTCAGCTTGGTCCTGATTGTAGGCAGCTTTGTATGCAGCAGTGTCTCTGTGTGCTGAGTGCTGTCTCCCTGCGTATCATGCAGCACTCTCACAGATTGATCGGGCCCCCTCGACAGGCAGGACCCTTGCAGCGGCTTATTCCATCACAACGCAAAGGTCCCAGGTCCTGTGCATCAGGTGGTTTGTTGAGCTGATGCATCCTTACTGGCAAAAGCTCCTGAGACTGTAAAGCATCCAGCGGACATCGACATGTCAGGACAGTGCAGGCCATCCTTGACACCGCAACTGTAGATTGCTGATTGTGAGGTCTCACCTTTTGCTTCTGGGGTGCAGGCAACCCTTGCGCAGACTCCCTCTCTGCAGCGCTGCTGCTGTTGTGCTGCTCCTCACCAGCCTTCTCCCCAACCGTCTGCCTGCTTGCTCTGTCATCTGCACAGGCGCTGCTTGGTCCTGGTGGGAAGATAGGGTGCACAGCATGCACAGCGCCTTGCAGCTCCAAGCTGAGAGGGGCATCCTCCACACTGCCAGTGTATGATGCTGGCCATCCCAGGAGCCTGTGCTGAGGGCCTTTAGCTGCTCCCGGCTGCACAGCTGCAACTGCGTAGAAGTGTTCGGTGCGTGCGTCCCAAGCTGCAGCCTGAGAAAGCTCTATTCTGCTGCCACTCAGTGCCCACTCTTGCCTCTGCTCCTGCACAACCGGACGCCTTTTACCTGGAAGGCCCATCCTTGGAACTTCTTGACAGGTCCTTCCCTAATTGCTTACAGGTCTGCTTGTGAGGAAGGCTTCTGCAATGAATGGCTGCGGTGTCGACCCCAGACAGGCATCTGACAGTACCACTCCTCCATTAACAGCGGTTCTAAGCGGGTAGGTTTATACTTGCAAAGGCCGCTCGCTTTAGTGTGCCTGATAGTCGTTGAGTATATTGAGCAATATGGAGGTCGGCTGCGACCCGCCTTCAGATAGTAGATGTACCCGAAATGCCTAGCTTACATATTAGACGGGCTTACAGAGACAAGAAACAGGGTCTCCGGGTGTGCCCAATAAGGAGGCGATCTGCTGAGCCCAAGTATCATCACAAATGGCTCTGGCCCCTCCGACACTTACCTTTGACACCGTTGAATACAGAAACACTCCACTCTCCTGCGCCGTCACTATAACATCCGCATGCGTTGGTCCTGCCGCAATTCCTTGAACTTGGTCGTCATCAATTTCGCACAGCGCAATAGCGCTGGAGGCCATAGCTGATCAATTCAGATGCCTAGCTTAGATCAGTCGATATGCATATTGACCTGGAGACACTGGCAGCAGGCCGCCTTCTTGTCTCTGCTGCAGTACTCCACTGAGCAACGGGAACGCCTCTGGATGCTTGCCGGCCATGGTGACACCACTTGGCGGTTACACTGACAAAGTCCTTTGAAGCAGTTCTTCACCCTAGGAGGCCCAGTGGAAGCGATCATGGCGTGTACATGCTTCAGCCTAGGAGTCCGGAGACGACCTGCCGATAAGGTCGGATTACCTGACCTACCTCCTCAGGTTCCTGTTGCATCATGTTCCGGCGGAGACGCCAACAGAAATGTTTGTTCGCAGGAAACGCAAGATGCTATCGCCACCACTTCTATTCGAGCTTGTGAGCCTCCACAGAGTCCCGAGCCTCCGCAGATGGTGCCTGACCAAGAAGACGCCCTGTCGCTTGCATCCTGTTCTCTCTCCGTTGTGGAACCCAGCGTCTACCAGGTGACACTGCTTTCTAATCTTCATTACTCACATGGAGCGTTGTGGGTCTCCAGCCATCCCCCTACAGTGGACCACCGGGCAATTCTTGGCCGTGCGTCACCAGCCGGAATGTGCGACTGTATATGAAAGGATTGTGCAGGACCCCTTGCGACTGAATCTACCGTACATCCCTGTGAGTGGGCTGACAACCAGGCGCTTGAGCAACTTGTCTCGGGAGTCTCGTTCTCTAGATCTTCCCCAGGTGTTCCTGGCTCGGACACAGGCCTCGAAGGAGGAGATATCTGTACTGCGGAAGGCAGCCTACCAGCATGCAACCGGGCAAGTTCTCTCCTCTTCCCTGTCTAGTGATCACTTCTCCTGCTTCATCGATTTGCACTCTGCAAGCCAAGGGAGGCACCATATCCCAAAGCCTGAAAGCGAAAAACGTAGGATGTTTCTGCGATGTGTATACGCATATGTCGCACTGCGGATGCAGTCACAACCCTGTGTTTATCGCCCGCCTCGCAGTGAGAGCTATGATCCCAACCAGAGCAGAAAATCATGACACCTTCTCTCCAAGTATTAGCAGCCCACCACCGAAGGCATCAAGGCATACAAATGGAGGTCAAGCAGCTTCCGCCTAGGAGGGTTGTCACGATTCCTCACATCCAACAACAGCTGCTGTGACATTTTCTATGCGTTGGTAAGCAGCCTGTGGCAACTGCTGCAACACTGTGCAGGAGCAGCATCAGCAGATCCAGAGGCTCGCTGGAACTTGCAACTGACGTAGCACTTGCACAGCTGGGTGCATCTCCGGAAGGCTCCCCTTTTGAACACAAGCCCAGCAGCCTCCAAGAGTGCAGCCCGTCAGCAGGTCCCGAAACCCTCACAGGGCTCTCAGGTGATGGGGCTGTATCCCAACACAGAGGCAGCTACACAAGCCCCTTTGCCCGTCTGGCATCGCATGTTTTCTCACCTGCAAGCTCGCATGCGATACGGTCAGCAGAGCCAGCAGCAGATATGAGCAGCAGTCTCCCCGGGCAAGCCAGCAAGAATCCTGATGAAGCCGCAGAGGAGAACACCTGCAGACTGGCAGAAGCAATTCAGGAGGCAGAGGCATGCAGGACAAGAAGCGATAGCATAGATATCAATCCTGAGACCCTGATGTGCAGCTCCACCCTGCTCAGAGCAGAGGACCATCTCCTCCAGGGCAGCCACAGCAGAACAGCCAGTCCTAAGAGGCACTCAGGCACAGAACAGCGTCCTACGGCAAGGTTGGACATGTGTCCCATACCGGAAAGAACAGAGCCAAATGCAGCAGCAGCCTATCAGGCATCCATTGCATTTTCATTGACAAACCCTGGCGCCAGCCATTACTCAGAAGCGAGGGCGCAGAGGCGGCGGAGAAGAGCAATCACTGCCATGCCTGATCAGGAAAACCTGCTGACCATCCAGGCAGCCATCTTGGACATTCCAGAGGCAGCTATGCAGAAGCCGCTCAAGAGCAGGACAAACCTGCTGCGCCGCCGCGCAGCTAGCCTGCGAGCAGATTGCAAGTCCTGTGACGCCGATGCGCTGCTGAGGGCTGCCTTGTGTGGTGTGCCATCTGGCAACTCAGCTGGTCAGCACATGTGGACCCGTGAGGACGCCTACAAGCCCCTCTCAGCGCAGCTCACCTGCAGCAGTCTGATTGACAGCAATCGCAAGCAAATCCAGGCGCCAGATGCAGCTACATGTGACGCTGCATGCAGAGGCACTGCAGGGTTGGGGCTCATGCACGACCCGAAGCCAGAGCAGGAGGCAAGCAAAGGTGGCGCCCTGGATGTAGGCAAGCAGTGGTGGGCACCCCCTGTGCCCACATACATGCGGAGCACAGTGTCTATGAGGGCCAAGGCTGATGTAGCCACAGAGCAGGTCAAAGCATGCAAGGCATCCCAGCGAGACAAGCGCAGGTGGACATACTGAGGCAGAGATGCATTATTTGTCAGCATGCTGCTGCATGTACTACACGTGTCATACATTGTTGCAAGACCTTGGGTTACCAGACTCTGATTCCCCCTGCTAGTGCAGATAGCTGGTCAGACTCACAACACGAATGCAACAAGGAGTATACAGAGGTGAACTGAGATGATACAGAAGAGAGTCAGTCTTGCAAGTTGTGCTAGGCTCTGCATACATCAGTGCATCTCTTACAAGGAAATTGAGGACAATCTAGGGAGCGCAATGCATCCCACACCGAGTGCCTGTACACCTCAAGCGGTCTGGTGTGCAGAAATATGTCTTGGCTGAACCCAATCTGGCATGGATGCCTGGAAGGCAACCATCTCTCCCCCTCTGCAAGTTGAGCTCTGCAAGATCCAAGAATAGCCTTGCCAATCACATCCACACTGCAGCCCACAGCGAACAGCCACAGAAGCTCTCAGGCATTGGCTGTTGTCAGTGAGCTGCCTTGCCCTCCAACTTTGCCTTCTCCTCAGCCTTCATGTGCGCATACTCCTGCAGGTCAACCAGATCAGGATCAAGGCTGATGAGCATCTGGCCTGTGCTCTGCGGCATTGCAGCCATCTCTGCAGCCCTGTTGTGTACAAGATCGGCCCATGCCCAATCATGATATAATGCCATGGTGGTACCTACTTGTGCACTGAAAGATATACAGCAGGTGGACCTGGCGAGTCCTGAGGGTATAAGGCCTCTACCTGAGGCCATGCCACCGCATAGGAGAGGAAGAAGAGCCCAATCATTGTGTCTGTGAGGGGCTTGATGCTGCCAGTGTCAATGTACTTCTCCTTGTAGCTGTGGAGGAACTTTGAGGTCCTGCTGGTGACCTGTGCTGGTGTCCAGTGCTTTCCTGCACATGCTCTGAGGTGAGGGGTGTGTGACCTAGCCTTGAAAGCTAGTTCTGCACATCAATGCAGGGCAAGCCGGCTAAACAGACCCAGCATTGACAATAAACTGGCCAAGGTGCTGTGGAAGCCATTGTATGCTGTAGGGTCTTTTCAGGCAGGCTGTCCTCAATAGCTCTGACTTCTTATCCCGTGGGGGGTATAGACACAAGAGACGAACCTGCATGCTCCTGCACGTACGTCGGTACCTCCTTGAGCTTGAGCTTCGAGAGGCCCTGGGCAAACTTCGACATCTTGCGCCACTCAGGCCTGCTTTAGCGAAGTTGCGCCCAGGAGGAGCCGCCTCTGCAAAGGCGACGTGGCTGCAGCAATGCGGCAGCTATGTAAGAAGGGCAGTGGTCCTAAATGAGGGACTCTGGTGCCCTCTCCCCCAGGACCTTGGGCACAAATCCCATCACCCCTAAAGCCCAACCAGATGTTCAGGTGCAGCTCCGACAGCGGTGTCGGAGATCACCCCTGCTTTGCGCTTTGGGCTCCTCACTTTCATCACAGCAGCATCGGAAATGCATACACTTTGCGTCACTGAGCTTTACAGCGCGCTGCACCCAATTTCCTGGAAGACATAAGCTTGGTGACTGCAGACTACTAGGCCTTGGGCTGCCCCCAAGCAGGATGGCCGCTTGAGCTAAGAGATGTTGCGCAATAAAACATCTGAGCAATCACATTGTGGTTCACATGGCTGGTTCCAGAAGCAATAGCAAAGGGCATGAACGACGGCCCACAGGCATCCTTGACCGCGTCTTGACCAAGCGTGTGCAAGCTCTGGCAGAGGTGAGAAACTCTTCTTTGCATTTGAGTTGCTACTGGGCCAGGCGTCATCAAAGAGGTTAGACATCCCACAGCCTGCCTCACCTGATGGGCACCAGACACATCTGCTCGACTAGTGGGTGGGTGCTGCCATGCCTATGCATGGTGTTTCGAGAGCTCAGACAAGACCGGTGCTCACTGCATGATGATATTCTGATTTGTGCAGAGGACAGACGTTGATGACATACCGCACCTTGCCGACCTGTTGAGGACCACATTCAAGGAGTACCAAAGGCGGCAGAGAGGCCCCTTCCTGAAGCAGGTCGAGCGGGCTGCCCAGCTTGCCCGGCAGGCCCGACCAGAGCCTGAGGCTCAGTTGCAGGTGCGCTGCCCAGTTTTGTGCTGCTGTACGCCTGATTAGCGCATCCTACCCCCCTTCACGAGCAGGCTATCAGCTGGAAGCTGTTGACCTCTGATGAGGGCCACCAAAGGTGCATGCGTACTACGATTGCGCCTGGTGGCACCTCTTATGCAGTACTCTGTCCCTAGCATCTTGATGTGTTTGGGCCTCTGTTATTGACAGAATGCAAAGTCTGTGTCACAGACCTTTGAGGAGCAGCATCTGAGCAGAGCCCAATCAGGCGCTCAGGAGGAGCCGACTTCAGAGTCCACCTCCTACGGCAGCGATGGCTCCAGCAGCAGTGGCGCTGACATGGACATTGAGGTATGTCATGTGCAAACAACATGCCTCCAGGCATCACTCAGGGCTCCGCATGTCTGCCCAGTGCTGTATTCCTCAGCTGCTGACAGATGAAAAGTGAAGGCATGGATTCTGTCCAGATTTTCCTCGTGGTACTGTGCTCTGCTCGGCCCCTTTGTTGGGCCAATACATATGTGGGATGCCCCCAAAAGATTCACACAGACGCCCACAGATGCACATATAGTCTCACACAGGCCCATCTTGTACACTACACATGCACCATAAGGTCATTAGTGTGGGTGAGATCTTTGGTTGAAGTCCTGATGAGGTGCTCCAATCCAAGGCTCTCACACAGCACCAATGACCTTGTGGGCCCTTCAGATACTCCTATTGATCAATTTTGAGCTGATCTGTCCGGGGATCAGAACCTGCATGGATGCTGCGCAGGGAGTGGCTGACATTGACAAGGACATTGAGGCAGCCTCCCTCGGAGCCCTAGCAGCCCAGAGCCGCCTAAACAGTGCTCTGATCTCTGTCTACGCCAAAGCCCCAGCACTGCCAGAGGAAGCTGCTGAGGGTGCCGCTGCAGCAGAGGTGAGTGTGAGATCAGCTGCTCAGAATGGAGAGATGACAAAGCCAGCAGGGGCACCTTTAGTGCTGCAGAAAGGTGCAGTGGGTGCGATTGCTGCTGTAAGTGCGCAGCCGTCTGATTTGTCAGCCCCTGGTCAGCAGAGCTCAGTGCGCCAGAAAGAGACGGCTCTTCAGCAAGGCGCAGCCCAGAAGGGGGCAGAAACTCAGGCAGCTGGAAATGTGCCAGCAGAAGTTGCCCAAGGTATGTCAACTTTGGCAGCTGCATCAAGGGTGATGCACACCCGCGCTTATTCCAGCAACACCGAGGGCCTGATATGGTCCTTCATTGTTGCTGGACTTAATGCGTGTGTGCGTCTGGATATGCGCATCATGACAGCCCGCATTGTCCAGTGCTCGCGCCAGGATGCATGCTTCCTCCTCACAAGGTCTTCCGTGCACAAGGGCGTTTCCCGAGAGATGAATGAGATAGCCATGTGCTGTTGCAGGGCCAGCTCAGCTGAAGCCGTCAGGCAGCACAGACACAGCAAAAGGGAGGCGGCGGCCTGAACAGGATCCAGGGAAGGGAGACAGGAGCCTGAAGAGGAAGCGGCCTTCCCTGCCATCCATGGCCATGTCATCCGCCATCAAAGGCACGGCTCGCCATGCACCATGTCTCTGCGCAGCATCTGCCGCAAACCAGAGTGAGACATATGTGACTATGCCGTGGCAGGAGGCAAGCTTCGCTGGCAGGAGCAGAATTTGGCTCTTGTCATTCCACAGTCACATATACTCAAGCTTGCGTCTGCCATAATAAGACTTCCACAGTCCCACGGCATCTGAGTGTGCTATGCCAATGCAGAGCCTCGCCCTGTGCGCTACTCTGATTTGGGAGGCATTGAGGCAGTGCTGCATGATATCCGAGAGCTTGTGGAGTACCCGCTGCAGCATCCAGAGGTATATCCTTGAAGATACCCCAGCTTGCTCTGCCAAGCTGTACACGAAGCACCCCGGACATCTATCATCTTGCAGTGTTTGCGTGGCTTCACAATCCCCTTTCTGTGCTCTGACTTGCTGCAAGATTGATATGCAAAAGCTTCTAAACAATCAGCCTTTACCATGGACGAGTAGCATGCCTCGGTGTATGACAGCAAATTTGTTATTGGACCTCAGGTGTATGCATGGCTGGGGGTGGATCCGCCCAGAGGCGTTCTCCTGCACGGGCCTCCCGGCTGCGGCAAGACCGCGCTGGCCAATGCCATCGCCAATGAGTGCAATGTGCCATTCCTGCGCATCTCCGCGCCTGAGATTGTTGCGGGAGTGTCAGGTGTACACCTGCCTCTCTGCAGAACCCTTGCAGGACACCGCTTGTGTGGGCAAGAAGCTCTCAGTACTAGCATCTGTCTGCTTCAGAATCTGCATTTCAGTGACTAATAGAAGTGCAAGCCCCTGCAGCATGTCGTAAGATCGTAGTGTGGCTCCAGGGGAGTCTGAGGCCAAGGTCAGGCAGCTCTTCCAGGAGGCTGCTGATGTGGCACCCTGCATTGTCTTCATAGGTATGTGCAGGTCATCTGCCCTGTCCCAGATCCCATGACTGCTCTGGACTCGGGTGACCATCTCAGTAGAGCCAGTAATTCCCATCCCAAATTACACAGCTGATTCAGAATGAGGGTAATGTTGCAGATGAGATCGACGCCATTGCTGCAAAGCGCGAGAGCGCGCAGCGGGAGATGGAGCGCCGCATTGTTGCGCAGATGCTGACATGCTTGGATGACCTGGTAGAGCAGCCCAGCGCAGCGCCGCTGCCTGATGGAGCGCCTCTGCAGAACAAGCATGTTGTTGTCATTGGTACGCCTCTCGACGCCCACTGCATCCCTGTCTATATGTGGATGCGTCCAGTGATGGCGCTGTGCAGAGATTTTGACGCTGTCAGCTAGCTCTCGACATCCTTTCTCCCTGAGGAGAACTTTTACAACAGGTGCTCGTGCTGTATAGGCGCAACAAACAGGCCAGAGTCACTGGACCCAGCGCTGCGGCGGGCTGGCAGATTTGACCGGGAGCTCTCCTTGGGCATTCCCAGCCAGGCAGCTCGCGTCAGGATCCTGCAGGTCTCCCTTCTCTCTTTGCAGCTCCAAATGTGCTGCAGGGCTCGGCAAAATTTGTCCATCAGCTGCAGATGCGGTCTTGAGATTTCCCCTGCACAGACTTTTGCTGCCACCTGATCTACTAATATACAACAAGATGAGTTTGGGACAAAAGGGGCATCACGCCTAAATATGCTGCAGGTCCTGGCAAGGAGAATGAGATTAGAGGGGACCTTCGACTTTGCGGCTGTTGCTGCAAAGACGCCCGGGTATGTGGGTGCTGACCTAGCTGCGCTGACTAAGGAGGCAGGGGCACATGCCATCACCCGCGTCTTCTCCTCCTTGAAAGCAGCCGACAAGGTGAAGACCCTTTCAACACACTGATGAGACTCCGGCACCACCTCTCTCATTCCTGTGACCTGTCTATAATACTGCATTCTGGTGCTTAATTCCCGCAATAGCCTCAGGAATGTGGTTGTGTAGATGCAGGAGTCTGCAGAGGATGGTGCACCAAGTGGAGGTGCTGCTGACATGGTCGTGGACGCTGCTGCAGACGCCCCCGAGGGCCTCAACAAGCTACGCATGGCAGCTCCTGAAGCATGTATGTCAAAGCAGGCTTGAGGTCATCGTGTATCCTGACACCACTGCGGTATTGAGTCTGCATTCTGTGCGCTGACTCCCAGATTAAAAGAATTTCATCTGCTTCAGACTACACCACTTCCAAGGGGGCAGAAACACAGCTCCTATTTTCGGGTTGTCTGATGTGTTGGTGTTATCTCAGGGGGCGTGATCCAGCCACTGACGCCTGCTGAGCTGGCAGGGTTGGCAATCACAGCGGCTGACTTTGATGCGGCTGTCAAAAAGGTGCAGCCCAGTGTCAGGCGGGAGGGTTTCGCCACAACCCCAGATGTGACTTGGAACGACGTTGGGGCTCTGACAGACGTGTGTCCCGCTTCTCACCTCTCTTCAGCTTGAGTGCCTGACGTGTTTCTTCCTGCTTTGCCTTGCTGCAGCAGGAGGAACAGACAGACCTGTTGCCAAGACTGAATTACACATATTGCCCTGAGAATTTCTGGCAGGGTCATGTAATGATCACTGTCATTTTTCTTGGCTCTATCAGGCAACGTCTGCATAGGTCATGCAAGGCTGGGGCACAGTCTCCTCAGCTCTCAGCCTCATTCACCCAAGTGACTGGCATCGCAGGTGAGGGAGGAGCTGGCCTTCTCCATCACGCAGCCCATCAGGCACCCGGAGCGCTTTGCCGCGCTGGGCTTGTCAGCGCCCACTGGCGTGCTCCTGTACGGGCCGCCCGGCTGCGGCAAGACGCTGGTCGCCAAGGCGTCCGCCAACGAGAGCGGCGCCAACTTCATCTCGATCAAGGTCTGCCCCTGCCTACCCGAGCGAGAAAGCACCGTTCAGGGCTCATCAGATGGTGTCAGGTCATGTTCATGGCATGTCCAGGTAGCTGGTAGCCCAGACGGCAGCAAATGGCAGCAAGCACAGAGAAGCATGCATGTGATGCTGATTGGAAGCAGCACGTGATACACAACCTGCATGAGACCCTGCATGCATGATGGTGACCGGCAGAGCTATTTATCCATAAGGATATTGCCATTGCGCCGCACTCATGATGTCGTTGTGAGTGCAGGGCCCGGAGCTGCTGAACAAGTATGTGGGCGAGAGCGAGCGGGCGGTGCGCCAGCTGTTTGCGCGCGCCCGAGCGGCACAGCCCTGCGTCCTCTTCTTTGATGAGCTGGACGCGCTCGCTCCCCGGCGTGGCTCTGACTCCAACCAGTCCTCTGAGAGGTGTGTCCTTACACAGTCATAAATCTGCCTCATTGCCCGACAGGAGGGACCATGTCAGAGAGTTAGCTCCTGTCAGGAAACTGTTCGTGCTGTCTGCCAGCAGCAGAGGATGGCTGGGCTCAACATCATCAGAGGTCCTTGCATGAGAGGTGGTGATGTTGGGTTTGGTGCAGGGTTGTGAACCAGCTGCTGACAGAGATGGATGGCACAGATGTGCGGGCTGGGGTGTATGTGCTGGCGGCCACCAACCGGCCTGATATCATTGACCCTGCTCTGCTCAGGTCAGTCCATTTCGAAACTGTTTCAAGACTAGAACACAAGATAGAAAGCACCGCGCAAGCTGATACAGCTCCCCAAACTCCTGTCAATACTCGGAGGAGTTCATTGTCGCATCGACTGTACAGAAATCATTGGCTTGGGCAGGTCTGGCTATACATGCCCCTGCCTAGCCTGTCTGCCCATAACCAGGAGATGAGGCAGCACGTCCCTTGCTGCAGGGATGATTGCTGCTGTGCAAAGTGCAGATGCTGTTGTATTCGCAGGCCTGGGCGCCTGGACAAACTTCTGTACGTGCCCCTGCCCGGCCCAGAGGGCAGGGTGGCCATCCTGCGGACACAAACGATGCGCACACCCCTGGCCCCGGACGTGGATCTGCAGTCCATCGGGCAAAGCCCTCGCGTCCAAGGCTTCAGCGGCGCTGACCTGGCGGCGCTGGCCAGAGAGGCTGCTGTGCTGTCGCTCAAGGTACACCTTCACTAACACATGGCATCTATTTGCTGTGCATCCATGAACCTGCTGCTGAGTTCATGTTGGTTGGAGGTATCTGAGCTGACATGATAGGTCCTTGTGAATGTTGCTGGTATAGCATGTCATGTATAGCAGGAGCATTTCCACCATCCTGACGAGTCAGCTAGCACAGCCTACAATGTACCTCTGATGGAGATCAAGACAACGGAGTCTGCCCGCCCTGTGCATGCAGACATGCTGCTTTAGACGCCTCATACTCAGGGTCTGATAGTTGAAACCTGTGCAGGAGGCCCTCAGGAAGGAGAAGTCGGCTGAGTCTGCTGGCCCTGCGTTGCCATGCGTGCACATGCACCACTTTGAGGCTGCCCTGTCACGGGTGCAGCCGAGCGTCAGCCCACGGGATCATCTCATGTATGAGTCGCTGCGACAGAAGCTTAGGAGGTGCGGGCTACGGATCTGAGTACTAAATCCAATTTGGTAGATTGGGACGTGCAGAGGCCATGAGTGCCAATTAATTTGTCTGGAGCATTGCTCATAGGGGGCGCTCTTAAGCTGCTTCATTCAGAGTGCCGTAATCAGATCTTTCGCTCAGTGTCATCTAGCAGCGACCTGCCATGTTAGTCCCTTGTCTTTTTTGGGGACTGAAAAAGGTGTTGAATGTGCAGGGTGACCTTGCTCCAAGAGCCTAACAGTGCTGGAGCAGAGGCAGGAGGGGCTTCTACTGGATTGGCAGAGTGAGGCCTGTGTTGTATTGTCTGTGATTCTCAGAAAAGGCAGGCTGCCTATGCACATGCACTGTCCTATATCAGCTTGTACAATGGATCCAGCATAATGCTGGTGCTTCACACTGTAATTACAAAGCTTTATTTATAAAGCTTACAGCAAGCAAAGTAAATGCTCACTCAGCAGGCCTTCCACTGCCTCTGCCACACAGAGACCAGTCAGAGTAGATTAAAGACATATTGTACAAGGCCCTGTGTTCCTTGCCTGATGATTTATCAGCAGGTGCATGTGCGCCCCTACATCTACATACTGCTCTGTCGTCCTACAGAAGGTATTGCCACTCACATTTTCAAAGAATTTTGCTTCTACAGCTCAGCCTGATGCTCTACACAGCATCTTCTTCAGTCTGCTCAGCTGACAGTTTTGTACGATCCCCCATGACCCATGCATGATTTTGCCTTTGAGAGTTGGGCATACTGGCACTTCACTCTCTACATGTGCTGCAATCAAGCCAGTCTGTCTCCCCGGACTTTAAAGTAGCAATGACATCCGTCCACACTGTACAGGGCAATGATGAAATGCACTTCTGTCTACCAGTTGCATGACTTGGCACGCAGCTGCTAAGAGCAGCGCAGCGCAGAGCGGAGCTTGTGTGTGCAAACTGCTCAGCTTTTCCACAAGGATCCTGTCTATGTTTGCAGCCCTGTACATCTGTTGCAGCCAGGCCTCCAAATGCAAACGTCTCAGATACAATGGAGCCCAGGTTGACAATGCAAAGCTCAAGCACCATGACGCCAGAAAAAACTTAGATCTGCAGTCTGATAGCAGCGCATTGTGCGCCTCTGATGCTGGCATTCATTCTGCAGTTGCATCTGAGAAGTAGGAAAGAATGCTCGCACGCTATGTACAACAGTGGCAGCCCAGGCTTACCAAGTATTAATGCTGCAATGCCCAATGGGGCTGAGTCTACTGTCCTCAGAGCTTGCTGGAGCATAAGAGCTGCTAACAAAATATATTTGCAGGGCTTGATGCGTAAGTATGCCCTCACACACCAGGACCTCGCGCGAGAATCTGAAAGTGATGGCCTGAAAGCTTTGTCAGCTGTCGTACATCATGCTTTCTGCTCTTAGTGGCTCTCAGAGCACAGAGTGCCCTTGTGTGACAAAAGTGCTAGCGTGCTGACTGTTGCGGGAACTCTCCATGTATCACGACCAGCCATTAGGAATTTCTGCCCTCTTGCAAGGCCTACAGTTGCTGTGTCCTGCTGCCAGGAAAGCTCAAACGGCCTGCTTCTCCTTGATTGCCTGCCTTGGCTTTGGCGTGGGTACACTGAGGCTGTGTTACATGAGGGCAAGGTTGGTGGTGGGGTCCTTTCATCCCCAGGGTGTGTAATTTGTTCTGCTGGACGGCCTACACACCCTGCTGCTGCTTGACCAGCTGCCTGGGGGGCGGCGGGGGCACAATGCCAATGTGGTACATGAGCGCGAAATTGGCGGTGGCCATGATGAGGAAGCCGGAGAAGGTGGCGCGGCTGGAGGCGTACAGCGACTTGGACAGGTGCCAATGGGAGATGTTATAGAAGCGGTCGGCGGACAGGATGGCCTGCGCCGTGGCCACTGCCAGCCAGCCGACGATGACCAGGCGCGTCTGCACGGTGCATACAGCCATTGGCTGCTTGTGAGCACCTTCATATGCGTGTCCTCCACATGCTTTCCTGTGGACAGGGTGTGTGCAGCGCAGCATGTCTGAAGCGCTCATTAATCACCTGGAAGAGGGGAACGGAAGGTTGTTCAGCCCTTTCTTCAAGGTAATCAGTGAGCGGTATCACTTGGACTTATCATGCATCTGTCAGACGTCAGCCCGATTGTATACTCAAGCGTTAGGGCGATGCTTCTATGCGTGATGAGGGTGTATGGATCCTAATGGAACACTTTTCCCCACCTGGTGGATGACCTTGCTGAAGAGCGCCACCACAATGAGCATGAGGGTGATGAAGTTCAGGAAGAGGTCGAACCAATCCAGGCGGAAGACGCGGCCCGAGTCCAGCGCTGGGTAGTTGCTTTTGATTGCCCACCCAGCTGGCCCTGCACCAGAGTTTATCCGGCTCAGCCTTGCATGCATCTCTGCAGTACACCCTCTGACAGCCTCTCTGTGAAGTTGCCTGCATGGCTTTCAGAGCAACGTGCAATCCTGCAGCATGCATCATATGATATGGGGATGACGTTGTCGCAGTGTTAAACTGCACACCAAGCCGAGATGTTCAAAGCAGAAGTACAACATGTACAGCAGTGTATGTGTACAAGTCATGACAATCGTACCGTCAGAGATGCCAGAGTGGTTCTCATAGCGCTGCAGTGCTGACTGGCCCGCGCAGGCGATGATCCACCCTGAGAAGCCCAACGCCAGCCACAGAGAGAAGAAAGCATAGTTCACTGGACCGCCCAGCTGAGATGTGATTGGCCCTGCGGCATGCCACTGATAAGCTCAGGCATGCGTCAGGGCACCATCTCTACAGCATACCCAGTGCCACATATGATAAGTCTGTGAGATCATGGGAGTTATGTCTCCATGAGCGCAAGCGATTAGGGCAGGGTGTCTAGCCTTGGCACATGCAGTTCCGGAACTCCATGGATCCATTCCTGCTGGTGCATGGTGCATGTTAGCAGGCTGCTTATGACACAGGCAACCCTGCTGGGTGGGAAAGCAGTCACCTCCTTCCTTGCGGATGAGTTTCTGCCGCTGCTGCTGGCCGCCATCTGTTCCATCATACTGGGCCATCGCCATTGCCTGCTGTTGAGAGGCCATGCTCCTGTTGTCTCAGACCCTGCATGATGCAAGACCGCACACCTGCAATCAATGACCTCGGAGCAATGTGCCTTGAAAGTCTTACCAGGGCTCTGAGATCGAGGAGCGCACACCTGTGAAAGGTCCAACTGAGAAAATGCAGAGCACGAGGATACGGGGGTGCTGCAAGTCCTGCACAGCAACTCAACATCAAAGCACGCCCTGTACCGTCGCCTATCTTATACGTCCTCGTGCGTCTTTTATGCCATTCAGGACCAAAGCTAGGACAGGTGTGTCTTGCTTTGAGCCAAGAGCCGACATGCACGCACCTTGCCACTTCTTGCGCCTTACAAAATTAAGAGCCTTGGACAACGCAGAACGGGCTTTCCCTTGCCCCAAATGGACCCTCAAGGCCTGAAACGCATGCGAAGCGGATGAAATTGCGGATGCTTTTGGATGGCCGGCAGGACGAGGGGCCTGCGGATCTAGCTAGATCCGTGAAGCTGCTTGCATGCATATCGAGGCAGAAGGCAGCTTTCATGACCTCTTGTAGTATTGATGTCCTCTTTTATGCCTTGGTATATAGCCATGCCGTTGATACCTGTCATCAACTGTGGCATTTTGCTGCAACGCGCATGCCAGAGGTCAGGTTGGCCATGGAGTCATGTGCAGGTACTGGCAAAGAGCACAATGACCGGAGTGTTGCTTCATAAGGTGACATTACACTTGCTGCTTCCAGCTACAACTGGGGCACAATCCGTCACAGTCATCAATCACTGATATCCTGCCAGCAGCACCGTAGTGACTGCAGATGTCTACTGCAGCGGCAGATTAGGCAGCAGCATGCCATGAATCAGAGAATGTCCCTGGTTGCCCTGACGTCTGCTCCTCTGTGAGACCTCTAAGCAGCTCTTCAACTCTATGCAAATTGCACGGCAGATTCCTCTGCCCATCTCTCAAGGAATCAGCAAATGCTTCATGTATGTTCTAGGCCAACACTGCCAGTTGTGGTACACACACATCACATCTCTTACGTAGGCGTACAGGCCTCAATCTTTGTCCATTCCCCTGATGGACTACTCATGTCCTTGTGGAGTGCCCTGCTGGGCAAAAGAGAGCTGTACAGGGGGTTCCTATGATGGCAAATGCACCACCGCTGGCCTGCATTCTCGCAGCTGACTGCTCAGAGCAAATGGCTGTACAATGCGGCTGCTCTGAAGGAGTGCTGACCTTCTCAATCTTCTGTACACCTGCTTGTTGAGAGCACACTCACAGATGCCAGCGTTCAGGAGTTTGGATCAGTTGCATTGACCGTGCATCTATTTCAGCCACACATGGTTCTCTGTGGCATCACAAGATGAGCTAGCCTGCTTCACCTCGTCCCATCATGAGGTGCCATTTGTTAAGAGATACCTCTATGTACAGCAATGTTGCCAGGGAGGCATTGCAAGCCTAGCCTGGCATGACTTGACATACGAAGGGAGTCATGAGTATCGAAGGGCATCATGAGTATTAAAGCGCCTCAAATGTTCACTCACGTTGCAGTGACCTGAGTCCTGAGAAGAGGGGTATGGTACTGGCAGGACACAATCTCTTCTGCCCTTGGATCGCCCTGCTGTGGCATGCGCTCAGTCTTGCAGTGAGTATTACCGCTGACAAGGCTCCGCTCCCCTTGAGCTGCTGCAGCTGGCATGTGTGACTTAGGCAGTCTGCTGCTCCTTGGTGGGCTGCCTGGGCGGGGGCGGGGGCACGATGCCGATGTGGTACATGAGGCAGAAGTTGGAGGTGGCCATGATGAGGAATCCAGAGAATGTTGCGCGCCCGGACGCGTAGAGGGACGGGGAGAGGTGCCAGTGGGAGTAGTTGTAGAAGCGGTCGGCGGACAGGATGGCCTGCACCGTGGCCGCTGCCAGCCAGCCGACGATCACGATGCGCGTCTGCAGAGCACAGACCCTTCATCAGCATCTGAGCCATTCGTTACTGGTCCCGTGTCCAGCCCACAGCCTGTAAGTGGACTCGCTGTGCAGCATGTATGGGACGCATGTAGAGCGCAAGCATGAACTGCAAGGGTGAAACATTTGATGCCAATCAGCCTTGTTGTGCAGGCTGTTGCAGTCTCTGCTGATTGTCAATTATCCTTGTTAGCCGTTGTATGTGCAAAGCTATAAGCAAGAGCTGCCCGTTCAGGTGATTTGAGGAGTCGCGTATCAGGTTGTCACCTGATGGACCACTTTAGTGAAGAGCGCCACCACGATGAGCATGAGTGTGATGAAGTTCAGGAACAGGTCGAACCAGTCCAGGCGGAACACCCGGCCAGAGTCCAGCGCAGGGTAATTGCTCTTGACTGCCCAACCAGCGCCTCCTGCAGCAAATTTTAAGGCATCTCGATTTTGTCAAAGGCTGAAGCTCAGGGCATTCATGTGCTCAAACGTCTGCTATCTCAGATCAAGGTTCTGCTGCTGCTCTGTGTCAAGGGGAGTTTATGCTCAGAAAAGCGAAAGCAGGTCACGAGACAATCGGCATTTCTCTGCTGTCAAGCAATCGCTGCCATGGAACAGTGCTAGGCATTCTGGAAGCAGGGTGCTCCTGATTGCTTTCCTGATCAAGGTGAGTCTATGATGGTACCAAGAGGGAAATTGCAGTGTCATACCCAAAACTGAGATGCCAGAGTGGTTCTCATAGCGCTGCAGGGCTGACAGGCCCGCGCAGGCAATGATCCAGCCGGAGAAGCCCAGCGCCAGCCACACAGAGAAGAAGGCATAGTTCACTGGACCGCCCAGCTGAGATGTGATTGGCCCTGCGCATGCGCCACACCACAACTGGAGTCAGGGAGAAGGCATAGAGTCTGCTGCAGCCGTCCTTCATTGAGGGACATGGGCAAAAGTCCTTTCTGACTTGATCCAAGTATGTGCAGGATGGCCTCTGTGTTCCAGATGCAGGGTGGTCATATGGCCTGGTACATGCAGAGCTTGGGGACGGTGGGGTTTCTCTGTCTTGAAAGAAGCCAGGCTATGTATCTAAGGGCTTCTTCGCTGAGGAAGGTTGTCACCTCCCTCCCTGCGATTCCTCTTCTTCTGCTGGTCGCCATCATTCCTGGCATACTGAGCTACGGCTCCTGGCTGCTGCATTGCAGACATGTCCACAGCTTCCACTCTGCGTAGCCACGCCTTGTTAGTTCCATACCTCAGGCTTGCTGTCCCTCGAGAGCAGACAAAGAATATCACACAGAAATTTCGAAGGAAGCAGATGACCTTGCTGGCGCAAGTAGAAGCAGCGGTGGCAAAGCTGTCTAAAACTTCCAAGATCCCGCCTGCAACCTGCACAGATTCCAGGCCTCATGCTTGCCGAATGGAGTCACAGATTATTTACGTAGGCACGCATACAATATGGCTGCTAAGGCTGCATAACATACATCCGTCAAGGGATGGCCTGATGCCCTTGGGCCAGAGAGTGACCTGCACGTCCGCCGGCACAGCTCGGTCTCTTGCAGGGGACCACCAACCTTGGACTGCCAGAAGCAAGCAGAAAGGCAACACAACGGTTAGTCTCTAACTATGTGGGTCATTTCGCGGCTGTGCGATGGTACAGACGAGAGAGATTTGATGACGAGGTGCTGAGTGTGTCGGCCGATTCGTAATCCGCTGCATGCAAGTTGTGAGTGGCTGCTACATCTCCATGAAGCTAGGCGCTGCTGCATGCGCATAGCACCTTGATCTATTCATGCAGAAGGCAAGGTCAGCCGCGTCCATAAAGGCGACGAGAGCCTGGCTCGTGTCAAGACACTATCAGATCAGTTACATCTCTTCCAGCCACACCAGGCTGATCAGATGTTTGACCCTCATTAGATGGGTCCATCTCATGCAAGCACGCATTGGAGCCATAGACCGAGTCATGTAAGTATACCCAAATATGAGATTCTTGAGGACGTTATCAAATTGTCAGGACGCCGCAGTACAACCGTCTGCACAATTGTAATAGCATGGTACATCCTTTTCCTGCCTTAGCTCAAGCATCTACACGGTGCGCATGCGCGTGATGTACCTCTAGCCAAGACGCTGCCAGGACTGCTAGCAGCTTGCGCTAAGAGAAATTCTTGACAGGCGCTGTCTCGTCAGCCTTGCAACCCTTGTTGGCTCCCTTGCCGGTCACGGCCTTGTCAGCCTTGGCGTCGTCTGCGGCTATGTTGGGCCAAGAAGCTTGGCTAGCGCAGCCTTGGCAGCCCTGGTGAGTCTAGCTGCAGCACCTACCTTTTCGCCTGCACGCAATCCAGGTACATCAGGTGAGAGACAGTTTAGGACAACCATGGCCTCAAACTGCATGCATGTGGTTGCGACGAGCTCAGGGCTCTTAGAAAGGTCTGCAGAAGGGTGTGGATCAAGTGCTGTCCACTTGCAGGCTCCACAGCCTTGTTGCTCGTGTCCATCCTTATAAATGTTGCACCAGACAAGTGATACAGGTGCACCCCACAGTTTAGGGCTTGCCTTCCTGTGCAGCAGCAGGTGCCTGGGAAGGCCCAGCCTCGTCAGCTGCCTCCCCTGAGGGGCCAGCTTCCTTGGCAGCTCCCTCTTCCTCAGCACCCTCCTCGGCTTCCTCCTCGTCCTCCTCCTCGATTGGCTCACAGGACTTCTGCACAGTCAGCCACACAAGACCTTCAGTGACCTAGGATCCTCCTTCCTTCACAGCTTCCCGTGTGAGCCCACCCTCCGCATGACACACAGTGGCATGGGCACCATAAGTTCAAATGTGCATACCACCTGGCAATCCTCATATCTCAACGCCACCTTGCCCCTCATAGCTTTCTGGCTTGATTCCAAGTTGACAGGGGCTGCAGAACAGCGGCGCTGATGCTCGCATCACATCCTCTTCACATATCAGGTCTCTGCCTCTCATTATTGTGGGCTCACGTGGTCTTCCCTGGGTGCGTCCTAACAGGAGGAAGCGGCAAGGCACTGTCTATGAGAAAGGAGGAAAGATGAGATGCACCAGCAGCTTTGCACGCTCCTCCTCGTAGGTGATCACATGCCTGCTCGACTCCTCTGTCTCGTAGTCCTCAGCCCTGCACCCAGTCACACACTCTGCATCAGACCCCATCTTAAACCCAGCTGTTCTGTGCACTCTATCGCGCCTATCCTGTGGTGTTGTGGACACGATGGGCCTGGCTGCAATGGTGACTGACTTGCATGTCTGCAGCGCTGATACACATGTCATAGCTGACCCATGCTTGTGCAGCCACACATGCCTCTGCACTCAGAGTAGACATGTGGCTCAGCAGATGCTGTCAGAGCAGCAGCAGCTTGAGCATGCTGTGTACAAGACGAGCGCGCTTGCAGTCGTCAAAAGTATGCATAAATTTGGACGCCATGCCGGTACCTGAACAGGTGGATCTTGACGTAGGTTGGCAGCTTGCCAAACGGCACATCGGCGGGTACCTCCCACACCACACAGTCGTTGGGCGTCAGCTCCTGCATAGCATGCACACTCACTTGATGCTCCTATGTGAGCAAGGATTCTGGGTGCTGGCCAGCTACCGGGGTACTCAAGTCAGCCCTTGAGCTACAATGGTATCGTTCTCATCTGGCCTGTCAAGGTGTAACGCTCTTCCTTGCCTTCTTTAGTGCAGGCAAAATATTTCTGCTGGGCTTGAAGGAGATCACGTCCTTCAGGCACTGGCAGTGGACAGGACCTCCACTTGGCCAGTCTGCACCTGATCTGTGATGTGTAAAGGGTTGTCTGCTCAGTGAGAGGCAGGCAAAAGAGACCATCTGCAGAACACAGAGGTGCAAGAGGGCTTACTTGATCGATGGCAAAGCTCCTCCAGCCGCCGCTGAGGCCTGCGCTGGTCTTCGTCCTGGGCAGCCAGATCACCGTCCACCTCTTCTCATTGGCGCCCCTCTGCAGCAGAGCAGGAGGTGTGCTTAGACCATGTGCGTGGTTGTACTGTAGCTTATTTCCTTGATGATCTGCCGAGCCCGGCAGCGCTGCTTGAGCTGCTAGCCGCAGCTTTCCTCCTGGCCTGACAGATGATTGGCCGCTCTCTGGTCCTGGCCACCTTACCCTTCTGCACATCACGCAAGGACTGTCCCAGGTCCTGTCTACTTTGGTGAGTGTGCCACCGGTGCTGCATGCTACAAGGAGCGCTACTCCTCTGGGAGCTCTCTGACAAGTTTTGGAGAAGTGAGGGCACCTGGTACTGCCAGGTGGCCAGGCGGTTCTCCTTCTTGAGCGCGGAGTGCTTGCGGCTGACGTCCTCGCACTCCAGCTCGACCTCGATCTTCTCCTTGAACGGCCACCTGCGCTGCATTTCCGACGGCAGCTGCTGCCAGTAGCCGCCGGAGACGTTGGAGGGCTCCATGCGCTGCAGATCACCGCAGGAGTCAGCTGAGCGGCAGCCTCTCAGAGCACTTGACATGACCCCTTTCACTGCAATTGTTCTCACTGCACTGAGGATCATGACACCGTTTGCTGTAGCCAGTATGCGCCACGCTGAGCCTTGCTCCAGGTAAGGTGCGTGGTGGCCAACGCTTGCTGTGGATGCGCTGCTGAGCTGCATCCCCAGTTGGCGCATGCCAGGCGCGCGCACAAATGCCGTCTCAACTCCCGAGCACGCAGCGGGCGCTGTACGAGAGGGCAAGAGTCTCCGCAAATTAATGGCCAGGAGACTTCAAGGCAAGGCGATGCCCCCTAGAGCATGCAAGGGGGCTATTTCCATGTCCTGAAGCACCGTGTGTGGAACCTCCAAGTCAAATCCGGCGGTGTTCTTTTGAGATGGGCCTGCTTTTGCACACCTTGGCAAAGGCTCTGCCATCCTCAGCCTCACTGACTTTGGCCTCCGCATCATCGACTGCTTTCCCAACGGCGTAGTCGCTCTGGATGGCGAAGATTTGCTTCAGCTTGACCGTCCTCACCTTGCCTTCCTTGCTCAGCCTGCAGGCACACGCAGATTTGCGCGACAACCGTCTTGGTCCCCAAGCAATGTGATTAATTTGTGCCTCGCACGGCTCACTATTCTCACGCTCACGAGTGGCAATGCCAAGGACTTGCAGTGATGCAACGCAAGTGAGACACCTGCTCCCGACTCCTCCTAGCCCGGGCCATAGCACATTACTTTGTTTGTGCAGCCCTGAGACCTTTGCTGATGTGTTGCAAAACCCAGGGGGTATGCATTGAAGGATTGATGTGTCATGCTTCATGAGGGAAATGCAAGTGGCCTGCCTTTGCAGCTTGGCGCGCGGCTTCCCCTCTACCCAGCGGTAGCGCTGCTCGCTCACTTCGGTGTAGTTCCTCTTCACGTCTTTGTTCCTGCACCAAGAGTGGCAGATTTTGGCCCAAATGCAGCATGTGGTTGTGCATGCGAGTAGCTTCCCCTCACACAAGCCTCAGTGAAGTGACCATCGGGGACCTCATAGCTCCCAATCGCTTATTCAGCGCTCTGTCACGTCAGGTGCTCCATGCTGCTGGTGATATTACTGTGCTGCGGAGGAAGTCGCGCCGCTCTGGGGCACTCGAATCGCAAGTGATTGAGCAATGCGCATGTCGCACGGCATCAGGCTTTGGCCCGTTGCAATCCAGGAGGTGCGACAATTTCCAGCATTGAAGGTTGTAGGGCATTCATGGACTGCGTGATTTGTGTCGGCCGCCTTGGAGTTAGCACACCTTGTAGAGCAGCGTCGCACGATATCAGCTGCCGGCACACGGTCCCTGTGCCACAGCTGCAAACGTCATTGCTGTTAAGCTTCAAGACTGTGAGTCAGCACAGAACTACCAAGCCGCCCTCAAGCCCGCTCATCAGTGCTTTCATGGGGGGCATCTCCTTCCCAACCACTGATAGGGCAGGCTCTGCGGCCGTGGTGTGAAGCTTCACAGCTCACACCAGGATTTCTGCCATGTGCTCTCAGGCCTTTCAGCAGAGCAGCGTCAGGTATACAGAGTAGGTAAACAGGGTCTCCAGTGTGCAATCTGCACTGTGCGGAATGGACCAAGACTATGCACCTGCGTACAGGAGCCTTCCTGACCACCTTGGGCTTGGCCTGAGGACACATTTCGCGGAGTTTCTGGACTCCAGCCATTATGCCGAACTCCTGCAACATGGTGCACTGTGGTAAGCACTGACGATGGCATCAGATGTGTCACAGGGCTGTGGAAAGCCTCACGGTACAGTGGTGAAATCAGTATGGATTTGAGCATATCCGACAGAAGCAGGGCTTCACCGCCATTCTCGCATTGTTACTCTCGATTCTCAGGCGTCTGGCTTCTTCGTAGGGGTTCTCCAAGCTGTTGTCAGCTATATTCAGGGTCTCTGACTGTTTCGGAATCTTCACAGCAATAGGACCAGAAGGCTTCGATCTGGACGATCGGGTTCCGATCCGTGCTGGGCTGATGGGCTTCTCTGAGGTTGCCATATTGTCTGTCCGTTGCCTGTATCCCTGCGCTATATTACCCCCTTCCTACAGTACACTGTGACAGTAGAGCTGCCCGGGGATCGATGTCTGTCTTGCCCTTTATCAGGATGTGTCTGTCAAGACTGTCGGATATTTGCACGGGCCCTTCTGCACTCGGCCCCTTGCTGATCATCCGCGACACTCATGTTGCATCTGTTGCGCGGCAAGCTTTAAAACGTCATGTTGCCAAACTTGGTTCGCGCAGTCTTCGTAGAAATATGTATAGCGCGCACAACTTCTCTTTTTATAGCACCTCACATCATTGAGGACGTGTGAGGGACCTCACATTTCACGGAGGCAGAAAGAAGCCCACCAGATCGTCCACGTGATCTAGGCAATGGACTTGGCGGTCTAAGTCTGGCATCTCACCTTACTATGTTTACTACTAAAGTATCCATCAAGCAGATTCTACTGCATGCCGCTATTTCTGTCCTGAACAGGGAATGTCCATTGTGAGGACCCTCAGGGCTGCTCTAGGACCCCATCTCCTGAATCCAATGCGCACATTCACAACCTCTGCAAGGGCTCAAGGGCTGGAAGAGCTTATTGCAGAGCCGGTCAAGGAATGCAAACAGGTCCTTTACAGCAGAAGACCTTCGAAGGAAGTCCTGGGACAATCTACACATGCTCTGGTACGTGCCGTTGAAGGGCCATCTAGGAGGTGCCTTGACAGGTGTCTCAAAGATGGCTGGAGTCATTCTGCTTCAGAAGGCATTTTATCGCAGCAGTCGAGAGTGCAAGTGCTGTCCTGGCAGGGTGTCGCTCATCCGCTGGCACATCAGCGCCAGCTCAGCAGCTCCCATCTGTGTGTTGTGTGCGTGATTGTGGCTCCATCTGGCCATCACCCAGAAAACCAGCGCATGCAGCGCCAGAGAGTAGATGATGACAAACATGCGCATTGCCCTGCAGCAGCAACTCACATCATGCTCAGGCTTGTTTCTTACCACAGCTGTCGGTCCAGCACGGGAAAGGGCGCACTTGAGCAGTGATTAATGTCTGGGAAAGGGAGCTGTGCAATGAGGTTGCGCGGGACTGTTGCAGAGCACAGTTCAGCTTCTTGAAGGCTGTGCAGTCCCCTGAAAGACATATTGCAGAAGAGCCTTGTGAAAGGTTTGGCGATCTCTGTTGCCCTTCCTGGGAGGAGCATGTACAACATACCTGCTGCCTGATACCATCTGGCCGACTTCGTACAGCAGCCGGTCTGTAGGGCTGAGCTGGCGCCTGCGCGCTGAGCGTTCCTTGTCCTGGAAGTCTGTGAAGGGGTTCAGCTGCTCCTCATACTCCTTGGTGTAGCGGCTCTCGACATCACCCGGCCCCACCTCTGCAGCGCACCACACTCCTCAGGACTCCTTCTGTGCCATGCCAGAGCTTTTGACAAGAAGTCACAGATACCAGGATGACACCAGACATGCATGTGGCATCAGTCGGGTCCTCAATGCATGATTGGCTCAGCAGGCTCTTGCCTCTGCCTCGCGTCTGCGCTCTGTAGCCTTGTACATAGCGCAGCCGCTCCACCAGAGCCAGGTTGTCTGCTTTGGCGCTCTCCAAGCTGCTGACTGCCTGCCTGAGCTGAGTCCCCACCTGCATCACCTCACAAGCATCTCACCATTGCTCGTTTCTGCTGCACGGTACACACAGGGCAGTCAGGAATCACGGCAGCGCACAATTGACAGCAGGTGTCCTCGAGTTCCCTGTCACTTGTGATAGGTCACCTACCTTTGACAGCTCGTCCCCCAGCTGGTTCACGCGCTCCTTGAGCCTGTCCCGCTGGCTGCAGATGACGCGCACCATTGTCTGCTGCCCGCTGTCCTCCTCTGCGCTTGCATCCTCAGACAGCAATGCTGCTGCCTCAGTTGCATGTGTGCCGTTGGGCAGCTTCCCATTGCCTGCGCTCAATTGCAATGCCTCAGTGCTGGCTCACACAGGCCTGATGTCAGTGTGAGGGAGCATGTCATGATGCATGCAGAACATTGCAGCAAAGGATGCTTCAGGTCTCACGAGTCCTGCGGCCATAGTATGACTGCTCACCTGTTGTACCTGTGCCCTTCTGAGCTGCTAGCAGATCTTCCTCAAGGCTCTGTATCAGAGCATGCTTGCTTGCCAGCTCAGCCTCTGCCTCACTCAGCTTTGTCCCTGCAGCCTCCAACTCACCTGCATCGAAGAGATAAACCTACAAATTGGGCCTGAGTCAAGAGCTATATGGAGGGCGGCTTGCTGATAGCAGAATCTGCTGGATGAGTGCTTTAGGACTATCCATTGTCCAGATGGCAAACAATAAGCACACTTGTCCTTGGCTGCAATCCTTGTAGATGCTACCAGAGCGAAGACTCACCGCTCAGCTCTGCAACTCGGAGGCGCGTCATGGTGAGCTCATGCTCCAGACGCCTGGCCTTGGCCAGCAGGGCTGCTTCTAGGGAGGCAGTTGCGCCTGTATCAGAGCCCTCCTCTGCTTCCATGGTGCCGTAGCCTACTGCTTGTAGCACCCTCACCTTCTGCTGCAGGTCCTCCACCTGCATATGCAAAATACATCAATACAACATTATTCATCAACGGTGCATCCCCACACTATGGCCACTAAGGTGCCTGGTACTCTGACTCCTGGGTGGGGTGTACAGCAGGAAAGCCATACCCACCAGCGGGAGAGGGTGTACAGCAGGCGGACTGTGTGCCCCAGCCTCAAGTCGGAGTACAGGACTGTGCTCCTGTCATGACAACCCAAGCCCTTCCATCACCCTACGGGACGTCCTAGTAGACCACATGCAGGTCATGTCTCCAGGACTGATTACAGCACACCACACCTGCTGTGAGGTTGGCCGGGAAGCCAGCTGTGCTTCAAGGGCAGCCGAGTGCGCTTCCTGCTTCTGCAGGGACTGGCGCAGCGCGTCGCAGCGGGCAGAGCACGAGGCCTCCTCAGCCTCGAGGCGCTGGTGTAAGGACGCCAGCTCAGCGCTCAGTCGAGCTTCCCGTTCCCTCTGCACAACAGAGATTTGTGTCATCAACACTACTGTTGCCCTGTCCTCCTATCCATGGTAATAGATTATGGAGCGAGCATGGTATAGACACAGCACAAAGGCAGGAGCATGACAGAGTGCTCGCTGTCGAGGGTCGCAATGGTATGCAATGTACTGATTGGGACTGGCTGAGGGCGCACCTGATGTTGTAAGTCAGTCTGCATTGTCTGCAGTGCTACGTTGCTGACACTGGTGGAGGCTTCGGGCTGCTTGGCCGCTCTCTGCTCAGTGACCTGCAATATAAGATTTCACCTTTTACTTGATACATACCAGTTCTAAAATCTGCTGCCATTGGGTGCTACAATTGGTTGTAGGTAATGCAATGGGGTACTAGTATGCTGTGTGCTGAACGCACATTCTGTATGGTATATGGCTGCCTAGTGAGGCCACATAGGCAGCGCTATTGACCCTTGAATCGACAAAACTAGCTGTACACATCAACACAGCATTGGCTGAATGAGAGAAAGTACCTGAGTGTTCTTGCGCTCCTTCTCCAGCTCCAGTGCGGCCAGGCGTGCATGCGCACGCTCTACCTCAGACCCGGCAATCTCCAGCTGCGTCTGAAGCCCCAGGTTCTCCTCCTCACTTCGCGCCTGCATAGGCATAGAGAGACTTCTCATCTTGAGAACACAGAAAGACGCCCTTAGTCCGCAGACTGATGGTAGGCCCCAATATGTGAATCAGACAATCTTCTTCGCTCACTCTGGTACAAGTAGTGCGCACTGACGCTTGCAGTCCTGTTCACCTGAACGTACAGCAAAGCACCCTCAACGGCTCCCACATCTTGATGATCATCACATCACAAATACTTGCAGGTTGCATACAGGTTTTATGAGTTGATATGGCACCTGGAGCTCAGCCAGGCTACGCTGGCCGGCTTCATGCTGCCGCTGCAGGGCCGCAAGGCTGTGGCGCGCCTCTGCCAGAGCGGCCGCCAGGGCATTCTCCCGCATGGCGTCCATCTCCGCAGCCACGGCCTCAGCCCTATCCCTGGACGCGGCCTGCGCCTCCTTCAACTGGCGCTCCTGCAATGCACACAGCCTCGTGAACACGTGCAATTGCATCAGACTGCAGACCGTCGATCTTCGCTACCATCAGAGGGCCTCCTCTGCAGGGCTTACCTGAAAGCTGCTGGATGTCACTACATCGGGCACTGAACGGACCTCTCTGCATACATGCATGATCCTGCTGAACACAAATGCACAAAGGGGCCTAGAGGTTCGATTGAGGATGAGCTGCTTGTATGACTGCAGTCATTGTGGGAACATCACTTGCGGGACCGGGGTACCTTGTCTTCCAGCTGGGCCTCCAGGCTGCGGGCCCTGTCCTCCAGGCGGCGGATGGTGTGCTCCTGGTTGCGCAGCTCCTTGCTCTCGGCCTTGTACTCCGCCAGCTCGCCCGCCATCTTCGTCGCAGCCGCCTCCATCTCAGCCGCCCTGGCTCCCACCTCCTGCATTAGGCACAGCAGTGAGCAAAAGCAGCGATATAGAGACAAGCGCTCTCTGCCATCGCCCTTTGTGCATGGAGGCGCTGCACCATGCACTATAGCTGAGTCTCTGCCCACATGAGCGTAGAGGAGCGACCTGGCACGAGCGGTTCCATGCAAAGCACGGGTTCTGACAACGTCAGGTAGCCTTGCACAGATGCGGGCAGAGACTCAGCGAATGATGCTTGCGGTGGATATTGCAGTAGTCTGAGGACCTTTGTACAATGTGCTCAGCAAGCAACTCACCAAGCCCAGGGACAGCATGGGCGCTGGGTCGGGCGCCTCATACAGCTTCTGGTAGATGTCGAGGAAGGCCTGCTCCCCGAATTTGGCCCTGTGCAGAAACCATCTATTTGCCACATCACAATGTTTCCTTGCTGCTACCTTACATGCAACAAACATCAGCACACTGCCTGTAATGGCAGTATCTGCAATAAGCGTGGCCCACAATGTCTTCTCACCTGTTTGACAGCTTGTCAACTTCCTCTTGGTATTGTTTCATCAGGGGCCCAACCTCTTTCAGGACCTCTGAGGATACCTCCCGCTTCACCTCTGCAGATTTTGCATCACCGTCAGACATGATGGACAGTGCTGTCAGAATGAACTGTGCTACAGGTGATGCAAGCCACAAAGCAAACTGAACAAGAAAAGATGCTGCATACCTCGCGTGGTCTCTGCCAGCCTTTTCCTGCTCTTCACAGACTGCTCCTGATTCTCAGCGATGCTCATGCCCTGCTCATCCAGCTTGTGTCGAAAGGTCTCCAAGCTGAACTCTGCGTCATCCACATTTCCCTCAGGGGTACACCGCATGCATCACACCCATCAGCTGAGAATCTAGTGTGCACATACCCTTCATGTACCGCACCTTGGGTGCCAGTACACCTGTTGCAAGCTATTGAACTGCACGATCTGCCTCACATGGCTCATAGCATTGACGATTTATGAATATAGTGTGATCATCAGTATTCCCAGAAGGCGTTTCGATGCCCCGCTGAGGGCATCGAAGCAGGATGTCACCTTTCCAAAAGTTGTAGACGGCTGTAGAGGAGCCTGGATCATGCTGTGAAGGGCTGCTTTGCCCAGCTAAGAGCTCTACAGCCATTCAGGCAAGCCTAGCTATCTCGTGGCAGCTTTCAAGGTTATGAGTCTTGGCTAAGAGGGAACCCTGTCATTGTGAACGCTCTCGGCTCTCCGGCATACAGCTCACAAACGGACTAGCCTTCACGAAAACGTTCGATGACATCAATGCAGGGCACAGCTTAATACCATGTTCTGATACTCTGATGTCGAGGGGGGTCCAGTCAGCTGCACATGCACAAAGATGCCATTGAGTGCTCACTTCCGGCTATTGGAGCACCCTCGTGCAAATCTAGACTGCGCATGATGTATGCAATAGGAAGGATGCACTTACAGAGAGCTACCAGCGCGTAAGGATGAGGGCCGAAATGAAGGGCTTTCAGATGGCCTTACCTTGGAGCATCACCGAAGGCTCAGACCACCTCTTACCGGCTTGAAAGGCGCTTGATCTGCAGAAACTGGTTGTTTAAAACCCTCAAGTCTCCACCGTACGGACATAAAGCGGCTTTGAAAGCCCACGGTGCTCTCGGCTCGCTGCACCATGATGACAAGGCGGCCCTGCATCTGCGCTCAAATGCTCCTGTTGGCGGCCCTGATCTTTCTTAACAGCGCTGGATGTCATGCGTGGGCGGGAGGTAAGGCTGTCTTTCTGTATCGAGGGTGATCTCATCTTGATCCGGGAGTACCTCGGCTGAGACGCTGATACGGTCATTTGGACCGAATCTAGCGATGCCCAGGGCTTGCAGGTCAGGCGAGGCCGTTTGACTATGGTCTGTACACCAATAATGTAAGAGAGGTGCGGAAGTGTATCTCTGTTATGGTGCATGCAGAGCAGGAAGGAGCAGGCCATGCAAGAACCCTGTCGCCTCCACCGCCCCCACCTCCACCACCGTAAGGATTCTTCTGTAGTGCTGCAATGTGTGCTTAATCAGAGGCTTGCATGCCTAGCCAGTCCCACTACTGACTCTGTACTTGCTGTCCCCTATGACTGAGGTTGCTCACCTTATTGATCACTTCAGGCCGCTCCCTCTGCCACCACAATCCATGCAGTGAAATGTTGCTAGTGTGTCCAGCATGTTGATCAGACGGTCCTTTTGCTCTGCCAGAACTGCTGAGCTTCCGTTATGTGTACAGAGCCTGGCGGCTTTGCGCTGACTGTGCTGTCCTGCTTGTCATGACCTGGAACACACATGATGCCAAGGCATGCCATTCACATTCAATGTGTTTATGTCAATGCAGGCCACCACCGCCCCCTCCGCCACCACCACCGCCGCCGCACAATATTCCGCAGAAGCCTTTCCCTCAGCTGCAGCCGCCGCCCCCAAGCCCGACGCCTCCAGGCAAGTCCTCCTGTGTAGCCTCTCGAGACGTGGTCTGTGCCTGCAATCGAGTGCATGGCTGCAGAACAGCCTCACTGACAGCTTCTGCCTTAAGCTCTAGTGCAGCAGTGGTTGCCCGCCAAGGCCTCCATGCGTGTTCCCTTTCTGCAACTCAGATGGATCTGGTGCGTGCGGGCTATGTCTCTGAGCAGTCTCATGGCATGCAGGCCAACCCCCTCCTCCCCCACAAGCACCACCAAGGCCGCCAGCGCCCCCTCCGCTTGCACCTCCACCACCCCCGCCCCCACCCACACCATCTGCAAAGCCGCCTGTGGCGCCACCAGCAGAGTCGCCACCTCCTGTGCAGCCACCGCCGCCTAGGTAGTGCTTGAGCGCGCTTTCGCGTCTGCTGAAGCCTCTGCACCTGTGATGTGCATATATGCTGCCATATGGCTAAACATCAAGGGTTGTTTGGACCTCCATAGTCATGTCATGCCCTTCCATCTGTCACGCCAGAGATGCCTGCAAGCTGAATTCTATGATAATCGCTGTAGTTGTGCAGTCAGCTGAAACAGAGGTGTGCTGCAATTCGTGCGTGCTGCATGCCAGGCAACCTTCACAATCGCCTCCCAGCCCGCCGCCTGCTCCTCTGCCTGTCCCAGCCTCACCTCCAGCTCCAGTGCCTGTACCGGCACGAGCACCAGCATTAAGCCCTCCGCCGCACCTTCCGCCCCCTCCGCCTACCCCACCTCCACCCCCGCCAGCTCCAGCTCCTACACCTGCACCAGCACCAGCACCACCAGTCATTGCCTCCCCACCCCCGAGTCCACCCCCCATCCCATCCCCGCCTGTCCCTGTCCCTGTCCCAGTTCCCGCACCAGCGCCGCCACCCATTCCTCCTCCGTCCCCACCCGCGAGTCCACCTCCCATCCCACCCCCGGTCCCAGTTCCTGCACCAGTGCCGCCACACAGTCCTCCTCCATCCCCACCCTCGCCCCCGCCTGTAGGAGTGCCAGCCCCCGCACCAGCACCACCGGTGATCTTCTTCCCGCCCACACCCTCAGGCCCGGTCGCTGTTCCCGCCCCAGCGCCAGCGCCGCCGGAAATCTTCTTCCCACCCACAGCCTCAGCGCCAGTCCCTGTCCCCGCACCGGCGCCACCACAGGTCCCCCCGCCACCCCCACCCCTGCCACCTCCACCAGCCCCAGTCCCAGCTCCTGCCCCAGCGCAAGGCCCTCCAGCGTCCCCGCCCCCACCAGATAAGCCCCAAGCTACCACCCCCTGCACCTGTTAGATGGGAATTGACTCGCCAGCGGGTCGGTGTCCTTAAGGATGCAGAGTTCCCATGCTGAGTGCTGCCTGCATCAGGGTGCATGACTCCTGCACCCCACGCAATAGGGTAGATGACATGCAGGCATCCTTTATGGGCCTGGGAACTACCCACCAGATGTGCCCCAGATGCATGCTTTCCCCGCTCCCCCGCCCCCACCAGAGCTTCCTGTGAGCCCCAGATAAAGCGCATGTGCCACACAGGTCCTTGATCCCTGGAATCATCTCCGGATGCATTCGAGCAGGCCGTTTTGCGACAGGTGCTGCCTAGATGATGTGAGACATAAGCTGTGCCGGATGATGCTGATGTCTTGTCTGCTGTACAGATGCCAGCACCGCCTCCTATGGATGTGTACCCGCCTGGAGGTCCGCCCACCTTCCATACATTTGATGATGCCCTGGCAGCTTCCCCGTACCTGAGTATTCTGAGGACGATGCTTCAGGCATGTCTCTTTGCACTCTTTGCTGTATCCAGAACACATCAATGCTTCTGCGGCGTTGTGCAGCGAGAGCCAGCATACCGTTGACAAGATCCAGATATATCATGACGACAACATCCAGATCCAAGGTGATGTGCCTCTGCAGCTCATGATATTATGCACACCATCAAGAGCTAAGGATGCTGCTTGCCCATGCAGAATATTCATGACCCATTCCCTTGCCCCATAAACAGCACCACCACCGCATGCACCCTCTTTGCAGCCACAGACCAATCCTGGGAGGCTTTGGCAGCGTTTGTTGGAGTATACATCTCGACGTTTGAGCATCTCCCAGTTGTCAATCCAGTGCGCTCACACTCCTCCCATGCCCTGTTCTGCATAGGCTTGCTGATGCATGTACCTAATCCTATATCAGAGCCAAGATTGGCCTGCAAGCATGCTCAGTGACACGCAGCCAAATTGCCTGGCGGGAGCGCACAAGTGGCGATGCTGATCTGTGCCAAATTTGTCTTGCAGTTGATGCGGTACCAGGTCATTCCCAATGCAGTGCTGACCCCAAGCCAGCTGCTCAATGGCATCAGCTACTCGACGGCCCTCCCAAACGAGTATCTCACGGTGAGCCTGGAAAGCCTATTCATAGCAGTGACTTGACAGCGGCCTCTGGAGGAGTAAGTCACGATTGTCACGTGTTTGGTGGACCGAGCACCCGATAGCATGACTTACTCCCTCATAGGCTGAAAATATGCATTGCGTGACGTATAGCGCTAGCGCTGGTCCTAATTCACTCCGTCTTGGCTTGAGCTGCTTATCTATGCATGATGCATATGCACACATCCTGATGCACCATACAAGGAAGGTCTGGGCCTGAACCGATTCGGGGTCATTGTTGCAGGTCACCAAAGACCCCTCTGACCCTACAGGGCCAATCTACATACAGCCCACAGGCGCGCCAAAGGCCCTTGTGATTCAGCGTGACATCTCCGCCGCTGCTGGCAAGATACATGTTGTCCAGGGACCCCTTGTGCCAGCCAGCTTGGTGAGCATGCACTGGTCTGTGGATGTACTAACCCCAGGCTTTCACTATCGTCTGTGTGTGGATGCTATAAGTGTGTATGCTGATGGCATAAGCTGGGTCAGAATACATGCCTGGGAGTCCACACAGCTGCAGAGTATGTGACACTCTGTTTGATTAGCGATGGTCTGTGCACAGGTACCACTGCTGACCGGTGGCAGACCCAGACAGCTTCCAGTCTATGTAAATGGCACCATGTAGCACATGTACATACCCTCAAAAGCTCAACTTCAGGGGCATTGACCTACAGACATGATCTTCCCTTGCTAAGCTTGGACGGAGACAAAAGTGATGAGAGGAACAGGCAGTTGCACGGCCAACTGAGTCAAGCTCATACAAAGCAGGGGCCGGACGCATGGCTTCTTCCTGTCACCTTCAATCAGCACTGAGGAACCCGCAGTCTGTCACTGAGCTGTGGGACTGGCAACTGGGACCCTGACATCCTGTGATGCCCAGTTCATCATGGCTACAGGCAAACAGGCTGCTCTTACTTTCTTTGTTAACTGAGCGGACTTTGACGCATGACTGCTTAAGGAATTTTGATCAGGAATGAAGGCACCAGTGATGGACAGCTGGTGCTAGCTTGCAACAGAAGCTGAGGCTGAAATGTGTTTGATACTACAGTTGCCTGCTTTCACAATGAAGCATGTGCGCCCTTTGAACAACACAAAGCATGTACATCCTACTGCTTCTGTGCGCTGTCAAAGACATGGTGCAGTTGTAGGTCAGTCAACTGAATTGACTCAATTTTGGTCACAGTCAGCAGTCAAAGTACAAGTGTCCAGAGGGGCCTCATGCGCGACATGAGTTCCCAAAGGACTCGTCTATTGTCAATCACCCTGCTCAACTGGCTGGAGCAGATTTCGTCACTCGCTGTAAAGTTGTCAGGCCCCGCTGAAAATCCTCAGCAGCTCTGCGTTTGCTTTCCGCTGCACATCTGCTGCCGCCATGCAACGCGGATCATTGTCGGTTGGTATCTGAGAACAGATGGCCTGTAGCACAGCAGGACACGGATGAGCAACTCATCAGAAGCTTGCTGCACTTGTATACATCTTCACACCAGCTATGCAGGCAGTCTGTCCGTACAGTGCAAAATGTGCAAGGACAATCACTACTGAGTGTATCAAGAAGGGCCCAACAGAATCCCTGATGCACAGAGCGCTCCCACCTGCACCATCGCAGCCCCATCGCTAATGGCGTGCAGCATGTGCTGCTTTGCGCTGGGTTGCTCCTGCAGGCCTAGTGGCATCATGGGCTGCCCGTGCCCCTGTTCTGAGCTGCTGGGCAGCTCTGGGCCGCCTGGTGCAACTGCTGGGTTGGCAGCAGCTGCAGCCATCATGCTTTGCTGCATGAGCGCCTCATGCGCCTGGGTAAGGGCTTGCTGACTCATTGCTGAATGCGCAGCCGCTGCCTGATCAGGCTGGCTACTAGGCAGCTGCAACTGCGCCACTGCGGGGAGCTGCACTCCCGAGCTGCTGCCACTCACAATGTCTGCAAATGCGCACCACGCTCTGAGAACTCAGGCACAAACATCGACCTCTTAATAAGTTGGGCCTAAGGCACCCTGTCGGTACAGGCTATGTTGTAGAGCCTGCTTGCAGAAGCATGCAGTACACTGTCAGGCGATGCCTCCTGCACTGCGCTGGACTGGAATGTCAGAGCTTTTCAGTAGTCATCATCTGTAAGTTTGCACTGGCAAAGCATACCTGCTTGCATGCCTGCTGCAGGCCCAGCGCTTGCATGTGGCATCTCAGCTTGGGGCAGAGGCGCTGCTCCCATGGGACCTTCCATGTATGCGCCCTGGCTGAACATCTTGCTTAGGTTGGGATCCTGCAGGGCCAAATGTGACCTGTCACACCCCTGTCGATCTGGACTCCTGCATGCATGGTCAGGAGGACCACATATTCTGAAGTGAGGCGCACAGTTTTGGCAGTGTGGGGAGCAGAGAGGGACCTGAGAACTAGCTGAGGTAGCGCCTGCCAACAGAGCCTGCATGTGCGCCATGTGCTGCATAACATCCATGCCAGGTAGCTGCGAGCCCTGCAATACTTCCGGATACTGCTGGCCGGCCAAACCCTGGACATTGCTGCTCCTTGAAGCCTGCATGAGAGAGCAATTCTGTTTAGCCAAGATATCAAAGGATGCGCCAACAGCATTCGGCTTTCACACTCTGCGTATGAAGTCATGCACAATGCAGCTTATGGCCGTGGGAGGAGGGGTGGGCTGGGCAGCACGCATGAATTCAGGCAGGGTACCTGGTCTGCGCCGGGCATTCCGGGCAGTGCCAGGACAGACACCTGCGGCACTGCCAAGCTCTCCTGGCCGTCCTCAGCCTCCTGGATGGCACAACAGCAATCAGTCACCCTGCGCAGTCTACACATTAAGCAGAGCCCTTGCTACACAAGACTTTGTTCCTACATTCCTACTCGCACCGCCTATCCTCTACTTCTAAAGCATGCTGACATGCTATCATCTCGAGCTGCAGAGATCCCTCTGGGAAGGCACAATAGCTTGGGGCATGCCTGTCCAGACTTCAGCTTCTTGCCGCGCGGGTGGGAGATGCCCTTGCGCTGGGTGCTGGAGTTGTGGCAGTTCTCCCCGGTGCTGTTCACATGCGCGGGCTGGTACATGCGGATCTCTGCAACCTCCGGCTCCCGCGCCAGCACCCTGTGCAGAGCAGCATGTCACTGGACCGGTGACTCGCTGGCGTCCATAGGATTCACCCTGCTCATGGCAGCTTTTGGCAGCCACGCCCATAGGCGCAGGTCCCCGCTAGCTGCGACTTCCATGTCAGGACCCTCGACTAACATGTGCTGATGGCCCATTACCAGACATACCCGATGCATCAGCCTGCAGGCCAAAAGTACCCCTGACAGTCTTAGGCTCTACTGTGCTCCGTCGTATGCTTCGGCCATGACCTCGAAGGCACAGAAGGGTTTTTACATAAGGGACGGTTGAACAGACCTGATGGTGAAGTGTGCCTGGCAGCCTCTCTTCACAGATTCCCCGTGCTCGATCTTGCTGCGACGCTTGCCCGGACCCTTGGGCTCTCCAGAGGGCGTACGGCCGCTGTAGTCCTCCGGCCCCGCCTGCACAATTAGCAGTTCGGGAAAAGACTTTGGGAATCAGTGATGCCAAAATACTTTGTCTGCAGCAATGCCCTCATGATCCCATGGCTCGCACTTCTCAGCCTGAATCCTGATCAGGTCCTGGACATGCTTGGAGGCCGTGGCTTGTTTTCGCCCTAATCCTCCTCTAGATGGCGCCAGCGCAGGTCAGAGAAGGCCCCATGCTGTGTCGAGCAGTGTGTCAAACTGTCAGGGGCTACATGCATGGTCTGCTTAGTGGGGGGCTGGGGAACCACTTACCCGGCACCAATATGTGACTTTGCTGAGCACGCTGGTCCTAGATGGCAGGCCCTGCACAGTGAGAGCGTCCATGAATATGAGGAGGATCAACCTGGACGTGTGGCCGTTGAACAGGGCCTTGATACCACCAAGATGGCAGATTTGTGTAACGATGAGAGCGCTTTCTTGCCTGCTCTGCCTTCCAAGGCCTCTCGCTCTTGAAGACGCAGAAGCTGGTTTGGCCTCTAGCATTCTCGCCCAGCACAAAGTCTTGGATTCTTTCTGCTGGGATATTGACGCTATGAAACCTGGTGCTGGCGTAGGTTCCTTCCTCCCAGACGAGCTCTGGCGAGTCGTAAGAGAAGGGCCCTTCTGCCGGGCTGCACACCGATCGGCTGGCCCGCCTCGCAGGCTGCTGCAGAGTTGGCAGTGAATGCGGTTGAGCCGGCAGGCTCAGGGCGGGTGCCGGCAGGGGTGTCTCCACTTCCATAGTACGGCCTGTCTAGGCTAGGTGCTGTCGCACCGACTTCGAAAACTGAGTGAAAATTTGCGTGAAAAGATGGATGCACTCGTGTGGGAAATCAGGGTTTTAAAGGGGACAACATTAAAACCCTGTGAATGCTCGGGCTGCCATTGCAGCCTGGCTTTAGTATGAGACCGGGATATAGTGTAAAACACTCATCAGCGACTCTTGTGTATCATGCGAAGACATGTTGTGCAGAAGCCTTGGCGTCTCAGTCATCATTGCTTTGTAAAGTGCCAAAAGAGGCGAGTGATTTGTAACCGGGAGGCCCATGACGAAATTCCGATCAGACGAGTTCAGTAGGGAGACACACCTGGTTGACTCATTGCTGGAGGTTGTCAAAACTTATAACATCATCGAGCGTCATCTGGCATTGTTCGAGGGATCCGTGCGACCAGCGATAGAGGCGCAGGACCTAGGTTTGCTTCCGGTACCTTTGGGGCGACATACCCCGCCTTCAGAAGACCGGCTTGTAGTCTCAGACTGCAAAAGGTGGTTTCTTCTACCGCTGAGAGTGCCCCCATGATGCGCAAACGCGCCCCACATTGGTCCACCTGTCCGTTCTAGCGTTGCTTTGACTGGAGCTGTGCAAGCCGTGTGTGATGTAATGATGCCGCAATCAGCTCATTCGTCGCTCTCAATGTACGCAGTCAACTCTACTTGTCTGAACGCAGCGAACCCTGTGGTGTTCAGGCGTTGGCGGCCTGCAGATCGGCCTGTGACTACACTATCAGCTGACGGTACACTTTTCATTCTGGCCCCACACATTTTGTCAGCATGCCGTTCTACCAGTATAAGCTGCTGGTAGCGTAGCACTGTCCATTGATCGTCATCAGAATCTATGCCTGTTTGACGGGCCCCAGATTCTTGTGTTATGCAGGTATCTGACACATCTGGGCTGTCCTCACTAGGATGGGCAACCTAGCCACAGCTGCATATGCAGTCTCGTTCTGCTGCTCGGTTGTGAGCTGGCTTGTATTACTTATAGGCACAGGTAACTGCCCTTAGACCACATTATGTTCTTGATCACCATATGCAGAGATGACAGGACGAAGCGACACCCATGTCCCTGTGCTCACAGCACCCATGAAAGAGGGCATGCAGCCATGCCAGAATATAGGGCATCGTCCAAGGCCATCCGAAACACATTGCTTGTCTGTGTCTGTTTTGACTTGGTGACACCCGCCAGCCTCTGAAACCGCGTGAATTCTAGATGGCAATGTCAAAGCCAATCTCCTGTGTGCTCCAGGTGCCGTGTATGGCGTCTGCCCAGAGGCCTGCATATACTACTTTGGACTGTCATGGTGGGCCATTTGGTTCCAGTTCATCATCCTCGTAGCCAGCATCCCTGTCGGGGTGAGAACGCAGCTCTACACAACTGCTAGTTAGGCTTAGGCGGCAATGCTCTCTACTCGTAAGAGAAGCTGCAAGGGAATGTCCTTGTGCTTGCTCGGGAAGCATACTTAGCAAGCACATGGCATTTGGCGGTAATGTGCTTGCTGGTGGCGCAGCACAACATGGTGATGGGAAATCCTCTGATACCACCAAGGGCCTCTGCTCTCAACATACACAGAAGCCCATGGCGCATGTGCCTGATGCCTAGCCTGCCTATGACGACTGCACTCCTTGGTGCTGTCTGCGGAGTGGTGTTCACTGAGGGAGTTGCCATGCAGCTGCTGGGAGCCAAAGCGTGGAAGAATCCTGTTTTGGCGCTGCTGGCCATCAACACAGCCATTGCTATGAAGCAGACTGACGGCTTCTTGTCCACAAAGCTGGTGGACCCCACCTACGCTTCCTACCCTGGCCGCATGAACACCACCATTGCAGGTGTGCTCTCGAGTCCCTTCTGGCTTATCAAGTCTTGCTGATCTGTGCTAGGCGTGCTCTTTGACTTGGCGTGGTATGTGGCTCTCTCGCATGCAAGGCACTGTGCAGGGCTGAAGCCCTGCATAGCACGAAGCTGCCAAGCTTAGCCCAAGAGAAGCATTCACAGCAGCTCCGGGGAATGTCTTGAACAGAGGGTACTATGTGTGTGTGGACACAGCCAAGCAACAGCGAGCTGCTTGTTGCAGGCTTTGGTCTGGTGTCCATCTTCAATGTGTTCCTGATTCTGGCGCTGGGCGTGGCCGATGAGGAGGTCAGAGCGCCGACAAACAGCATCCGCTCAGCCTACTCTGGCTCTGCCTGTGCGCCCCTGGCGTGAAGGCCAGTCAGCTGATTTGGGATGTGGGCAGCCGTCCATACTGGAGCTGCGCGAGATTTACTGGCATCTGAAGCATGCAGAGCCAGGATCATGAGCCGCAGGCATCACGCTTTTTGCTGTGAGCAGCGTCGCAGAGGGTGAAGCGCTTGTGTGTAGGCTCAGAGAGATGCAGATAGACATGTAACAATGCAGCAGCGCTGATGGCGTGTGATTCTTGGACAGCCAGCGCGCAGCAATAATCTACAGCCTTTGACCGCTCGCTCAATGAAGCTGGTGTAGGATCCAGCTGCGGCGCGTGGCTACAGCGCAAGTGTATACTCAAGCACGGGTGCTTGGAGGGCCAGAGCGCTCTCCTTGCATGGGCTCATTACTAGATTCTGTGTTGAGCTCATAGCAGGTGAGGGAATTGCTCTGGTCAGCTGCCGCCACCCTTCTATTTGGCGCTTGGTAAGGTCTTGATGCTGCTGTTGTCCTTCAGGGCTTGAAATTCAGGCATTTCTGAAGGAGGTTCTGAAAATGTACATCATGATTCAGATGGCTCTGCTGGCCCCCATATTGGTGATTAATGTCTGTAATTCTCACCGTAGTTTGAGGGTTAACGTTGGAGACATTGACAATACAGATCGAGGAAGTATGCTATGGACACTGGAGACCATGCAGAGTATCACCCATAGACCGTGCACACGGTCACAGTGTTCGGTGTAAAATGTTGTCTGGTGCTTGGAACAGACGGCATATTCGTATGTTCTGTATCATAAGCGGTCAACGCGCTTGACCGCTCTCTTGAGGGGACCCTCGAGAGTCCCGTAACCTCTGGCGCGCGTTCCAATTGACTGGGGCTCTCCATCACATCGCCAAAGCCTATTCTGTTCGCTGCTAGAGCTGCATGGATAGGCCATCAGGACCTCTTACACCTCTGCTATGTGTCAGCTGCGCATTCCGTTACGGTACTCTGCAGGGGGAAGCCTGGCCGAGCCGACTACGCGCCATAGACGGCTCACAACATGACTGGATCGACGAAATCTGCCCATACAATTGATATCGTACGTTGTGCAGCTTCTTAGCCTAGCTAGCTAACATTTTCCGTTGCTTCGAAGCTGGTGAGTAATCCCACGGCACATGCCAGCACCCGGAACTCATCATCCGCGACGTAAATTCCTCTGTGCGCGCGGTCATCTCGTTGCACTGACAATGCTGCGCGTCTTGTAAGGCCTGGCTACTGCTTAGAGCGTGACCGGTTACGGGACGACAGGCAGGGTCTAGCCCTGTACAAGGCGCTTGAGTAAGGCAGCGATCTGCTGGGCCAGGTGACTCCCTAGACGTCTCATCCTCGATTGATGTCGCGTAGAAATAACGTGGTGTGAAGTTGTATCATTTTGTGCTAGTTCTATTATCAAAGGGCTTGCCTAGAAATTAGCTGTACCAGTTACTAGACTGTGCGGAGCCCTCACGCCTCCAGCAGCCTCTAAAATGATGGCTTGTACTCTGAAATTTGTGCATTATTGCACCATTTTCATTCATGGAAGTATTGCGGACGTATTGCGCCTACAAGGGTTTCTCAAGGTGACGGACACCTTCACTTCGTGCTGTTTTCGCCCATATATATCGCGCCTACAGGTCTGGCACGCTTAAGGAGGGAGATATAATCATAGCTATCGCGCGACGGCTCCTCTGAAATCAATCGCCAAAGATGAAGAGTGCTCCATTTGCGGCATACATTGCCCTCCTGTGCCTGGCACTCCTAGCCTGGATCCTGACACTGGCCGGCAATGGTAAGCCCCACAGTATGGCAATCCTTTCAGCATGCACCAGTGTGTAGCAGTCCCACATGCTGCTCACGATGGCCCATCCAAGTCATTTACAGGCAGAGCTGCAGCTCCACCCTTTGCTGTGCGAGGACAGAGAGAGGGAATAAGTCATGCAGTAGCGCTTCTGAGGCACACCAAAGGCCTTGCCATAGCGTCGTGCTTTTTTCTAATCCATCAGCAGAACTCGAGTGTTTGTTGCACATGCAGCCGCCCTGAACCAGGTCTGTGAGGACTCCTGCCGCTACTACTTTGGGCTGTCGTGGTGGGTCACATGGTTTGAGCTGCTCATTCTGCTGGCCACCATTCCTGTCGCGGTGAGTGCCACAAGCCTCCGTACGAGAGCCTTGCATCAAAGCTTTGCTTGATGCACACGGCAAACATAGGCAGCTACGTGCACATTGGCTTGTCACTGAAGCGGCCCGACTCTTGATCTGAGGCAAAGGCAAGGCAAGGCTAGGCCTCTTGTGGACGTTGTGGTCAGATCATGCTTAGGGTCGGCTCTAGTCACAAGCCAAATTCAGGAAACTAAAGCTACCCTGCTGGTCGTAGCCGCAAGCCAGATTTGTCAAGGAGGTTGTATGTCTCGATGCTGCAACATGCACATGTTGTGCAGTATGGACTGACATGCGGCTGTGATGCAGATCATGGGGATACGGGTGTGGAGGCCAGCAGTCCTGGCCCTGCTGGCAGTGAACACAGCGCTGAGCATGACCCAGGTGAGGTCATGACACTGCTGAGGCCTGCTCGCCATTGCTTTAGAGTGATGCACATGCATCACTGTCAGGAGTACATACGGCGTGAGCGTCAGCACAGTCTCAATATGCAAAAGGCATCATCACTGCCTTCATGAAAGCTTTGTGTTCAGCATGAATTACAACAGAATAGCACTGCAGATGTAGGTGCAAGTCTGCACTGATGCATGCTGTTCAGCTATGAGGAAGGGCCTATAAACACTGCTGTGTGGACCACTGCAGGCGGACTCGTGGCTGCAGAGCAAGGGCATTGACCCCTACTACAGCCTGTTCCCGGACCGCTGCAATGTCCTGATTGCCGGTATGCCTTCTGCAGCACTGCTAAGCGGTCTTTCACGTATAGCTGGAGCTTCAAACTCTCTGCTGCCAGACTTCTGCCAGATCACAGCCTGTATTGCTAAGCTGCTGGATAATGCATGCCTCCCATGCTTCAACGGTAGATGTGATGCTTCTAGCTTCTACCTATTGTGTCCTGCTGCTTACTCTGACACACTGTGCCGCTGCTGGGTGCAGTTGACTTGCACTGACAGCTTGATGTGTGCCTCACAGGATTCATTGCGCTGAGCATCATCAATCTGCTGCTGATCCTGGTGCTCGGCATGTCTGACGCTGAGGTCGCGCCCAAGCAGCCCGCCAACTCGGCCTACTCGAACTCACCTCCACCCCACACCACGCCCACCTACCCTCCAAGGGGTTGAGCTGCAGGGGTGACAAGAGACGGATGAGGGGGCATATCAGATGGCATCAGAGGACGGAGGAGGCTTCAGAGATTTCTACGGGATGCTCAACTCGCCTCCAGTGCCAGAAGAGGCCCAATTTCACAATGCAGGGGTTCGGCAACATGGCCGACACGCTATGGTCAGGAGAGATTGAGCAGCATCCCAGAAAACTGTGCTTTAAGATGTTAGATGAACTCAATTGGCGTGAGGCTGTCTGTTGCGTCATGCTGTGACCTCCAAGGGGCTGAGCTGCGACGGTAGCGGCAGAGGGCTGAGAGGGCGCAGCAGATGGCAGCAGAGGGCCGAAGGGGGTCAACAGAGCTCTGTAGGGTGCCCCGCCTCCCTTCAGTGGCAGGAGAGAGCCACTCAACACAGTGCAGGAGTGGGAACATTGCAAGGAGGCCAAACATGCTGTGGTCAGCGGAGAGTGAGCAGGATCCTCAGAGATTGGCGTGAGGCTGTCTGTAGCATGGAGCTGTGAAAGATGGCAAGACCCTGGGGAACTCAAACTAAAGAGCCCGGCATCAGGCAACTTCGGCAAGTGCAGGATTGAAACCATGAGCTCATGTGCATGATGCTGAAGAGGAGTGGTACATCACATGTTCAAGACTGTCTGGAAGATAGCAAGGGCATGCAAGTGCCTCATCTGGGTCAAGACGTCTGCAGCCTTATGCTGTGCATGCACTGGAATACTTCTGCATCTGTTCAGCTGGCTGGCGCGAATCGCGCCGCGCGATGACCAGCAACCAGTCTTTTGTGTCATACCACTTGCACTGTGCACCTTGCAAATCAGGTTCCAGACTGCTTGTGCTCCAGCACAAACTCACACATCACCTCAGCTGCCTAGCAGGCTTGCCTGCTCTGCAGTGACCTCTAGATCTGCAACGCAAATTTTAGCTGCAAAAATGCTAAAGTATTTGTCAATTGAACGCTGCACCAAGCACAGGCATTGCTTGTAAGCTGACTCTATGACTCATCTCCATGTCCTCACTGTAACACCTATCAAGGAGCAGCGGTGGTTCCAAAGCTCTCCTGCCCATGTATGGGTCTGGCAATCTAAAATTCTGATACATTAGTGCAGATTTGGCGTTCAGCCTGCCATAGACAGACCTGATGGGTCAGTATCTGCACAAAACTCTGTCAGGTGCAATGTGACCAATGTCAGACGGTGCAGCTTTCTGATCACCCTTACGAAGGCACACCAGAATTGCCGGCAATCTCTTTAGGGGTCACAGGTGATATTTTCAGTGCCTCTGATAGGGGTGTTGCATCTGTATGATGACGTCCATCTGCCTTGCTGCTTGTGCCTGCGTTATCTTGTGCAGCTGACTCCTCCATGGCCGATTTGGTCTGCTCAGCTGATTCCTGCAAACAGGCAGCGCACACTTTGCTTGCTGCTTTCCTGCAGTGGTTATGCGTTATGCACCCAATACTTCAGCAGCAAAGGGAACGCCACCAGCTTCACTTTGAAGGACAATCACACTGGGGATTCGGGAGCATAAGCAGAGCTGCCTCCTGGACCAGAAACCACACTGGCATTCACATGGCTGTTCTGATCAGCACTTTACTACTATCTAGCACTCCTGGGGATTGTATGCAAGGTCCCAAGCGTAGATCAATGCTGAGATGTCCCACCTGCCGTGAAGCTCTGACAAAAGCTGGAGGCACGCTGGGGTCCTCATAGGCCGGAGGGAAGGAGGGGGGCTTGCTGTCAGCCTCAGGGTCGCCCTTGATGTCAGAGGTCGAAGAGGGCCGCTTGATGGCCCTGCCCAGCTGCCTTGCGAAGCCCTTTCGGTCGGCAGCTGCAGATGGCACTCATGCCTCAGGGCCTTCAGCAGCATGAAGCACTGCCTGTACTTCGCAGTACGCTGAACACAAGAAGCAACAGCCAGGCAGGATCCGACCCTCAAAAGGCCAAAGCATCATCCAACCAATAAGTCTGCACTCTAAGGCTTCCAGTGCATCTTGCCTGCAAAGAGAACAGAGCCATACACACATCCAAGTTACGATAGAGCTAGGTGTCATGCAGCGCTCACCAGACATGGTGTAGGCCATGGGCAGCCTCCGAACGCCCTTGGACAGCTTGATCCTGTCCGCGAGGTTCATGGAAAAGACATTGGCAGGAATACCGCCATTGTCCCGCTGCTGAGGTGTCCCTGCAATCATAAAAGCCGTCTCGCCCTCTGCCCGTGTTGAAGACGTCTTGTATCTCACACCAAATGCTGCAGGGTGACGCATTGCACAAGTACTAGCTCGTCCTGACCATGCTGAAAGACTGTCACCCCATCCACAAGACCACTGCCCTCAACAAAATGGTCTGACCTGAGTCAGCCCTGCGCAGCGCGTCTGCGGTGATGAGCGGCTGCACAAGCTCGGTGATCTTGGCGTAGCTGTTGTAGAAGTCGACCGAGTCCCCGGTCACCTTGGCGATGTCCACCAGATACACTCCGGGTAAGATGCTCATCACCTCCACCGTCATCTCCAGCTGCCCCCTGGGTGCTGTCATCGTGATCCGCATCCTGTATGCGCAACTGTGGTGTCAGGGTCTTTTGAAGGAGACGTGAGGTGCTTACCATTCATTGACACAGCTCAAGGTGATGAGTGGAATACCCCCACAGCCTCTGGCCTGTATTCTGACCATGATTCGAATCCAGAGGTCAGCATTCAGCTCCTCGCTGTATCCTTCTACATTTTGAGGGCTGACTGTCCCCTTCCCCTACTAAGCTACCACCTTCATATCCTGGTTGAGCTACCGAAGTAACATATCCAGCAAAGGGCCTGGCAGAAGGAGATACCTGGCGCTAGCCTCCCGCCGCTTTGTGGTGCCATTCAGAGACGTCACAGCCTCCTCGATGCGCTGCAGGATCTTGCGCGGCGGCGCCTTTGATGTGAAGCGCGTGGCGCGCGATACCGCATCCTTGCGCGCATCAAACAGCGCACTGATGTCCAGCGCTGCATTGATGAGCTGCATGCAGGCACAACAACACTGAGCACTTAGCTCCACGTCATTCTGGCAACTGCCAGGCACGCTGCAGCTTGCTGATTGTGGGGAATACTCTTTGGGCAGAGAAAGGCACTGCACACGGAGGCGCCAACCTGAAAGGCGTTCATGTGGGTCCCGGGAGCCAGGAACCACTTCTCCTCTCCGCCGGTGGTGTTCATGCGTTTCCGCATGGAGGCCTTCCGCCTCTCATCCTGCACAACACGATGGGACTTGAGGACTGCCGGGCACATGGCTGCCACGGACTGCATGAGTCCTTCTGGTCACATGTGAGCACCGCAGTTTCAAAGAGGCCATACAATGAGCTCGAGGTGTATATTATTTGAAGATAGCTTCAAAGGCCGATGGGAGTAATGAACCCCCAGCAGCGTAATGAGATTGTGCCGTGGTGGCATTCCAGGGCTGAGAGTGAGCTTGCACAGTCCTAACTCTGCGAATCAGAGGATCTGAATAGCAGCGGGTACAGACCGTACCACACTGAGGTTTTCAGGGTTCACAGTGGGCTCAAAGATGTCGCCCGCAGTGCCCGCCTTGGGCACGGGCTCCTTAGGCTGGGCAATCTGGTAGTCCCTGTTCACCCAAGGGTGCTGCCGCAGCTGCTCTATGGTGGGCCTGCATGTGGGCCCCTTAGCTCAGCATGCGCTGATCTCTCAAAGACTTCACCGTCTCGCAGGTGGTGTAACATGTCCATCTGTCAGAGCATTGCACACTAAGCAGTGGACATCTGTGCCAATAGCTTCTGCACCTGCAGCTGACTTCTTTCAGTGTCCTCTGGCAGGGCCTGAGGGACTGCCCATGCAGCATATACCTTGGGAAGGAAGAGAAGAACCTCATGCTGCCATGACAGAAGCAAACTTGAGCACATGATACTTGTTTGCATGGCACACACACAAAGGGAGAGGGACACGAACCTGGCTTTAGGGTCAGGGGTAATGATGGCGCGCAGGAGGTGGGCCAGGTCCCGGGAGAACCAGGCTGGCGTCTGGTAGTCCGCCTTCTGGATCTTCTTGAATAGGAGGCCCAGGTTGGGCTCGTCAAAGGGCAGAGCCCCTGCTGTAATCACAAAGAGGCACACACCTGCACATGCAGGTAAATTTTCTGCTGTCTGATGATTGAGAGAGGCTGCCATGCCTATAATGTGCCAAGAGCAACAAGTGATGGAGAGAGGGACCAGTCCATTGCAGAGCTCATAGTATCTGACTAAACCATGTGTATGCAATGAGACTCTCTTCAGCATCCTGCACTATCTACCAGGGGTGTTGGCTGGCAGAGGAGTACCCAGAGACCAGATGTCCGCAGGGCCACCAGCATAGCCCTTGCGCGAAAGCACCTCAGGCGCGACATAGTTGGGCGTCCCGCAGGTCGTGCGCAGCATGCCGTCCGCCAGGGTGGACTCGGGGAGTGCCCCCAGGCCAAAGTCGCTCAGCTTGACCTCGCCATCCGCGCTCAGCAGCACATTCTCCGGCTTCAAGTCCCTGCACACAGCCAATGCAACACTCCTTAGCATTCAATATGAAAGATGTCCCTTCAGAGGAATGCAGCTACTTCATGTTCGGGTATCTGCAGCGCACTTCCTGGATTGCTGGTGTGTGCAGACTTTCAGTTACGCCTGTGTAAGCTGTCACTGAGCTGTGGGAGGACACGAGCTTCACCTGTGGAAGATGCTGCGCTTGTGGCAGTAGTCCAAGGCATCCAGCAGCTGCTGAAAAACCCTCCGGGCCACATCTTCCTGCAGGAGGCATGATCCTAGACCGGCCAGCATATTTGATGACCCAAATTGGCGCTGCACTTCTTACTGGAGCTTCCACAATCAAGGGTTGGCACCTCTGACGAATTCTCACGACTCATCCCTATCTGAGGGCCCAGCCACTGAGTGTCAGTCACCAAAAGTCCTCAGAAATTCTGACAATGCGCATGGCATTTCATGCTGCTGCATGCAGCCTCCATGTGGGAGGTGATAAAGAACTACTGACCTCCAGGGGCCCGTCAGCCACAATCTTGTCAAAGAGCTCCCCGCCGGACATGAACTCCATGACCATGTAGATCTTGTCCTTGGACGCCATCACCTCCTTCAGGTCCACAATGTGCGGATGGTCTGCATGCAAAAACGCAGTCAAGTAGCCTAATAGTAGGGACTCAGATACAGTAAGGGGATGACAACTTCACCCAATTTGTTTAAGCAAAGCATGCACTTGCAGCTTGGATCTATATGCCTGGTGCAGCAAACCCAGCATGGCCAGAAGCTCCAACCCAGTGCCTGCCCCATGTGCGGCCTCGCCAGGCACTTGCTGACGTATGGGGCAAGTGGGAGACGCACAGGAGGTATGAAGAGGGGGAGAGCTCAAGTACATGCATGCAAGGGTGCGGGGGGTAGCTCACGCAGGTCCTTCATGATGGTGATCTCGCGCTTGATCTGCTCCATCATGCCCTCCTTCCACAGCTTCGCCCTGTCCAGAATCTGCATGCGCCTTACACATCATGGACTTTAACATCCTACAGGTCCACAGCACCCCGCACCACTATAATGTCACAGAATACCTCCCCTCATACAGCACGCATCAGTCGGATGCTAAAGACGCATATTTGCATGGGAATGGCACGCAAATATCCTCCTCCATTGCGGCTACTGCAATGTTTAGAAGCAGCAGGCCAATGCGTATACGCTGCTACGGGCCAAAGTGTGGTGAAGTACTGCTGGCCATCGCAGTGCCACATGTCCGCGCAACAGATACAATGTCTCTATGGCGCACCTTGACAGCCACCACCTCCCCAGTCCGTACATGCTGGCCATATTTGACCTTTGCATATGTGCCCTGCACAATGCGCGAGAGCTGACCTTCAGATTGATGCCGCTGAATGGCCTGATAGTGCTGTAGCTGTAGACTAGCGTCACATTGAGGTGGGAGCAAGCATCTGGAAGGCAGGCAGCACACCTCTCCCAGGGTGCGCCCCAGGTAGTAGTTTCCAACTCGTTTGCGAAAGGTCTCTTTCATGCTAGGCATGGAGGGCTGCAAGGGCTTGATCACATGGGTCCCATATGACAGGGCCTGCAATGGCAGATAGCTGCTGAAGACTGTACAAAGGGGGAACCATTTCCTTGTTGCCTGACAAGAGATACATGGAGGATATGGATGTCTGCTTGCCTGGGACAGGGGGTTTACACTTCAGGTCACACCAAACTCCATGCTTGTGTAAGGCACCCTGTCGCCTTGATTTTTCAGGACAAAGACAAATGTATAGAAGAAGATGATATTCTTCAAGGGACTGCCAGTCGATGCTCAGTCACGACACAATTCTTCAGCCCTGGTCGTGCGCTGTAGTGAGTGAGATGCACAGATCTACGGGGCAATATGCGATGGGATGGCTTGGGTGCAAGAAGTGATTCACAGCGTCTATCGAGGACAAGTCTGACGGCAGCACTGTTGCAGAGGTATGTGGGGGAAGCTATGTATGTATGGGCAGCTGAGGTGCCTGAAAAGGCAGCTGGGGGCCACGTGGACATATCTTGATCCTGATCTCGGCAGGCCGAGCAGCGCTCTTTTCTGCAGCCCACATTCGTTCTCGCCATACAGGGCGAATCACGGTCGTGAATTGAAGAATCTAGCAAGACAAGATGCTGCCCGAGATGGATGGCAGCCTGGCTGCCGGCAGCAGGCCCAGCACTAGCTATGGCCCAGGACTGCCAAAGTCTGTGCCAAGCCACAGGCACAGGCTCTCACCTGAGCAACTGCGCTCAACTAGCAGCGCGGTAGGGGTTCTCGTTCACTCTTGTCTATACCTTGTGACAAAGCCGGACGCAGTTGGCTGCTAATGAAGTGCAACGTGATAGTATCTAGAGTCACTCTTGGGATGTCAATCGCAGGTTTCTCGTGGGCAGAGCTTGGCCCGGCATGCAGCTGGATCAGCAAACAGCCCTGCTTCTAGGATGGTACGAGCACTCCTCTGACTGATATCATTTCACGTTTTGATATATGGATCTTGCACTCCTACTGAAAGATGGTTTCTTAGGCAAAACCCCTTCTTGCCGCAGGTGACTAGCATGATTGCAACAGGACCAAAGCCGCCATTGAGCTTCACCAGCTCGAACGATGAGGCGCCCATCAAGCTCGACATTGGTGGCGGCATGGGTGAGCTGCGCAACGTCGAATGCAAATACAAGCAGTGCTTTGAACGCGTCTTTTATCACCCGTACGACAAGTTAATTGCTTTTCCTACTCAGCTTGGAGGCTAGCTGGCCCCGACGGCTACCTGGGCTGTTGCTGGCCGAATGTGCTAGGCCATGCGCCAGATATTTACGACAGGCTTGTGATGCGCAGGAGGCGGCCTGTTTACAAGCACCAACCCGGAAATCCGCAGAGTCATTCCCGACGATGTTGGTAGCAGGACGAAGCTGAAGGTGGTTTACGTGGTCCTTGAGGCGCAGTATCAGTCGGCCCTCACAGCTGCCGTGCGTAACATCAACGCTACCCGTGACAAGGTGCTCTTCCAGACCAACAACGACCTGAGTATAACCTGAAAGACTGTATCTCTTAAGGTGCCGAGCGATGTGGATCACAGCCCCGGGGAGCACTTACAACGAGTTCATGTGCAGGAGCATGCGATGTGCATCCTGAGCGCATCAGCTCTTCCGAGAGTGAATGTGTACCTTGACAGCTGCAGAATTGTCTGCTGCAGGTGTGCTTTGAGGTTGTCGGCTACCTTCTGGAGGAGCTGAGGGATGGCAAGAACTATGAGCAGTTCCAGAAGGACATTGCAGATGCCAACATCTTCATTGGCAGCCTCATCTTCATTGAGGAGCTTGCTGAGAAGGTGACTCAACCTCATCACACCTATAAGGCTGCGTGTTGCTAAGCAGCTTGTTCTCCGATATTCCTGCCAATGCAGCCCGGTCCAGGGCGAGCTACTGCTGTGATAGGCCTTAGCACTCATGACCTTGTGAGAGGGCCTGCTACAGTGCACCTTCCATCAATTTGTGCATTGAAAGCAGCTGGAATATGCAGATTGTGGCCTCTGTGGGGCCAAGGCGAGAATTCTTGGATGCTTGCCTGGTATTCCCATCTATGCCAGCAGTCATGTGAGTTGTCACCTCAGCACTCCTCTCCTTTCTTGAGAACAGGACTACTGAAGACAGAGGCTTGTGTTGTCTTCACAGTCACAGTACCTTGGGCTGCAGGTGCCAGTGAGAGTTCCTCAACATACTACAGGGAATGACCTGGGCTTCTACTGCTGTGCAGGAAGCTAAACAAGCTGGGCACGTTTGATCTGAGCCAACTGGGCAAGAGCAAGAGCCCCATCGCGGAGTTCATGCGCAACCAGCGCAAGAACAACGACAACTTTGAGGAGAGCCTGCTCAAGCTGGTACAGCCCAGACACACTATACCTGTCAAATGTTTCATGCAGACCAGCTCCTAGCCTCGAAGAGCCTCCTGATACGGAGCAGTGAAAGTGCTCTGGGCATGCCTGTGCCCTTCTGACACATGGGAGCATGGCGCATTTGTCTAGCACTTGACCCACCTTGTGCTGCCCTGGTCTGGTATCCAGGACCACACCCTGTGTCCGGTATACCATGACCTTAGCATGTGCTGGACTTGTGGCTGCCGATGCTCTCCGGCCGCTGAGAGATGCTGACACATGTGAGGCTGCAGGTGCGGACGCTGCCCGCAGTGCTGAAGTACCTGCCTAGCGAGAAGGCGCAGGACGCGCGCAACTTTGTGCAGAGCCTGCAGTACTGGCTGGGAGGGAACGCCGAGAACCTGGAGAACCTGCTGCTCAACACAGCCGTGGCCTACACGCCCGCCCTAAAGGGAATGGACATTGATGTGCTGGAGCCGCAGCTGTTCCCTGACGTCGGCATCTGGCACCCCACTGCACCCAGTGAGTTCCTGTACCTGTCTGCCTATTGACCTTTTTGGGTGCACGCCCGTCTCACATCTTAGTCTCAAGAGACACTCGGTGTCTGTCTGAGGCTGCACAGCTTTGTGGTGTGGACAGCGGGTATCCTATAGCAAGCTTAGTGCCATACGACACCCATTGTCCTCAGCTGTTGCTGTGTGTTCTCAGCTGTATGCCATGAGGGATCGTCTAGATGTGTCAATTCCTCCTAAGTCTCACCATATCAGTGTGCACACTGGGGTTCAAGTGTGATTGATAGTATCATGAGACTTACTCCTAGATGCACTTTGCAGCCATGTACGAGGACGTCAAGGAGTACCTGAACTGGTACGACACCCGGAAGGACATGGTCTTTGCCAAGGATGCGCCCATCATCGGCCTGGTGCTCCAGCGCTCCCACCTGGTGACCGGTGATGAGGGCCACTACTCTGGGGTGGTGTCTGAGATGGAGGCGCGCGGTGCCAAGGTAGGCTGCCCATCTGCACAAGTGAGAGATGCAGAACACAAACGCAAGCGCTTCTTCCTTCTTGCTTCCTCAGTGTGCACCAAACTGCCGTGTGCCAGTTCTCGTACTGTTCACAATGAGAGAGTGCAGAGAGGGTTTGACATGCACTAGGAGCTCGGCTCAACCTAAATTTGGTAGTGTTGAGTGGCTCGCACAGCCAGAGCCTGACGTGGGTTGTTGTTCCAGGTGGTCCCAGTCTTTGCTGGTGGTCTGGACTTCTCGCTGCCTGTGCGCAAGTTCTTCTACGACCCCCTGGGCTCGGGCAAGGCTTTCGTGGACTGCATCGTCTCCCTCACCGGCTTTGCCCTGGTGGGAGGCCCCGCCCGCCAGGATGCACCCAAGGTACCCTCCCACTTAGCTCTCAGTGGCTCTCCTCAACCATGCCCAATACAGAGCACTCTAAACGAACGCTCAAGCCATGCTTGCTGCAAAATACCCTCTATGTCAATCGTGGCAGACAGACTTGTCTATTTCGCGTGAGTCTCACCTTATTGTAGTGCCTGGACTCAAAGAGCAACTTGGTCATACACCAGCACCAGCCTTGATATCTGCCTGATCTTCTGAATGCTGACGCCCTGCTGAAAGCCCTATCATGTGACATGCAGCGCCTGTGTGAGCTGCCATTTCACATGGTTTGTGATGTGAAAGGGTCCTTTGGCGTGCAGGCGGTGACGGCGCTGAAGAAGCTGAATGTGCCGTACCTGGTGTCTTTGCCGCTGGTGTTCCAGACAACCGAGGAGTGGCTGGACTCCGAGCTGGGCGTCCACCCCGTGCAAGTCGCCCTCCAGGTACAGTCCCAGCAAGGAATGAAAACGCCCTTTACACCCCTCGATTTTCGTGTTGGACAACCTTGGTACAGCCAAGATACAGCTGAAAGCGTGTCAACAGGATCTCATTTGGCACCTTTCCTTGAAAGTTAAGGGTGAGCAGAGGTGTTGAGCCACCGGGAACGGAGCGTGAGCGCCATGGGCGCCGAGCGGCGCAAGCGCTGGTGTGTGTCTGGCGAAGCCTCATGACACCTAGACTCTGCAATCCGTTGAGGGTCACATTGTGCGCAGGTGGCTCTGCCAGAGCTGGACGGAGGCCTGGAGCCCATTGTCTTTGCTGGACGCGACTCCAACACCGGCAAGAGCCACTCGCTGCCTGACAGGATCGACTCCCTCTGCGCACGTGCCATCAACTGGGCAAAGTGAGTTCCCTCTTCCACTATCTCCTTATGGGAGTGCCCAGGACACCCACAACTATCGCCTGTCCTTGCAGCATTCAACAACTTTAGTGCCTTGTCCTGATCTTGGATGCCTACACTGGCACAGCTTTTTGGCGTATCTTGCAATGAGGCTCTGCTCTTATGCAGCGTCATCATCATGGCAGCATCGATCTGCTGTGGATGTGGTCTTGCCGCAAAATGTCCTGAGGGTCAGTTTTCCTACTGCAGGCTGTCCAAGAAGGCGAAGTTTGACAAAAGGGTAGCCGTCACAGTGTTCAGCTTCCCACCCGACAAGGGCAATGTGGGCACAGCTGCCTACCTCAATGTCTTTGGCTCCATCCACAAGGTCCTCACGGTAAGCTGCAAACCCCTCTGCTCTCACCACCCTGTGCCGCACAGGAATGCCCTGTCACTTCTCACGGACGACTTTGTCTGTATCTCTGCATGCAAAGACCAGATGCATGGGGAGCGGTGGGTTTGTGTAGACTGGCACAGGACTTCTACATGACTCATCAGCCCTCAAATCAGAACCGGCTGTATGATTTATCATGTGCCCAGAGCAGACTTGAATGAACCCCCAAAAGTGAGACTGGTGCTCAATGGTGCTACTGCTGTGTGCAGGATCTGCAGCAGGAGGGCTACGACGTGGGCGAGATCCCGGAGGACTCGGGCGCGCTGATGCAGAGCGTGCTGAACGATCCCGAGGCCAAGTACAACAGCGCCGACCTCAACGTGGCCTACAAGATGAAGGTGGACGAGTACCAGAAGCTCTGCCCCTATGCCGAGGCCCTGGAGGAGAACTGGGGCAAGCCCCCAGGTATGTTCTGCGCCCATCCCGGCTGTGAGGATTGCTGGTCTGCCGAAAATCACACTGATGTCAGCATGTCACTATCCTTGTCACAGCGCAGACTGTGTGCCGTACTGCGACTTGGGGTGTTGGGATTTCAAGGCCCAACACTGTCTCTCTGTTTGATGTCTTTGTAGAGGGGTGTAACATCAGGAGATGTGAGATCCACCAGGCACAAAGGCCCAGCACTGCTTGAGATGCCCTTTTGTAGTGTTGCGGTATGAAGTTCCAATGGCATCTCCCATCGTGAGCTACCAGTGCATTAAGCAGTATGTCCACTGAGCTGACCTGGATCTTTGTACTTGCACAGGTAAGCTGAACTCCAACGGCAGCGAGCTGCTGGTGTTTGGGAAGCAGTATGGCAAGATCTTCATCGGGGTGCAGCCCACGTTCGGGTACGAGGGCGACCCGATGCGCCTGCTCTTCAGCCGCAGCGCCTCGCCGCACCACGGCTTCGCCGCCTACTACACCTACCTGGAGAAGATCTTCAAGGTAGCCCGCCATATTGAGCAGGGCTCATTGTCCTGGAGTAGCACGCTCTTGCACAGGCCGTCTCTGTGTTCGCAGGCCTTTCATAGCATGATGAACTTGTGTTAAGTGCGCCAGCAGATCTGCACACAGTGCCTGCACTATGCGTGCCTGCCGCGCTCTGCATTCCCAGATGCTGGCGCAGAGCACACCTCTACAGGTTCCATCATGCAGGTGCTGAGCATCTGACTTGACGCCAAGCAAGTAGCAGGGGTTAAGCGGTGCAAGCTGCAATCTCACCCCCTCAGTCTGAGCCAGTCTGAAGCCTTGTGCTGGCATGCAGGCGGACGCAGTGCTGCACTTTGGCACACACGGCTCGCTGGAATTCATGCCGGGCAAGCAGGTGGGCATGAGCGGCGTGTGCTACCCAGACTCCCTCATCGGCGACCTGCCCAACCTGTATTACTATGCGGCCAACAACCCCAGCGAGGCCACCATCGCCAAGCGCAGATCCTACGCCAACACCATCTCCTACCTCACCCCGCCCGCTGAGAACGCTGGCCTGTACAAGGGGCTCAAGGTGAGCCTGCTTTGCTCCTGTAGCTACCCTTATTCAGGTGATGACATCCAAGCAGCAAGTCTCCTCAGCACTGGCCTGATTTGGCCTCCTTTCAAGGAATGGACATCTGCACCGTGTTCCAGCAAGGATTCTGTAATCTGATCAGGCAATGTGGATCGGTGTGACTGTGGACACCTGCGAGAAAATGCTGTCGTGCCTGGCAGGCCGTTGCTGTGTCAATGCATGCGTGTCTTTTTTGCCCTGTGAAATCCTGACACGCAAGCACTGCCATGCAGGAGCTGAAGGAGCTGATTGCCAGCTACCAGACCCTGAGAGAGGGAGGCCGGGGCCCCGCCATCTGCTCGACCATCATCGAGACCGCCAGGCAGTGCAACCTGGACAAGGACGTGGTGCTGCCTGGAGAGGACGAGGACACCAAGGGCATGCAGGTCGAGGAGCGGGACTCCATCGTGGGCAAGGTCTACTCCAAGTGAGTCTGCTGCCCTCAGCGCCTTCTGTCCTTCCATGCAGCCTGCGGAGATCTGCATTGGTTTAGGACTGCTGTTTCTTGCTGCCTGCATGCGATGGGCAAGCCCCCAAGTTAGGTACAGGCATGATCATCCTTGAATTTTCTTAAGAGGCAGGCCATGCTGAGCAACCCAAAATCTTCTTCCAAACAACCTGAGCTGCATGCTGTCTTTGCAGGCTCATGGAGATTGAGTCGCGGCTGCTGCCCTGCGGGCTGCACATTGTGGGAGAGCCTCCCTCAGCGGCAGAGGCCATCGCCACCCTGGTCAACATTGCAGAGATTGACCGCATAGACAATGACCCGCCCATTGCCGGGCTGCCGGGCATATTGGCCCGCACCATCCGACGCAATGTAGAGGAGATCTACCTCAACAACAATAAGGTGAGCCCGCCATCCTATTAGTACAGTCTCTGCACATATAAAGTCACCTGCTCAGTACATCAAGAGGGCCCTTCAATGCCCAGATGGCTTTGCCAGCTAACACCTCTTGGATGTACGGGCAATGGTGCACCATGTGGAGGGGCGTGTACAGCATATACTGAGAGATGGCTTGCAGTCAACATGCTTGCCTGGGTTCTACAGGATACAAATGAAGGCAGGTCTGGTGTCACTCTGTGCTGATGCAGAGCTTGACAAAGCTGGCTGCTGAGGATCGTGCATGCGCGCAGGGTATCCTGGAGGAGGTGAACCTGCTGCAGGACATCACAGAGGCCGCGCGCAGCTGCGTGCGCGCCTTCGTGGAGGACCGCACTGACGCCAATGGCATTGTTTCCACCGACAGCTTTGCCAACTTTGCGCGCATGACTGGCCTCCAGGCGCAGCCCTGGGAGAAGGCCCTTAAGGTGTCTTTGCATGCCAAATTCCCTGAAGATGGTTTCTGCTCTAGTCAATTCAATCTGGGCAGTGTCCAGGCGCAGCCCTGATGCAGGGTTTCTCAGGGTGACTGTCCCAGTGATGCCTGGCTGCCACTGTCTGGTGGGAGTTGTTTCATTTGTGTACGTGGCTAATTTGAGGCCGCAGGCCTTTACTTTGTCGATTCCGCCAGGCCTGCACAAATGGCACATGCAAAGTGCCTACTTGGCTGCCCCCATCAGTATGTCTGGATGCCAGAGCACATGAATCTGCCCCTCTAGTCTGGTCACTGAAAGGTGTGTGGGATGCAGGGCACAAAGTTTGCCAAGGCAGACAAGAACCAGCTGGCAGGGCTCTTCAAGTACCTGGACGGCTGCCTGGAGCAGATTGTGAAGGACAATGAGCTAGGAGCCCTCAAGCAGGCCTTGAAGGTACACTTGTACATGTACACTGCTGCCCTATCTGATCAATCCTTCAACAGGACCGCACAGCGAATGATCTGTACATGGCTTGGCATCACAGGCACGTCATGAGGCGCAGAAAGGTGTGTGTGTTGAAGTCTCAAGCAGCAAGAGAATTGGTGTGTCACGCAGGGAGGATATGTAGAGCCTGGCCCAGGGGGCGACCCCATTAGAAACCCTGGCGTGCTGCCAACAGGGAAGAACATCCATGCCTTGGATCCCCAGTCCATCCCCACACAGGCTGCCGTGAAGTCAGCCAGGATAGTTGTAGAGAGGTAAAGCCCTGCTGCAATTGCTGATCAGCTCGCCTGTGATCGCACCCCTGCTAGCATGTTGCATGCCACATACAGAGCTGCTGAGCTCTGCCATGCAGAGCAGAGGGTAGGTTGCTTGGCAAAACCATGACAGGTCGCACTATGGCTGTAGAGTGCTGATGACCACACCCAACACTTGGCATATGATCGCCATGATGCTTACGAGGATTGTGGCGTGTGCGCAGGTTACTAGAGGTGCAGAAGCAGGAGAATGGAGGCGCGTGGCCTGAGACGGTCGCTGTCGTGCTCTGGGGAACAGACAACATCAAGACCTACGGCGAGTCCCTCGCACAGGTGAGAACCCCTCCCCAGCCACTGCCCCAAGCACAACATGTATCACATGCAGCCAGTACACTGGCGCGAAGCCTGTGTATCTGAGCTCATTTGTCATTTGTCCGGTTGGAAACTCAGCCACCATTTGAGGTGTGGAGTTGTCTGAGTGCTGTCCCTTGAGGTGACTGGCACGTTAAGGTGTTGATGGTGGGTAGGTCTGGCTGGGGCATAGCATCTAGCTGACATACGTGTGGCATCTTATGACGCCATCCCATGTGACATGGAGGGCGCGTGCGCAGGTGTTGATGATGGTGGGCATCAACCCGGTCTCGGACGCGCTGGGCCGCGTGAACAAGCTGGAGGTGATCCCGCTGGAGGAGCTGGGGCGGCCGCGCGTGGACGTGGTCGTCAATTGCTCAGGCGTCTTCCGGGACCTGTTCGTCAACCAGATGAACCTGCTGGACCGCGCCATCAAGATGGCCGCCGAGCAGGACGAGCCCGAGGAGATGAACTTCGTACGGAAGCATGCCCGCCAGCAGGTACTTCCAGCCCTCCTCCCAACCTAGAGCACATTAACGCCTGCCGCAGTGCTGTCCTGCCGCACATGTGGCTGAGGAGAACAACTCTCTGCCAATGCTTATTGTTCTGCTGTATGTATGTACTGAGGGCAGCTCCCAAACTTGACAACCTTTGTTGTTGGAAAGAGGGATCCCTGTGTGGCCTGATGAAGGCAGCAATGCTGGCTGGCTGTCAGCTGCCTCCCCAGGTAGCAGCGCTGAAAGCCAGCATGGCTGCCTTCCTGGTGTTAACATGGGAGCCAGTCAGTTGAAAGCAGCGCTCTGGTCTCCCCCATTCTGACAGAGACACCACTCTAATGCAGGCCGAGGAGAACGGCGTGAGCCTGAGGGAGGCAGCAACTAGGGTGTTCAGCAATGCCAGCGGCAGCTACTCCTCCAACGTGAACCTGGCGGTGGAGAACAGCAGCTGGCAGGACGAGCAGCAGCTGCAGGAGATGTACCTCAAGCGCAAGTCCTTCGCCTTCAACTCCGACAGGTGTGCATGGCTGGCCATTCTTCTGTGGATGTTGATACAGATTGCACCTTGGTGCTGGAGACACCTATCATATGCGAACCATTCCCCAGCTCAACAGGGGCTCTGTGGGCAAACGCTTTCTTCACCAGCCTGAGTATGAGGTGGGAATTGCGCCACATGGAGGCCTTAGCTGCAGAGTCTGGGCAGGACCTCACCCTGATGCAAGCCTGATGATGTGCCAGAGCTTTCCAGATTGCTGCACATAATTGAATACATTTTGTGTCGACTGGGGGAAGTCCCACCCTTATGGCCTGTGAGATCAGTCAGAGACAGCTGCTCCTAAGGAGGTCCTGAGGGCCTGCTGCGTACATGGAAAGGACCCCTTCCCATCAATGTTGTGGCCTACCTGCAGGCCTGGCGCTGGCGGAGAGGCCAACCGGGAAGCCTTCGAGGCAGCCATGAAGACAGTGGACGTGACCTTCCAGAACCTGGACAGCAGCGAGATCAGCCTGACGGACGTCAGCCACTACTTTGACAGCGACCCCACCAAGCTGGTGGCCGGCCTGCGCGGCGACGGCAAGTCGCCCAACGCCTTCATCGCCGACACCACCACCGCCAATGCCCAGGTGCGCAGAGAGCAGCCGATATCTGATGTACATGCAGCAATTTGGTATGCCTATGCAGCAACTGAGAGCTTGGCATGCCGACTGCTGGCCTCAGAGGCCTTCTAGGGTAAATGTTGTGTTCAGCATCTTTATGCAGTCAGCCTGAGCAGCAGCAAAACTCACTCCGCTTACATCGGCCTTGCCAAGGCCAAAAGACCCTTCACATGTGCGCGCCTAAAGCAGGCTGCAGGATGCATATGTCCCACAGTAGCCTGGTCACAAGCTATTGACTGCCACAGGTGCCTGCAAGGTTGTACTGAAATGAAATTTTGTGAACAGGCGTCGAGGAGAAAGGGTCCGAAGCAACTGGTGCATGCTGAGGGTGCGCATGCATGTGCGCGCAGGTGCGGTCGCTGGGGAGCCAGGTGCGGCTGGACGCGCGGACGAAGCTGCTGAACCCCAAGTGGTACGAGGGGATGCTGTCCAGCGGCTACGAGGGCGTGCGCGAGATCCAGAAGCGCCTCACCAACACCGTCGGCTGGTCCGCCACCTCCGGCCAAGTGGACAACTGGGTCTACGACGAGGTCAGCCCACTCGCATGCTACCCTCCTCTGGACGTGAGAGACCATGGCGTGTACACCCCTTGTCATATTCCACTCCTGCCATTCAGGGCCTGAAGATTGATGCAAGATGCATGGGCAAGGGCTTGGCAAGTGAAGGCATATGTGAAGAGATCTGCCTTCTGTTGACTGTAAGGCTGGCTGCAAAGCATGCCAACCTGGCAGAGTGCATGGCTTGAGAGGAGTTGCTGACAGGCATGTTGGTGTGCAGGCGAATGCCACGTACATGGACGACCCGGAGATGGCCAAGCGGCTGATGGAGACCAACCCCAACAGCTTCCGCAAGCTGGTGGCCACCTTCCTGGAAGCCAACGGCCGCGGCTACTGGGACGCCTCCGAAGACCAGATCGAGCGCCTGCGCGAGCTGTACATGGACGTCGAGGACAAGATTGAGGGCGTGGAGTAAGCAGCTGCAGCTACCACAGCAGCAGCAGCTGTAGCATACTGTGCTTCAAGCCGCTGCATGCAGCCTCTGCTTTGCCGACGCAGCTTAGCCGCCAGGTGCTGCTGCCGTCTCATCGGGGCTCGCTCTTGAAGCGCAGCGCCAAATTCGGCAGCCTGGGTGGCGCTGCGAGGCGCATCAGCTGGATGAGTGGGTAGGGAGAGCTTGCGCAGGTTGCTGCAGCTGCCAAGACAATTGGCTGGCTGCAGGCTGTGTGGGAGAGGGTAGGGATGTGCAAGCATGTGGTGAGACATGCTCTGCACCGGCACTTCTGTGTGGGCGTTTGCCCATAGACATCGGACCTCTTGCTCTGGATTGAGTACTGACGCCAATCACCAACGCCAATCACCAGCTAATTATTGGCCGGCACAAGCGGACATGTGCTGCCAAACCCATGCGGTGTTTTTGGGTTTTCTAATCCAACCCAATGTCACAGAAATCAATTTACAAGGCCGTCTGCCTGGTATTCTTTGAGCGTGAGAGACTACTTATTATGTGCACTCCATGCTTCTATACGCCACACCCTTGCTCTTGGCTGAGGACTGGTTCTGAAGGATGCACAGTTACTTGGGCATCGAGACTTCTGGAGTTGGCGCATCTTGAGAGTTCCAGCTGTTCCATAACGCATGTTTGCCTCTTGAAAGGCTCTAGATTGCACCTTCTGGGTCTGTAGACATGCTGCTTTTGCAGATGTGTCTGTTCCCGGCACACATAGGTATATCAAGACTGTCCGTGTCTGCTAGCTTCTGGTCTGTAAAGTCTGAGAATGGTTCACCTTGTCGCTCAACTGGACATGCTGATGCTCTGCACGGCATGTGAAAGCGCTACGCTCTGCTTATGCCAGACTGGTGCCTGCATGTATTTCTCATCCTACATGCTACGGAAATGTCTCAGACACACTCGTGCAGCACCAGTGCTGCTGGCCGCTGCGCGAAAAAGAAAGCTTACACCAAGCTTGTCCTCCATGAAGCCTGCATGTAGCCTGGACAGCATGCACTTGCACTGCTGCAGTGTCCTTCCCTCAATGAGCTCTGAGCAGACATATCGGCCTCTTCAGAACACGGAGCAGGTCATGCAGTGCTAGTGTCGACGGTGAAACAGAGGAGACAGAATACTGCATGGGCAGCTGCATTGCAGATTATGGGACCAGCCAAGTGCTCCAAGGATACACTTACGTCAGACCGCGAGTTGCAACGATGTGCTCGCCGTTCTGCTAAGAGCTATAGCAGGCCTCCTCGTACTCACAGTAGCTTCTCATCCTGGGCTTCCTTCGGTCCTTGAGACGCCTAAGTGGCGCTTCTTTCAGGTAAATCGTCCGACGCTGATCTTTCCTATTCCCAAATCTGCAGGCGTACTCGCTGCCGGGTTACCAGTGCGTCCTGTCATCGCTGAACAGGGCACGCAGTAGGTAGCAGCCTAGGAGTCAGGTGCTTACATGACAAAACCACCAGAGCTCAGAGGCACAGCCCATTATTATGCCAGCAGCTTCAGGATTCAGCAGCAGTCTGATCCTCTTCTGCACTGGAGTGTGCCTTGTGCATGAAGGCAGCAGACTCACAGATGGACGTGGGACATGGGCTGCCAAGGTGGGTGAGCAGGAGTGTGATTGGAGTCCCAAATGTGTTTGGTGTGTACAGGCTCTTGAAGCACTTTGATAAGAAACCAACAGCATGGCCTTCCAGACTTCATCACCCGCAGACAGAGGTACTGATTTGCAGCTCTTCCTCCCTATGATCTGCAAAATGCTGAATGGAATCAACTGCATTGGTGTGGCATGGCATGGCATCACTATATATGCAGCCAGTGTGTCCCTGTTGCCTGGAACAAGTGTTTTGCACATCTTTCACATCAAGGGATCCTATGAGTAGGTCTCTCGTAAGTTCTCAGGTTCCCGGGCTACAGCGTCTTGCCAATGCGAGCGGTTTGTTCTAGGAAGCGTCTGCCCTGTTGCGCAACTTCCAGTGCCTGTCATTCACGCTCTTCAAGAGAATGACAGGCGTCTGGAGGTAGCGCAACAAGCAGGTTGACTTGATCGGGTGGCAGAGGTGGTAGCTTGTACCAGAGGTATTTCTACCTGTGGCCAAGAGGCAAGGCATGTGAGCCTGTGCAGGGGGCGGCGGCGGCGGCTTCACCGGCCAGTTCGGAGGGCCCATTGCGGCAGTGCTGACCTTCTTCTGGCTGACCTTTGCCTTCTTCGGCTTCGTCCTGGCTCTGGCGGGGCTCTCCGCGTTGCAGAACTACATCTACAAGGACGACAACGTCACTGGTGCGACCCACACAAGAATTGTCATCCTGCCTGCCCTCAAATGCCTGTGCTGATGTCGCAGGTTTGCGTTGCAGTGCACACATGCCAGGTCATCACAAGCATCTGACAAGCTGCAGCCATCTGTCTCTGTTGAACTGCAGCCAACAGTTCTCATACCCGGTGAAGCTCTATATGGCCACAGCAGCTCATGACAAAGAAAATGACTAAGAAGTGCTGGCTGTAGGACCCGATGGGTGGGCTGTCCCGTCAAACTACCCGGAGCTCAGTGATGGGCAGATCCTGCGCCTGGACTGGTTTATTCTGTTCTTCCAATTCGTCACCGTGTGCGTCGTGGCCATTGTGATTTCCCTGGGAGCTGTCCCTCAGGTGCACTGCTACTACCATCACCTTGTGACGTCATGCATTCCAGGTCCAAGGGTGCAAGCGCCTAGTGACTGCCTGCAAGATTTCATGCAGACGGCATAGTCATGACTGCAACGGCCAGAGATAGACATCAGTGCACTGCCATGCTCTTGGAGGATCAGAGGGTGCAAATTGCGCACTTTGCATGATCTGCAAGAGTATGGCAGTGCATGTCACAGACTCACGTCTGGAAGGCGGGTTATGGACAACAAGCCCTATGACAGGTGTGACAGGCATGTGCCGGTGCGCAGGCACGCGGAACCATCCTGTCCTTCCTGACCGCAGCTGCAGTGCTGTCGATCATCAGCACCGACCGCATCTACAACATCAGCCACAACGTCCACGGCCGCGACTACTCGGCAGCGCGCTCGGCCTTTGCGGGGTACATTGTGAGCGCCGCGTCTGATCTGGCGCTCGTCTACCACCTGGGCATCATCCCCCAGCCACGCGGGCAGAGCTCGCAAGCCTGATCAGGCCCTCGATCAGGCCCTCGTAAAGGGCCTGTGGCCTCTTGCGGTGACGTACAGCTGCTGCTTCTGATCAGATCATGATCTGGCGCTCACCTTCCTACTGGGGATAACTCCTCAGCCGCAGGAACACAGCCCAGAAGCCTGATTAGCAGCTTGTGAAGGGCATGTGGCCCCTTGCAGTCTTTGTACAGCCGCTGCTCCTAATCTCGCATCACATGCCACTATGGGCATTCCTCAGTCGCAAACTCAGAGCCTACAAGCTTGATGAGGATGCTGCAGTAGATTATGGCAGCATGTGAGCGTACACAGCTGCTGCAAGGCTCACAGCAACCGACGTGCAGCCTTTTCAGGGTATATGAGCCTCTGCGAATCCTCAACCATGTGCCACCTGGGAACTGTACATTCAGGATAGCACTCAGAGAAGGCAACTCTATTTGGTGCTCAGCTGATTAGCCCCATCTGCAGCATGCTGCCACTATTCTCTGTATACCAGAGCAGACGCAAGCGCATACTAGCGATGTGCAGGCGTTTGACGCCAGCAGCTAATGCAGCAATGATGTTGCTCTGGCCAGGGTCTTCATGTCATTCTGGCACGCATAGCGGGATTCCAGGCTGCGTGCAGTCTTCAAATTAATCAATCCAATGCACTGCCCATATGTGATGGTGCATGCATGTGACCTATGCGGATCTTGTATAGGAACAGGAGGTTTCTGCCTTCAGAAAAATCTGCAGGATGGTGATCTAAACACCGGGTAAAACAGTCTCAAGGATGAGGCAATCTGCAGCATAAGGAAAGACAAACTGCCTGGAGAAGTTTCTAGGATCCGTCGCTGCTAGGTGCGGCTGAATGCATCAGCAGCGGGTTCAGATTCCCGACACAGAGCCGTCTACAGCTTAGAGTACTGCAGCAAGGGTCTCATGCTAGGAAGAGGGTGTACAATCTTAAGCCCCCAATACCTGACATTAGGTTGCATTTGAGGGAGCAGACATTGCCCTGACACCCGGGGACAGGCTCATACGCTTGTACAGACAGCCACCGCTCCTCCAGTATATTGACAAGTACTCAACTGTGAGGTTCCTAGGCAAACTGCCAGGAGCTGCCAACATTTATAGGTTCCTATGTGCTGGCACATCTAGGGTGCAGTATCAGGCATGGCTTTGATTGACCATATGAGGCCCTTTTTAGTGCGTCCTTCAGCAGTTGCCACTCTACAGCAGGCCGCTGGTAAGTGATCATGAAAGGGTGTCCCATGTCTCTGCACACACCAAGCCATACCCACAGCCTGTAAAGGGCCCTCCTCGAGACTCGTATGGGCTGATATGTAGCATCCTCACTGCATCATGTCCATTCGCTTCTAGCTACAGGATTTGCCCAGCTGTCACTTTTGGGCGTAAAGAGGGGTGACTCAGTGGCCACATGCTGGTGTCGTGAAAGGACTGCCAGCTCTTACCTGCTGTACTTCTGCAGGTGCACAGGTACTACGGGTATTCCTTTTTAGTGGTGGCTCGGGTTCCTTCCCTAGCGGGCACAGCCAACTTCTTGCTGCTCATCGAAGTAGAAGCATTGTGTGTCGGAAGACTTTACTAAGAGCCTTCGATAATACCGCACACGTTTCCTCACAGCAATTGGCGGTTGTAACACATTCAATAGTCGTCTTCAGTGCTTTGAGGGACTTCCCTATGTCATTGCGATGGTCGATCTATACCGCAAGATGGCATTGCAATGATGGTGCATGAGGGTCCTGCTGACGGCTCTGCTGCTGCTTTGTGTGTTGTTGGGCCTCCTGGAAGTTGCACCATACTCAAAGTCGCTCATATCATCGGCGTGGGCGGCCTACCTTGCAGTGCTAGCCGCCTGGTACTGCCTCTCACATGAGCTACCACTTGGGGTCGATGGGCTTACATCAGGAGAATGGGCTGCAAGAGGTGCTATACGAACCTCCTTTTGTGCACGCTGCAGGCCCTTGCTCACGAAATGCTGCACATCAGTGGTAGGTTTTGCAATTGGGGACATTCTGGCCCAGCTCCTTGCTGGGCTGAGGTGCGCTCTGAGGGTTTCTTCTCCCCTTGTCGCTGCTGATTGTAGTGTGGCTTGCTCAAATATACATCAGATGCATTATATGACGACTGATAGCCCTACCAGAGGTATAGAAGGGAGCGTGGGCTACTCCAGAAAACAGTGTCTCAGGGACATGCCTGCACTCAGATGGGATGCTGCACGGACAGTGCGCTTCATGATGTTTGGGTGGATCTTCCATGCTCCCGGATGCCACTTGTTCTATGGCCTGATAGACAGGTCAGTGTATCTCGCGCACCCATATCCATCTCCGATTGCACGCATGCAACGCCCCAGCAGAAGCAACGATTGAGGCTGTTCTGCGGCCTGTTTGTGACTGACATTTGTGGGGGCACTAAAACAGGTCTTATATGGATTTGCAGATATGTCATGCCAGATGACCCGACATCCGTGCGAGCCATAGTCATCAAAATTCTGCTGGACAGGGTGCTGTTCACTCCAATCAACATGGGAGTGCTCTTCCTGTTCAACGGGTACATGGAGAGACAATCCCTGCACAGGATCTTTGTGACAGCTTGTCAGAGGTGAGCTGCATTACTTGTCTGATGGCATCAGGCACCCCTGACAGATGGCCCCTAGGACTGAGGGCTTGCACGCTCATGCTACACAACCCCACATCGTAATAGGCTGAATTCCGCTGCAGCCAGCCTCTCAGAGACGGCTGCTCTGTTTAGGAGTCTTGAGTGCGACACTCTGGCCACCCTAGATGGTGCCTGACATCTCTACCTCTAACTGAAGCTTGCCCCACAGGATGCTTGTTCACAGGCTTAGGTAGCTCCTATAAGCATCACGAGAAGGGCTGTCCGAGGCACATTCAGTCTCAGATGCTGAGGCGCCTTCCTTCAGACCGCCCCGTCATAGCTGCATGTCAGCTGCTCAGCTGCTGACCCTGGCTTCCTGCCTGCAGGCTGCCAAACCTGTGGCTGATGTCGAATGCGCTGTGGCCCGCCGCGCACGCCATCAACTTCCGCTATGTGCCACCTGAGCAGCGGGTCTTATTCGTCAACTGCGTGTCCATTGTCTGGAATATCGTCACATGCGGTGTGGTGGGCAGGCCGGGCACGCTGCCGGGCAGCAAGCGGCATGCATAGACGCCGTTGCCTGATCATAGGGTGAGGTGTGAGCAAGGATGTGCGGAGGCCAGAGCAGCTGACATTGGTGTTTCTGGAAAAGATGCACTCTGCACGCATTGGAAGGCTGCGACACAGTCTAGGCAAACATGTACTGTCTTACAGGATCTTCTGCTACCCAATTGAGGAAGGAGAGCCCTGTCTTTCTTAGATATTTTATGTGGTCCTGAACATTGTTTGAGGGGATAGAGTGTGCTTGTATGTACCTCTCAATTGCAGCAGAGTGCTTGCTGGCAACTCCTTGCTGATCTGGATACTCTGCAGCCGGGACTGCTGCTGCTATGATCAATTGCATGATTCAGGCATAGCTGATCAAGAAACCCCCTCCATGGTGTTGCGGGCCTTTTCATTCTTGCTGCGGCGCTTTTGGGTCATGCGCCCAAGGAAGCTTGATCTGGCTGCCATGTCTGCTGCAGCCGGCGCTGCATCCATAGCTGAAGCTGCGGCTGCTGGATCTGCTGTGTTTGCATTGAAGGTCCCCCCAGTACTGGCAGTGTCACCGGCCGTGGGGCCTGTGTCGCTGCGAGCCGTCAGGATTGGCTCCCGGTGATTGCTGTCACTGAGGATGATGACTGCTTTATTGCCGTGCCTCAAAGCCATTTCTTCCCATGACAGCAGCCCATCTGCGCCTGCCTGCCCCTGCACTTCAGTGTGTAGCTCAGATTTGCCTGCATCAATAATGCTGTTCCTTGGCTAGACATATGTGTTCAGACATTCCCGCATACTGCCAGGTTTCCTGTGAATAAGCATGCTCCCTGAGCAGGCCTATAAGGTCTCCTCAGCATCACTGCATGAGCAGCAAGCCTGCAGGTTCTCCTTCAACAGACAGAATGTGATTTGAACACCAACAGATCCCGTGGGATCTCGCAAGATGATTCTTGAAGTGCATGAATGCTCAGAAAAGCGCCCTCATAGGGTCCACACCCTCACTACTCGAGCCTGTATTTGGCTGACTTTGGAGGACTTGCTGAGACCCACCGGAGAGGCTCCTTGCAGGGCGAGAGGGCTCTCGAGGAGTATGGACCAGTGGTAGGCGCATGCAGATGCAAATATGAAAGCGCCGATGATGATCCCCAAGGTCAGCACTGCGCACAAAGACAGGGTTCAATATGCCTGACCACTGACCAGGACGTGTAGGGGTGCATCGCATCAGAGCTTGGCTGAGTAGATGAGTACACATGGAGAAGCAAGTGTCAGGTAGAATTATGGCATGCTCTGGAAGAGGACAAGAAAGCTGGTGAATGTCCCACTTCGAGCAACTCATGTGAGTAGCTTCTCACCAGCACAGTAGCCTGTGCGCTGCGCCCACTCCAGGTGGGCCCGAGTCTGTGCTGCTGCTCTTGCCTGCTCCTCCAGATCAATGCTGCAGAGGTGGGACTTCTTCTGCTTTGCTCTTCTCCCATTTAGCTCGCTGCCTACCTTGCATGGGGTGGCTGCGCTTCCGCTGCTAGGGGTCTTCACAGGTATGATAGTGCAGCCAGCCGTGCTGCAGCTATCCTTACATTGGCTATCTGTTTGCTCTGCCGGCAGCTTGCACTCTGGCTGCACTGCCAGGCTGCCTGTGGATGTGCCAGCTTGGATGCTGAGGGGCTGCAGACTATGCTGGGCCGTGCCATGCCGGAATGAGGCAGCTGAGTCTGTCAGACTGAGCTCTTGCCGGCTAGCAACAGGTCCACCCTGGCTTCCAGCCTTGCTGCATTGTTGCAGCCCACTACTTTGCATGCCTGCCATGCTGCCCAGCCATCTCACCTGCGCCAGCCTGCTTCTCCCCTAAATGCTTCAATAAATTTAGCATATGGTTCAGCCAAGGATTGCCAATTGTCTGAGGGCTACCTTTCCGGGATCGAGCTGTCTGCAGGACTGTCTCTGGAGTCCTCAAAAGAACGCTGCTCGGTCAAGCATCATGACTGTTTTCAATCTGCGTCTAATTTGCTGACCATTGACGCGGTCACTTCAGCGGCGATGTTGGTAACCCTGATCCTTGGACATCGTCTTCCGACGTTCACGGAACGGGCCTGGCGCATTCAGGCCTATGTCTCCTTGGCACACCACGGATCGTTCGTGGTACTGCAGGAATGCGTAACCCATTTCCAACATCGCCCACTTGATCACGCTCGATCATCAGTCATGATACGACAGGCCATTAGTGTGGAAACCCAAGACAAAAAGTGCGGTGAACTTCGTCATCTATGGACCCAATATTAAAGCGAATATGCTGTCTGTCACTGGGTAGCTGCGGGGCGCCCCGTGAATCATGCGGCCGAGAGGGAGGTCAGCGCTTCAGTTTCGGCATCGCCTTTGACTGTTTCGTGATGCAGTCTTAATCGGCCTGACAGAAGGCAAGCCAGCCGCAGCATTTTCTAAAGTGAAACTACGCAGCTGTGGTTGCCTGACGTGGCCTCTCAGCTGTGTCATGCTCCCGAGCACCACAAGTATCACGGTGTTGGCCCTTGCACCCCCATCGCCTACTGACTATTGTAATCTCTGGAGGAGAGTATACACTCGCAAAGTGTCTCACAATCTTCCGCGGAGCACAGCGCATCGCGCCCACCCAGCCACCTTTGCATAGATCATCATCCCACGTACCATGTTTGGTAGCAGCAGAAAAGCAAAGCAGTAAAAATCTCAGTGCTCCTCATACTGACCACCCTGTACCTACAGCATGACGGCATCCAAGCCAGACCATGATCCAACATACTCAGGCCAGATGTGTCAGAAATATTGGGAGACTGCACAGGTGCCTATAAAGCACATGCTTAACAAGCTTGAGGTATTCTCTTGCATTGAGTAATTTACATGCAGCAGGCTGTATGCCAAAGGTATCCATGACGCGTGAGTCAAAGGCAGTCCAAATAGCTAGTTCCCATGCGCCTCAAATCCTTTGTGCAATACAACTGCAGTGTGCTGTTGCTGCATGAATTGCCATTTACACGCTGCCATCATTTGACATACTCACCATCTGTGTTGGTACCGCACTCTCGGGACACAGTCAGCTTTCAGGGCGCTCTATACAAACACCCATAACTCATACACACTCGGGAACTTGGATGCTTGAGGTATACATACACATGGGAGTTCGAAGCTCCCGAGTGTGGAGTTCTGAGCCTTCAAGGCTTTGGGCAGGCGACCGGGTACTGCCACCCCTGACAATAGCTTCTCTGACAATCCTGTACAAGTGCTGCTGCAATGGCTCGTACGCCATTGCCATTCACCAAGCGCTACACTACCAGTCCTGAGAATGGCTGGGGATCATCGCATCAAGGTCTCAATTCCGCACACTGAGGCTGACAGGCGAGTGGGGTCACAAGACCATTCCCACTGTGGTGCCTGCCATATTAGCAGTATCTTGGCATGTCTCCATTGTCTGGAATCTTCAGAGGAGCAAACTTGTAGGCTACTCTCTGCCACGCTGCTTGGCAGGTGCTCCAAGCCACAAGTTTGGAGGGAGTGCAGTTCATACTCGACTACTGTGGAAACGCTTCAGACGCCTACACCTGCCTGGCAGGCCGGACATCCTCATTTGCAAGTTCAGTTTCTGGCAAGTTCGCAGTGCCTCATGCTCTGGGGTAGAGCAGGACCTAATGTCAGTCTTAGATTCTCTCCTGGTTTCTATAGACAACACAATGCGGCACTCTGGCCAGTTCAGACTATGCTTGGTTTGACAGGTGCGGCACTGGAACGCCATGAAGGCGCTAGGATTGCCTCCTCCTGTATTGGCTTGACTACAAATCAAACCCTGGGGGGGCAGCCAGCTGCCTTTTTGCACAGACTCTGAAGGCCGAACGGCCCATGCTGTGTCCTCTAAAGCCAATAGCAAGGGGCTTGAGCTTTTCAGAATAAGCCCTCGATAAGTGACGGTGATATGATCATCAGGTGGTATGGCATTATCGAGCAAAGAGTGAGGTGTCTCGTCAGAGCTGGTAACTTCACCTCTTGCTGCCTGGCTCTTGCCTGTCCCACATACATTGGCATGCAAAGCTGCTCCCAGCAATGCCACTGCCAATATGCTGCCTTGTGCTCGCCTCCTGCCAGAAAGGCGGGAGAGAGAGTTTCATAAAATCACTGTGCAACTTCTCAGGCCTGCTTGTAGTGCACTGAGAAACCTGCAGTCCCGATTGCGCCTCCTGTTAAATGACATTTGCAGCATTGGGAACAGCTACGTCACCTATATGACGTTGGCTTGCCCATCTGAGCGATGTTTGCGAAGTAAAACACTATCAGTGATGAATGGCAATGTTGCCTGCAATGGATGGTCATGCTCGCAACCTTTTGCGTCCTCCGAGCATCTGCCCAAAGCTGGTGACGCCAGGTACAGTCAGCTGCTGACGGGGCGCTGGCGCAGGCCCTGGCATGGGGCTTGGGCCACTCTCGCTCACATAGGCAGTGGCAGCCAGGGCAGCGCTGTAAAACTTGTCTGGCGTATTGGGCGGGTGGCTGGGGTCCTGCGAGAGGCCCGCTGAGCTGGCAGAGCCGCGGGTCTGGGATTGCGCTGCCGTCGGCTGCACCTGGCTGGATGCCAGAGCCGGGGCAGCGGCCAGGGGCACAACAGGCGCGGGCTCCGGCCTGGCGCTGGCCGCGGTGCCCGGCTGCTGCATAGGCTGCTCCTTGGGCACTGTGGGCTGCCCACCTGAGACGCCTGTGACCCTCCCAATGAGCTGGGCAGCACCCAGGACTGTCCCGTCGGGGGCGGAGGCGCCAGATACGGCTGCAGCAGGGGCTTCCGCGGGAGCCACAGAGGCGACGCCGGCAGCAGGAGCCGTTGCGGGTGCCTGTGCAGGCTTCTGCACCGACCAGTTGTACCCTGTAGCCGGCTTCTGGTTCCTGCAGGCCATGGAGGGTCATCTCAATACACGCTCTTTATTGCGTGCCTTTCAGCAGCACAGTCCCTAAAATAAATGCTTATGTGCAAACATTCAGGCATGAACATACATCATGGTGATCATGCATTTCGGTGTCAGGGCACAAGCAAGATGCTATGTGCAGAGAGCGCTCACTTCAAGGGCGTCACAAACACCGAGCTCGCGCTCAGTTGCTGGCCGGCTGCGGCAGCCGCGTTGGTGATCTCGACTCCCTCCGAGTCCATGCCGGTGTCGATGGCAGAAGGGGCTAGCGAGACCCAGGCGTTGCCGCTGACCAGGTCGTAGGTGTACACAGAGTAGTACGCCCTCAGGAAAGAGGCACCCATCACGACCTTGCCCTCTGGCCCATTGCCAACAATGCCAGACATGCAGTAGGTGTCCGCACCCACACCAACCTACATGGGCAGTTCCAGGTCAGCAAATGCCAAATTCTTTGCCTGTGACTCTGGTATCATAGGCACTATCGCTGATAAGCAGATGGAATACTAGGAACATGACGGATCGGTTGCTGACTCAGAGCATGGTCGTTGACTGCATGCAACTCTGTGCATGGATCCTGTTGCCCTGGCATTGGAAAGCCCGGGCAGGTGCAGACCTGTGATGTGAGGGCTTGTAATTTGGACAAGACTTGTACCTGGATGATGTACTGCCGGGGTCCCAAGGAGAAGGAGGTCCCGCTCATCACAAAGCTTACGGAGGGCAGAGTGTCTACAGCGGCGCAACCTCCTGCTAGCCGCCACGTCTTTGTTTCTGCAGAGTACACCATCCCAGGGATGGCCTGCAAGGAACAGGCGCCTTGTCAGCACATCAGTCCCTGAGATGCTCACACTAGCACACATCAGCTGTCGAGGATTGTCCATCTGCCTACTCACACGTATCATTCTATCGCCGTTTTGTGGTGCTATCTCAGCATGTCGCCACCCTGGAAAATTGCCAGGCTGTATGGCTTGCATAGCGCGTTCATGATAGACTTAGCCTGTACAAGAACAAAGGAGCAGGCAATTGTGTTGAGGCTCACCGAGTTGATGGCAGCTGCGTCCTGCATGCTGGTGGTGATGAGAGAGGTTCCTGTGTCCATGATGGCCCCGTCGGCCTTCATCTCTGGGACTACAGTGTTGCCCACCTTCACACCATCCAGGGACACCATCCAGTACCTGCACATACATTCAGCACTGCTCAGACAGATGCCCAGGTATCAGACTGTGGCTGCGGACAGATGGACGCAGAACCTTGTCACCTGATCGCTGCCATGAATGCGCACAGAGCATGTCAACCGTTGAGACTGCCATGGCCTTTCCAGGGAGCAATGCTGCTCATGATACAGCACCTCCTACACACCAGGCTCTCACAATCGCGCTATCCAGAAAAGGCTAGACTTTGCTTGCACATTTGGTCAGAGAGATGACTCACTTCCTGGAGACCACGGGCAGGTCGACCAGGTCGCCGATGTAGCGCTGGGGGTTGTGGCCGCCGAACATGATCTTGCCGGCGGGCTCGGTGGTGGGGTCCGGGGACAGCCAGATGCTGAAGAGGGGCTCGTCCAGCATGTTGCCCTCCAGCATGCGGAAGAACGCCGGCATCTGCCCCTGCTTGGACAGGGCTGGCAGTGCAAGCCCCTGCACGCATGCACGCTCTGCTCTCAACGAAAGGCCCTGAGTGAGAACGCTGATGTGAGCATGCATGCTGGAACCCAGCATCGGCATGACGTGACCGCGCTTCACACTTGAGCTCACTCGCCTAGCACTCCATGATAGCAGCAAACTTCGGCTGAGGTAGGCCTTCGGCCAAGACCCCAGTGTAGGGCAGGCAGGGGGTTAGCGCTCTGCTGCTGAGACTAGGGTCCAGCACTACATGACTGCAGCATAGATGGTATGCAGCGTGACTGATGGTGCATGAATGGGGGATGAGGGGTGCTCACAAAGATGCCATCGCAGGAGGCCGAGGCGAAGTCTGCCGAGTGGTCGGTGGCCAGGCCGAAGCCCTGGTCCGGCACTACAATGGGCGGCTGCGAGAAGCGCAGCACATCCGTGACTACCTTCCCGCGCACTGCACCTGTTCCATACTTGATGTTGAACTGACCGCCAGTGTCCTGCACAGGTGCATGCCCACTCAGTATCCTGAGGACATCATATATCTGGACATTGCCTGGTCAGATGCCAAAGAGTTGCCATGCAGGGTATCCTCATTCCATGTACTTGGCTGCTACCCCAGCCCACTCCAAGCAAAGCTTGCAATGTGGCTATGAAGCTCCTGGTGCATCATCACAGCAGGTAATTGCTCCAACAGAAGTGGCCCAGCAGCGTCGCGCACAGAGCGTAGTACAGACTCGTCCAATGGCATCACAAAAATATGCCCCCAGAGGAGCGGACAGTGTGCGCATGAGACTCTGTGATGAATGCAGAGGCCTGCTGACACACCTGTGTCCTCGAGAGGGTAGGATCAAACCGGTCGTGCGTGAGGCACGACGGGTCTTTGCACTCTACTGAAGGTACCCACAGATCCGCAGATCCGGTGTCGAAGCAGACAGTGAGGTCCTGGCCTGGGTCGCCGAGTGCGATGCTGCCGTAGTCTGCACACGCCAGCCATGACAATCAGAGGTCACTCTTACACCCACGCCACACAAAAGACATGGGTTTCGATGCGACACCATACGAGAGCCGAACAGAAGCAAGATCACTTCGGGACATCACGTCCGACTCAGGTCTGTTGGCTTCGATAGCGCGCCCTAATGTGAGCCATGCAATCGTTTAGAGCACTGCGCCACCCCGCTCGCAAGTTCAGCCAGCTGATATCTCGTATGAGAAGCTAGAGTGGTTGCAAGCCAAGGGATGCGCCATTATCAGCTCTGCTGCGCCATACAATGTGTGGACGGAGGACATGACTCACAAAGAACGTTGCGCGCGGCGCGAGCCTTCGACTTGTCCAAACTGCTGTTCTTCCTGTAGAGGTCAACCTTGACTACCACGCCTTCCACGGGAGCTGAGAGAATGAATGCTAGCGCGCCTAGGAGCACCGTGCTCCTCAACTCAGGTGTCGAGCGCATGCTCTGCTCCCATAAGTCGTGGGTGAAGGCAAACCGACGTGCGAAAAAACAAGGTGGGATGTATTAGGACTTCTGAAAAATATCTGTGCGATGCTTCTTGCAGCCCTTCCCCGAGATCAGTGCATCCGAGATCGGTCAGGAAAAGCGTCACAAGCCGTGGCACGGGGCGGCGCCGGCGTTGTCCTCCATTGACTCATGGCGTCATCTCCAATCATCCATCCGGCGATCTTTGGAACTTCGGGACGTGGACGGCACACACAAAGATTGGTATCAAGGAATGCTTCGAATGCGCGCTGAAGCCGCGGTAGAGCGGGGCGCATCCTCAGATCAGATGCAGCGGCAGCATGCAATGATGGCGTTTCGCCCGGGAAAGTCGTGATTCGAGATGAGAGGGTTGCACAGGTATTAGCACTGATCTTCGGGCGCGTTGCTGCTGTCAACCATCTTGCAGCCGTCTGGACCGTACTCGCCCCATAGATTTGCCTGCGCAATATAGCGGTACCGGAGCACTGTTGGCGATTACCTCATAATGAGCTTTGACAACTCCCCTTTCCTGCGACACAAACGTTCACAAATCAGCCACGATCCAACTCCACTGTCTGATGGCCCAAAAGTGCAGGATGCTGCTGTCAAGTCTTTCCTTGACATGCCTCCCACTCGGCGAGCCTCCTACCGTTGTACCTCGTGAATTCAATCACCAGTCAAAACTCAAAAAGAGTGTCACCATTACATCTCAAGGCATCTCGGACGCACACTGACACTGTTGAAGCCCTTGCGTCAGTAGTGATGCAGACGCTCGGCATAGTGAAGAGTGGCCTTCTCAGTGTGATTCACGTTAACGTTGTCCTCAAGATTCATGATCATATTCTGGTTAAATCAATCACAGGTTCAGCCAAAGCTAAGTTCGTGCTTCACTCCACATGCTCCTTCTCGTTATGGGTGGTGCCATTGGTGAGATTATCTCACTGAGATGCTTTATTCCTACCAGGGGTTTTGCCATGGAGCATGCTCTGGGGGAAATTCACCAGTATTCTTTTCTAAGAAGCTTCCTACATCAGCTGGAGCCCTCTACAGGATGAGGCAGTGGCCTGCAGGTGTGAGGGCCCACGGCGCCGGCACACTTGAATGACACAGCCACAGTACACAGTAGCCCCATGTGCAAGCTTGCAAAAGATGAGGAACAAGTACTTCGTGTACATGGCCGGAAGGCATCCTGCCGCTAGCAGTCTCCGCTGGCTGGTTGTAAATTAGCAGAAATGCCACTGACCCAGTCTGTAGCTATCTGGCTGCATATTGGATGCCTCTGCATCCTACAAATACAGTGTCACATCTCTCTCCACACGCAATAACCTAACTCAAAAGCAGGGAAAGCTGTTGGGCTTGAGTGAAGGGCTAGCAGTGCCTATCAGCTCTCAGTCATTCATGGTCTGGTGGCGCCTCACAGGAGGCGCCAATGCCCTCTGTCATCTGCACTTCTAGCCCGTGTCCAGCTTGGAACAGATTGCAGGCCCAGCCTCAGGGAATCTTCTGGAATTGCTGTCTGTCGGCAGGAGGGGTCTCCCTTAAAGTCTTCTAGTACGGGAGGCCCATGACGGGCATGACTGGGTACCCAGCAATCACGCTCTTGTGATGCATTGGGTGAACTGGCTGGTAGCCTGGGCCCATGGGCATGTGCATCTGCATGGGCATGCCCATGCCCATCCCCATGCCCATTCCAGGCTGCATGCGCGGCTCAAAATTGTGGTGGGCTATGCACTGCATCCCAACCATGTCCAGCACCTGCAATTGTGACACAGGGAGTCTTACCACAGCACATCCTCCAGCACAGACTCTTGGCCCTTTGGGCCTTGCCAGGAAGACTCTGAATCGCGTCAGTGCAGCTAATTGGGCTGCACCAGTCTCAGCAATGTATGAGCACAGTTGCATGTCATGCTGAGCGTGACAAGGGGTGAGAGACAGTGAGGTGCAGGGCTCACTTGCTGCAGAGCCATGACTGAGGAGCCAGCCCATTTGAACGGGTGCCAAAGAGGCGCACTCCACTGCAAGACATGTGCCCGACAGAAGAAAGGCCTTTACCTGCTGGTACAGGTCCTCCCGGACGAGGATGCGTGTCGAGGGGGTGGTGGCGTTCCAGGACCGCTCCGTGGACCCAGGCACGAAAAAGGCTTCGCCAGCCATCAGAGACGCCTCCTCCTTGATGCTAATGTAGCCTTGCGGGATCTGCATGCAACAAGGCTGAGAGCGTCAGCCACAGCAGGTGTGCTGACACATGGTGAACGTGCAGTCAGCGCACACACTCATCTGGTAGCCGCTGCCGCTGCTGCGGTAGCTGTGGGCTGTGTAGCTGGCATGTGAGGTGTATGGTACAGCACGGCCTTGCCGCAATGGGCGGTACATGTGATGGTAGCTGGGATTAGAGAGGGTCTAGAATCCCCTTCAGTCTCAGGTATGCTGCAGGCTTACCCTGGTTTGTGGAGGCACGACCAGCACAATGAGACGTGGGCGGTGATTGGCAGCGAGCTGGGCAAATTGGGCAGCAAGGGTCCCATTCTTGCCAAAGGGAGGGTTGAGCCCGATGATGAGCTTATTGCCGGGTGGCAGATCACCTGAGAATCCAGAAGGAAGGTCACAACATGGATGCAGCATACCTGGACTGCGAATGATTCTGCCTGCCTGCAAGGTGGGGCCTTTCTGCCAGCTCAGAAGTGAGAGTGAAAGTGTGAACGAGGAAGAAGCATCCTAAGGGGAATAGCTCAAGGTTTCACAGCGCCCTTTTTGAGACAAGACACAAAGGCAGGCAGGGGGAGCTCTGCGGCTGCGTACCTTTCTCAACATCGTACCAGGTGCCGTGGCGGAAGTCCTCCATGCACTTGGGCGTGATAATGTCATAGTTGATGCCCTTGATCTCCTGCAGGGCATTGTCATAGTACACAGACAGACACCATGGATGATTCCAGGTGCCTTGCAGAAGAAAACAATTCAGACAGGCTGCAGCACAACCTGCGCATGTTGCCTTCGCCAGATCAATGTTTTCACCTACTTGTGGTCACCTGGCCAGCACGCAATAAAGAAAGCAGGCAAGAGTAGACAACTTGAGATCACTGCAGTTGAGGGTGCCTGCTTACAATGCCAGCCTCCAGGCACATCTCCTTCAGCATGGGCACCCAGACATTCGCCCCGCAGGAGAAGTCCACCACAGTGTCCCCATCGTCAATGTGTGGCAGCAAAAACTCATTCAGCGCACGCAGATGCTGTTCTTGGGTGAAGTGCCGCCCGTAGGAGGTGTACCTGCATGCCAAAGCATACTGAATCCAATTTGTATGCTCTGTGATGTCACATCAGACCCACAGCATTGAGTAGACCTGTTTGTGTTCGCTAGTCGTCTGTGTGAAGCAATGGTAGCTGACATGTGCCCATCAGCTTGCTTGCACTGATGTGCAGGGTGAGCGAAGATGCCCTCTGCATCCCTGCAGTGCACCCATCCTTTGCATCCCTGATGCATCCTTTGCGAATACACCCTAAAAGCATGCTCGACTCAGAGAAGCGCGAACACTCATCCTTGTCAAAGCTTGGCAGGAGGTATACAGGGAATTTGCCTGGATCTGTGCAGGAAGGGCGCCAGGAAGGTCTGCATCCTGTCATGGTAGAGGGTTATCTGATTCACGTTATCTGCAGAGAGCAGATGGGAGGAGCTGCCCCTGTTGCGGTCCATGAGCTGCTGCATCTTCACTGTCTTGGCCATCTCCTCCAGGCGCGTCTGCAAAACAAAGCACCCCTTGGCTATGCCTTTATTCCTCGTCTTTCAGGAGAGAACCTTGCAGTGCGGTATTGTGCGGCGGGCAGCCCAGTCAGATGTGGTCAAGTCAGTCTATCTTGCATGAGCAGGTGTCAAGTAATGCGCTTGTGCACCAGTGTCAGTGAGGTTGTCAGCTAGCGAAATGCACGCACACGGTCTGATGAAATCTCTGCGATGAATTTGTCAAAGGTGTTACCAAATCCATATGCATGCACAGGCAAGCGAATAGCCTATTACGGCACCCATGCACAGGCACATCTCTGCATGATTGTGTGAGGCTAGCTTGTGACCTGGATCAGCATGCAGCATCTAAGACACTGCGACATGCTCCCTTTTTCAAAAGTCGCATGCATGCGAAGGGGCCCTTGGCTCGCCCATACTTGCATGTGGTGCGAGCACTTGCAGGCAGATAATGCCCCATGCAGAAGACATTTGCCCGCGCTTGGAGCTCTTTGTCAGTTGGCTACCAGCACTTTGGAGATAGTTTCATGGGTGAAGCGTCACAAAAAGCATGTGTAGCCCCACCTGGGGTATTGTGGCGGTGGTGCGAAGGTCGAAGGGCCTGGGCATCAGGACCTCGACGCGCTCTATGAGGTTCCTGCCATTTGCCGTCTCCAGCATGGCAGCCAGGCGGGCTGCCATCTTGTCCACTGCCCAGTGCTCCGCCTGCACAGAGATTTCACTTACGTTATCTTTTGTACGCTGTTCGCATAGTGCTTGTGATGCTGCTGCACCGCTTGGCAAGTGAAGGACACAGGATGCTTATCCACAGCAGCAAGCAGGCAGGCAGGCAGCATGAAGCTGGGGATCAGCTGACAAGCACTGCTGACTGAGGATGATGTACCATCTCGTAGGGCTGCAGCGTCTCTGGAGGTGTCTCGGGTATCACTGGAGGTTCTGGCACAGGTGACGCTTCTGGAGGAGGCAACGCCTCCAGGCCAATGAACTCTGGCGGGCCTTCCTCGTCATTGCTGCCGAAGTTGGTGGCTATCAATGCGCCCACATCCACGCCTGCCTGCGCCTGATCTGGCTCGGCATCCACAATTGGAGTGCCCTGCAGAGGTGGTAACAATACTAAAGGCTAAGGGTTTGGTACAGCAAACAGCATGCAAAGTGCAGCTAGACATGCTTGCTGACCCGTTGCCAGAAGCCCCAACACAACATCCACACAAACACCTCTTGTGTCAAGATTGAGCTGTACAGATGTTGTGCTTGTGGCCTCTGGCAATGGGACTGCAAGATGCCTTTCTGTGGCAACATCATATGAACTGGCCTGGCAAGTGACAGGACACCTTATGGTCTCCTGCAGAATGCAGTGAATTCCACACCTGGCAGCTAGGCAATGCAGTGACCTTGAACAGGCAGATAGCGCACCTGCCACTCCAGCTCTTGGAAAGCTGTATCCTCTACAGGTTGAGGCGCAGCCTCCAGAACTGGCTCTTGCTGGGTCCGAGCAGGACTGCTTGGCTGGGCTATTCGGGCAGGCTGTTCCTGGGCGCCAGTGGGCAGGTGCTGGGCTGGGGCTGCCCGCTGTGGGGTGCCCAGCAGGGCTGCAGCCGGTGGCTTCTCGGTGACTGGCATGCGCTTCTTGCGCACCTTTGGCACTGGACTGCTGTCCAGATCTGAGAATGCTGGGCTTGCAGGAGCCGGTCTGCTGTTGCCTGCCGCACGCAGCATCATCAGCTTAATGACACCTAAGTAGATTAGCTGTGTCGAGGCTTGAAAGGTCCTCATGCAAGCTGCTACAACAGGCCAAAGCTGGCATGTTCACAGAGGGTTGCCTTTAGCTCGGCATGCCAGATCTCAACAGCAATGCGTGTGAATACATGGTAGAGACGAGCCACCAGATCACCAGCATGCACAGGAAAGCATGCTTTGAGGGACAGGAGTACTGCACCTCGCCCTGCTGCATTTGCCTTCTGCTTCAACGACCTTCCAGCAGGTGCTGCTGCGGCAGATGATGGCCTGCAGGGAATGTCAAAGCCATCAAGAAGTGTAGTATCAAGACTCTTGAGCAGTTGAATCCCCGAAGGGCAGCATGACTGATGGACCCCTACACACGCTATGTGTTGCATGACCTACAACCCGCAAGACCATGATGCTGGGAGGAGAGTGGAAGTGTACCACAAGCTCCTAGCTAGACAGGCTATGTGCTAAAAAAGGCAAAGTTTGTCTAGCTGCTTGGGGGCACCTTCTCAGCCCTCTCCCTAGCATAGTAAGCCTTGGGCATCAGGCAACATAGATTGCCATACCCTTGCATTCCTTCAGGCAGGTGAGGCAGGTGCTGTACACAAGGTAGGGTTGTGCTTGCCTGGAAACCCCAGCAGCGTCTCTGCAGACCCTCTTCGCCAGGGGGAGGTCCTCCAGCTCATCAGAGGAGATGCCCCCCGCAGGCGGCGCCTGTTCAAGCGCGCCCTTCTTCACCAGCCGTTTCAGCTTTGGCGTTCCCACCGGCTCTGTCTTGCGTTTGGGCGCTGCTGAGGGCTCCGGCTTCCGCTTCCTCTTCAGCTTCAGCCGCTGCTGGCGGTCCCGTTCATGCTGCGCATGCTGCGTGGGCAACAATACACACTCAGCTGTGCGTCATCATGCAGGACGCCCATGCATCAGTTGCCCTACATCAGTGAGTATATGCTACCAGATGGCTACTGGGAGAAGGCAATGCCATCTCCCTGACACCGCTCTGTAGGCACAGACATGGAAACCAGTCGAGACAACACTGCCCTTCCAGGAGCTCAGAACATATGGATGCAGCACATGAAGTTGCCCATCTGGGGTGGTGCCCCTGCCACTCGTCTAACATGGCATACACAGCGGCAGACTATTCCACAAGATCAGCTAGTAATGCAGACGATTGCATTCAAACTTTCAAGCTTTATACGTCTGCGTGGAGTTTGCGCATGAACCATATGAGTGATGATTCCTGCTTTTCTGGAAAATTACAGGGGGTTGCTGATCAGAAACATGTCCAGACCTGCCGTGCGGCAACCGCTTCAGCCTTCCTTTGCGCAGCATCCACGCGCTGCCTCTCAGCCTCCTTGCGCTTGCGCCTGAACTCCTGGGACCAGGCCAGGCTGCGGTGCTCGTCCGCCATGCAGATTTGCCAGGACTCCAGCAGGCGCTCCGAGATCAGCGGCGTGGGGCGCTCGGGATTCTCGCAGCCCAGTGGCATGTTGTGCCAGCCGCAGTAGAGAATGCAGTCCTCAACGCCGCCGTTCGGCTCAATGCCGGTCCGCTTGAACAGCTCGTGATCCTCCCCCCATTCATTCCGCTCTGCATGGGATGACCGTTCTCAGCTGGTGCACTGCCCAAGCCCCACTCTATCACAAGCAGCAGGAGCATAGGGAATTAGCAGGATGCGCGAGTTGTCCATTTGGTTGTACGAGAGCATGGTAGCAACAATGCAGAGGACTTGAGAGTGATGGCAGCACATATTCCTCTGTTGCCTTCCACATTTAGGCAGAGCTTGCCGTCTGGGCATGTGGAGGGTGACAAAGGCTCTAGACTTCCCAGTATCACCTCAAGTGAGTTCAAAAGGCTTGAAAACGTCGCAAGAGTAGAGTATATGCAGGTGAACTCAGGAGCGGGATAGGCAGGAAGAGATCAGGCTCACCTTTGTCATTGAGCCACACACGGTGATTTGGAGAGTCTAGAATCTCTGGGGGCAGGCAGTGCAGGTGGTAGGCCACAGGGCAGCGCGCACAGGGGATGAGCTGGCCCTTGTCAGTGGCATCTGCGCCTTGCTTGCACACATCGCAGGTGTGCTGCGGACTGCGACACACAAGGCTCATGAGCACTTGTTATGGCCAGTCAAGCTGCACCAGGTAGTATCAGAGCGTGCTGAGAATTGTCAAATGCGGGAGATGCTTTTGGGTATGAAGATGGGATGCAGGTGAAGCTCACCAGATGAAGGAGTTGTGCTGCCAAAGCCCTGTCTCTACTGCCTGCTCCTTGCACCCCGTAAAATTTTCTGCCAGGCAGTGCTTGTGGTAGTGGCGCCCACAGCTGCCTACGCTGCACCTGGAGGCACCATGAAGACGCCTCAGCATAAATCAGGCTAAATTAATGGCGCAGCACTTTAGCAGATACCATGCAGACTGACGGTGCAGTCACACTGAGGCATGGGTATAACTGAAGCCAGTCCAGACTGCATTGTCAACCTTCAGCATGACTGTGACAATTGCCAGTCCTGTGGCACCAGGCTCCAGATTGTCACCAGGCGTCTGCCCTCCCCAGGCATGCTTGTCTATACATCATGCCGTGATGTGCATGCGACCATGTGCAGCATGCACCCCGACAACCCAGAGCCTCAAGTGTGTGCCACGCTTGCAGGGCTTGCATGTGCATGTGCCACACATAGCTGCATCCACCAAGTACAGCAGGGACAAGTGTGAGGATACCAGCAGGACACTCACTTGAAGACGTCCTGTTGCTCTTTGCCCTCCTCCTTGCAGTAGTAGCACTGGTGCTCCTTCGCCAGGCAATTTGGGCACTCGAAGGTGTTGTCGCCACTAGAGAAGAATTCCATCAGCTCCTGTGTGGCCCCAAATCCTTCAGCTGCCACCATCGTCACAGTGTGGTACTGCTGTAATGGCATGTAAGCAGAAAGGTGAAGTGTGAGACACAGATGTGTATGCGGAGGTGGATTGCTAGGCAGAAGGTACCTGGTCCATCCTGAGAGGGTTGCAGTGATAATCTCGGTACACGCTTTTATGTACTACAAACTCATTTTCCTGTGCAAGAAAACAACACATCATCACCCTTGAGCAAGAGTGGCCATACAATACACCCCACAAAGCCTGCAAAGCCCTCTGAGGCGCTCTGGGCCACTATGTATGCGTCAGATGCTCATAATAGACAACATGTGAGCATGCTGTCCTAATTGGAAAGAGTCAGATGTTGCCTGATTGCAACTGCTTGTCAGGAAGGAACTGTGACAGACCTCAAAAGCGCCCACTGCATCTATTGTAGTGTCTTTCAGCACAAATCTTGGCTCACTCCCGTAGTGGAAGGCCCGGTAGCAGGGGCCGTCACAGTAGATGATTTGCCCTGCATCATTCAGATGTAAATGTCAGCAACTGTCTGTGGCTGCAGCTTGTTGCCCAAGGTCATGGACTTTGTGCAAACAAGCAATGGCGTGGTGGAATCAATGATGCAGGGCAGCCCAGGCATGGGGATGGAGGACAGGCCAGGCAGGCAAATATGGCATGTGCACATTGAGTGGTCACACATGACACAAGTGCTGGCCATGTCAAAAGTTGACCTGCACTTCTGCTACAGCTCACATAGATGCAATGGTGAGACCTGCATGGCGACAGTGGCTGCAGCAAGGAGTGCCTGACCTCCATTGTCGCACAGGAAGCACGTCTTGCTGGTGCTCTGCCAACCCGCCTCATCAACCGCTTCATCTTCGGCACCTTCCTCCTCAGCAGAAGCTCCCAGGTCCTCACTGTAGCTCTGGCTCCTTTCACAGTTGTGCTGCTGCTGCTGCTGCTGCTCCTGGTGGGCATTCGTCTGGGGCTGTGCAAATGCGAGGCTGTCTGCAGCAGGGTGCATGCTTGCATGCTGTGCGCGGGGATGCACCAGCAGATCGCCATCATCGTCTGTCAGCTCTGAGAGTGGGTCAGCGCTCCCGCCCGAGCGCTTCCGCTTGCACCTGGGAGACTTCTTGCCCCACTGCAGCTGCCCCTCTGCTGACCCTTCCATGCTTTCCCCTCCCCCTCCAGGGCCAGTGTTGATGGACATGCCCTCGAAGGGCATGCTGGCGCCCTGCAGCTCGGCTTCGAGAGGCCTTTGCCATGTTGGGCATGCCGGATCACTACCTGTGGTGCGCACACTAATATTAGACGCCTACCTTTGCAGCTCTACCGTGATATAGGCAGACTCAGGTTATGTCTTTAGTCGTGAGCACGCACCAAGGTCCTCTGCGAAGGGCGAAGGTACCTCTGCCCAAAATTTCTCTCGAATTACTTTCCTCGTCAGGGAAGAGCTGTCGCCAGGCAATGCCATGGCGAACTCACGCAACAGAGCTCATTCTGTCAGGTGTGGAGCTCTGTGCCATTCACGCATGCCGTACTGACAATTGTAGAGCGTTATTCTGGTGATCCAAGACTTTGCATGCAATTATACTCACTGAGGCGCGTACTGCCTTGCGTGCAAGGCATTCCCGAACCGTCAAGGTGCCTTACACATAGGATCGCTGACTTATCATTGTATCACAATTGCAGCGCCAGAAGCATTGGAAGGTCTCTCTCTGCATATGTCTGTGCTATTATTAGGCTTATTGGGGCTTTGCTGCTCTCGTGCAGCATGCTTCGTCATGAGCTGGGCAGGGGAGAAGGGAACGCCGTCCCCATCGAGTGTCTTTCCAGTGCTCATTTACAAGAGGGCCAAAGCTTGCGGCCGCTCTCGGTGGCGCTCACGCTGTGTCGTTGCTCTGCTTTCGCTTCATGTGGTGCTTCCGAGGATGCGTCCCGTCCCGCATCCCGCATAGTATGCACTTGGGTAATTGGGCAGCTTGGGCAGCAGTTGCCATATGCTGTAAGTTCTGAGAGTGATACGTTATAGGTAGATCAGTGGAAGTTTATGCCGCCAGCATTTTGCGCATGCACGCTCAGTGGCTGCCTTGAGCGGTTCCCCATGAGAAGGACAGGTAACAGGCGAGTACAGCAGTCAAGAGACAGGACATAGGGGAAGACGCCTGTAGGAGGCATCCAGCTCTACAATGAATGCAACAACGCAGGAGCTTGTCCAGCTGCAATGCAAGACGGTGGGAGTCCTCTCAACGGAATCCTTGGCAATCCATCACAGCAGATTCCTGCAGCTTCCCTCAACATCAGACCTGCCAGTCTCCGTGCACTGACGCCATGCAGACGCGACTGGTACCACATCTTGTACCTATGGAATATACCAAGCCTTCTTGTGTACACTCTCTGCGGGCACCTGGTACTACGAGGTGTGCCTTTGCTGCACATTTGGTCAGCGCAGGGCTCCAGAGGGTGGTCTTATGCCGTACAGGACCGGATCAGGAACATCTGCATCCTGGCCCACGTGGACCATGGGAAGACTACCATGTCAGACCACCTCATTGCATCAAACGGCCTCATCCACCCCCGCCTGGTGGGCGAGCTGCGCTATCTGGACAGCCGAGATGATGAACAGGTGTGCTGGCAGGGCAATTGGTATGTGCAAGTGCTGTGTTGTAGCTCCAATACTTGATCCATGTACCAGGTTACGATCAGGTCATGCTGCTGCAATGACAGGCGTGTGAGCTTGACCAGCCATTTTAGCCTGTTATTGTGGCTCCAAGACTGAATGCAGCTGGCATATGGGACAACACCTGCTCCAGACCTCAGAGGGGTGGATGTGCTTGAAAGTATGTATGCATCTGGCCTACAGCCCTGGCTTCATGATGCTTCAGCTGCGTTGCACAATCACGCAGGCTAGGGGTGTCACAGTCAAGTCCGGCTCCAACTGGCTGCCTTACATCTCAGGCACATGTTTTGGCCAAAGATACCAGATAGCCTGTAAGACAAGGGAAGGAGCATTGTTACTGCAGACGCTCTTATGGTCTGATGTGATGCGCAGGCTAGAGGAATCACAATGAAGTCCAGCTCCATCTGCCTGCTGCACATTCCAGGGATGGGATCCAAGCCCGGGGAGGTGCCCACTGTTACAGCAGAGGACAAGCTGAACAAAGGTGTGCCCATCTTTGTACTGAGATCTGGTATTCCGCATCCACCTGTGCCCAGCTTGCCCAGCATGCCCATACGGCAGGTCATGCCGTCACAGTTCTCCTGTAAAAGCTTTGGTGCTGTCAAGCCCTGCATTGTAACCCTGGCTATGCTGCGCAGGGCATCTGATCAACCTTATTGACTCTCCTGGGCATGTGGACTTCTGCAGCGAGGTCAGCACGGCTGCGCGCCTTAGTGATGGCGCGCTGGTTGTGGTGGACGCTGTGGAAGGCGTCTGCATCCAGACGCATGCCGTGCTACGCCAGGCCTGGCAGGAAAAGGTCAGCTGTCCCTTCTGCATACTGGCGATTCACTTGCAATCCGATGCCTGACCATGACAGCAGCAGAGGTTTGCCCTTTTTGTCATGCGGTGGGCCATGCATGCCTATCACGCAATTCAAAACAAAAGGCAGACCTTCTGACCCCAGCGCATAAGCACACGCTCTAGAATGCAAAGTGGCTGTCCATGGACGTGTTGAGATTCTTCCTCAGCGCACATGCACCGCAGTCCTTCGCATGAGTCTGATGCCTTTTGGCACATCGTATGATGCAGCCGGGCAGGTTCAGATGCTCTTTCTGCTGCTGACTGCTGCAGGTGCGGATATGCCTGATGCTCAACAAGGGAGTGCCTGACTTTTGCGCCGGGGCTTTTGCCACAGGATGCTCACACCATATGGCAGTAGTTGAAGCTGAAGAGTGATGTTGAAGGCAGTCCCCGTGATGATATTGACTGAGGGGCTGTGGCGCAGGTGCGGCTGTGCCTGGTGATCAACAAGATGGACCGCCTGATCCTGGAGCTGGGCCTCTCGCCACAGGAGGCCTACACTAGGCTCAAGGGCATCATCACCCACGTCAACATGATCGTGAGCGCCTTCCAGAGCGAGCAGCACATCTCCGAGGCGGACGCTGTGCTGGCGCACCAGGACGCTATGGCCACCCTGGACGACAGGTGCTTCCCCTTCCTTGCTACACAAGCTCTTTGGGCAACAAGTCTAGCAGGATGCACTTGTGAGACTGTCTCAACACTACTCAGACAAGCCGAGGAGCAGATAAACCCCGAGGACCTGAACAGTCTCGGCACCATGCTCACCATGTAATGACTGGTGCGGCACATGTCTAAGATGTGAGGTCACACTGGCAGACGAGACTGCTGAGGCCAGAATAAGACGAGGCAATTTCACATCTGGGAGCATGCAGCCGAGACAAGCAAGACCCTATGTAAGTTGCAAGGTTTGGTGCTTTTGCAGGGTGGGAGAAGATTTTCCTGAGGACGAAGAGGAAGAGGAGTTGGAGCTGTCTCCAGAGAAGGGCAATGTGGCCTTTGCGAGCGCTCACGATGGATGGGCGTTCCGCACGAGGCAGTTTGCTGATCTGTACGCCGCCAAGCTAGGCTTCAAGGCGGCCGCCCTCAGCCGCGTGCTGTGGGGAGACTTCAGGATTGACCCCAAGACGAAACACATCTGCCGCATCAAGCCTGCGCAGGCAACAAAGTACAAGCCGCTGTTTGTACAGGTGAGGCACTCCTTCCAAGACTGCCCCCGGTGCACAGGGCTGACCGTACTGTGTGTGAGACACTGCAAATGACCTACATGAGGCAGGCTTCGCAGGAGATACCTTCTCACAGCAAGAGAAAAGTGAGGCGAGCAACCCTCTTGACTAGTGCAGCATGCACTTGCAGCTTGCATTGGATCCCATATGGAAAGCGTATGAGGCGTGCGAGCCGGGGGCGGATGCCAAGGGCATCCTGAGCAAGGTGGTCAAGGGGCTGAGTCTGCAACATGTGAGCTCCCTGAGCCTTGTGAATCCCAGAGGGACTTTGCCAATGAATGCATGCACTGCAAATTGACCGCATGCTTGACACATCTTGCTTTTCCAATTATCGGGCCTGGTGAGTTGCCTCAGTTAGCATTGAAACCTGTCGGGTGCCGTCAACCACCTGCACTGCCCCTCACAAGTCTTGTGCAGTTTAGACTGGCTAAGGAGCAGCGGCGGGACCTTCTATGTTGCTAGCAGATAGATGGATAGACCCTGTGGCTGCTGTGCAGGTGTCAGACAGGGCTTTGGCTCAAAATGATGCCAAGGCAGCGCTGCGCGTCGTCATGAAGTCATGGCTGCCCCTCTCAGAGGCCGTCCTGGGAATGGCTGTGGAGCAGCTGCCAGACCCTATAACAGCTGCCCCGGAGCGCCTGCCTAGGCTCCTTGCCCTCAGCGCTCTGGATGGCATGGCTGCTCCATTGAATCCCTCTGCCCAGCAGGTAACTGCAACAAATCTGTGGTAGCATTCTGTATGGCAGGACGCTGGACTCAGAGAAATTTTCCACAGCAGCGCAGTCTGCAAGAGTGCCTCCATCTGGCCATGGCAGCTGTAGCAGCTCGGTCTGTCTGTTCAAGTCTTGTCAGTAGTCAGCACAATGCCCTGACCCTGGGAGAATCCACAGGAAATTCCACATCCGGATCCTGTTGTAACTTCTTAGCCTGGTGTTCTGCCATATGGTCGGTGCCAACCCTCCGGTTGCTGTCCAGGGTCTGGACGCATGTCAGAAGGCTGCCACCGCATGCAGCACAGATCCTGAGGCGCCGCTGGTGGCGTATGTGTCCAAGATGGTGGCTATCCCAGCCTCAGCACTTCCCAGGACCCCAGGTGAGACGCACATACAATGGGGCTGCATCAGGCACTTGGATGCTTATCCTCGGATATTTGGGGTCTTCGTTGAGGCATGTGTGTCTAGATTGGTCACTTCAGGTGGCAAATCTACACTCACAAGCCTTATGCAGCACCTGCATATGCAAGAATAACCTAGCCCACATCAGTGACAATGCCAAAGTGGTCCAGCACCGGGCGCCATCTGCAACGTAGTGCACTTTTGTTGCAGATCTCAAGGCCTCTTAACATCAGCCATTTGTAATCCTTGCATATCAACGGACACTTCAGTCTGTCATCGGGTCATGCATCGACAACCAAGGGCATCTGGACGGGCCTTGGCTGCTTTTGGATGTCCATAGTTGCCCCTGGCTGATGAAAAGCTTGCCATGCAGGCGAGCCAGGTCCCAGAGACCCAACACAGGAGGTTTTCCTGGCATTCAGCAGAATCTTCAGTGGCGTCATCAGGGACGGCCAGACTGTTCACGTGCTGTCTGCAGCCTACAACCCTGCGAGGCCTGATCAGGAGCGGCAAGAAGTGCAGGTCTGTTTCTGAGGCCTCTCTTTCATCTTCTTGCACAATCAGAAGCTTGAAGACTCATCCTTCGGCTTCTGCCCTTGACACTCCACATCCAAAAGCCTGAGCTGATGGGCAGCATTGCGTCATCAGTCCTGGCTGTATCAGATGAGATGTAAGTTTGCAATGCAGCCTAGCCTACCCCCATAGGCAAAGAGGGAGCTGCAACCTGTCGGGGGTGTTTCAAGGTGTATTGAGATACCATGTTGCGCAGGTGAAAGGCTTGTACCTCATGATGGGGCGCGGTCTGGAGCGCCTGTCAGAGGTGCCAGCCGGTTGCGTGCTGGCCATCGGCGGCCTGGACCGCTGCATCCTCAAGTCCGCCACCCTCTCATCCACCCCGGCCTGCCGCCCCCTCGCACCCATGCTCTTCCAGGCAGGGCTCGTCCGTCTCATGAATCTCATGCCCAAGAAGCCTCATGTCGGAGACATTCACTACTGTAGATGGGAATCGCCCTGCTGATGTGAGTCATGTGGTAGCTGGGGGAACTGGGCCACCTGTCTTTCCCCTTGTCTGTGTGACGAGGCAGCAAATACCTGAGGGCTGGATTCTGCCCGCTGTTGGGGCTGGCAAAGGCAGGCTCGGCCTGGGACTGCCCTGACAGTAGGCAATAAATTGCTCTCAGGTCAGTTTCGGCTGCCTTGCAGACAAGGAGTGGGAGCTGGGAAGTGCTGCACAGGCGTTGGTCAGGGTAGTGCTTAAGCCAGCGCAGCGTACCAACTGGAAGATCTTCACCACATTGAAGTTGGAACATCACTTGCTCACTTGCGGCCTTAGGGCAAGCTTGCCAGGCAGCAGAAGCTGAAGTATCTGAGGTGTGTTGCGCAGGCTTCGCCCATTGTGAGGGTGGCAGTCGAGCCGGTGCGGCCGATGGATCTGGCGCAGCTGGAGGAGGGCCTGAAGCTGCTCAACAGGGCGGACCCCTTCGTGGAGGTCACCATGCAGGACAGCGGCGAGCATGTCATCGGCGCTGCAGGTACATTGTAGCCTCTATCTGTTCCTGATGTTCCCAAAGACGGAAGAGCTTGAGGCGTCCGTACCGACAGGATGTTTCACATAAAGACGGCTGAAATGTCAGTCAGCCACAAGTATGTCCTGTACTATTTTGGCAATGCCACAAGGGAGCAAGCACCTCTACTCTTGACCCTTGTTGGTGGTGATGCAGGTGAGGTGCACCTGGAGACAATCATCAAGGACTTGCGGGAGCGCTTTGCCAGGGTGGAAGTCCGGGTGTCGCCCCCGCTGGTGGCATTCCGGGAGTCTGTCTACATCACAGAGGAGGCCCTGGAGCCCCAGCACAAACCTGCGAAGGTGCTTATTCTCCCATGCATTCTTCCTGATGAAGCATGGAAATGGTGTACACTGGTCTCGTAAGGAAAACCCAGTACAGCGATGGAGATCTCTGCAGTGATTGTCACCTCTTCTACTCTGCGCTGCATTTCAGAGTCCAAGCAAATTCCTCCGCAAGGAGGGGTTGCAATCAACTAAGGCAGTCCTTTCCCTGCAAGCATTACAGGGCATGTTGATTCGCGCTCTTGCAGCTAAGAGTCGGGGTTCCTGCACTCTACGGAATGGGACAAGCTGCTCCGGGTTGAGATATGAATGGAAGGAAGATCTGTGGAGTTACACCCATGTTGTGTGCACCAGGTAGTGGAAGCTACGACAGCCAATGGGCTGTGCTCTGTAAGGGTCAAGGCGCTGCCCATACCTGCCCAGCTGGCCTCCATCCTGGGCAACCATGAGGACCTTCTCATGCGCACGTTTGCTAGCGAGCGCGATGACCTGGCGCATATCAACAGCTCACCTAACCAGCACGCCAGCACAGCAGCACCAGAGCAGGCATCTACAGCTGCTGAGAGCAATGGACACAGCATGGCCGGCTCACATAGCACCAGCGCAGCAGCAGAATCAAATGGGAATTTGGATCTTAGCAGCTTGAGCCTTACAGACGAGGCTGCTGAAACAGCCAGCAGAACTGATAGCAGAGGTCAAGAAGGAGCAGTGGCAAAGCAGCCTGAGGATGATCAGCAGCATGCCTCAAGCGCTGGGGATCTTGAGCAGAGCAGGGCAGATCAGGTCAAGAGCGCGGACATAGGGCATCTCCAAGACAGGCTGCAGGCAGCTGCAAAGGAGGCAGGCCAGCCAGTGCAGGACCTGTTCCAGAGAGCATGGATGCTAGGTCCCCACAGGGTGATATCCTTTGCTCTCTAAAGTTGATCTGCTAGTCCTTAATGGTTACTATGGCTCTAAGTTGGCTGTTGCCATCTGCAGTTGCTGGCTCAGCCCACACTTCAGCAGCTGGTGCAGAGGTATACATTTGACTGTGTATGAACTTCATGCTGGCTCAGTATCCTGATATGAGGCTACACTCGTATACACTGTAGCGGTGCACACCGGAGTAGCGGACCTTCTGATGCCAGACAGGAGGGTGACTAAGATTTTCTGTGCCTACAGGCCGGCCCCAACCTGCTGCTGTGCCCCAGCGCCAAGTCAGGCGTGCTCTGGAGCGCAGCGGGAGGCAGCATGGTGCAGCTTGGCAAGCGCACAGCTGGCATGCAGTCCAGCTTAGAGACACAAGAAGAGGTTTCAGAGAGCGTCTCTGAACAGGTGCTCTTGCTGCCCAGAGCTCAGCCCTGGTCGGCCTGCTGAGTGGCCTGTTGAGATATCACCCTTATACTCCATTGAAGGAGATCAGACCCTTGCTATGCATAGGGATACTCCTGTGAACTCTTGAAGCTTCGCCGCCTGGTGATCATCTCTCCACTAATGTGATTTCAAAGAAAATTCTGCGTCCCTGAATCCCTGCTCTCGTGTCATGCAGGCAGACATGCAAAGTGTAGACATTGCATTTGAGGAGCATGGCGCTGCAGTTACCCTAGGGTTCACAGCAGCCCAGGCAGGCCACGCGCCGCAGGTGGACAGCAATGAGGTGCCGCCGCATGTGCTGCACAGCATCCAGTCGGGCCTGGCGTCTGGGTTTCAATTGGCCACTGCGGCAGGACCTCTCTGCGATGAGCCCATGTGGGGCATTGCATTCGAGGTGGGACTGCACCTCTCAGTGTGAGAAATCGCAGCAAAGAAGTCATCATCTGTCTCCTGCACTACGCTGAAGACTCTTGATGGGGCATGATGTACAGCAAGCTCATTGTGCGAGAGGTGCTGCGGCTGGCAGACTTCAGGGTGGGGTATTGGAATGGTGCATACCGCTCTGCAGGCTTGGCTTGGCTGAGGGTTGCTTATGGTATTGTGACTGGTGTACTGCAGATGGCTGTGAGGGTCAACCTCCCAAGCACTGGCATCACCCTGGCGGAGGATGTGTATGGGCCGTTCTCTGGGCAGGTCACGTCAGCTGTCCGGCAGGCCATGCGCCGGGCGGTCCTGGAGGCGCATGCCCGCCTGGTGGAGGCCATGTTCCTGTGTGAAGTGTCCAGCACCGCCGAGGTGCTCTCAGGTGCGCAAGACATGCACTCGGCTATTGAGCAGCACTATTCCAGGCCCTGCTAAGACAAGAGGAGCCGGCCGTAGATGATGCGCCATCTGCAAGGTGGCTCACAGGAGACGCATGTTGACATAAGTTTGACTGGCAGGACGGGACATCTCTGAGGTTAAAGAGGACGTCATGAGTTAGGCAGCTAGGACATTTTGATCAGATTTACACCTGAGCCCTCTCCATTTCGTGCTGAAAGGGGACGATTGACGTACATTGTGCGCAGGCACGTATGCGGTACTGGGCAAGAGGCGGTCGCGGGTGATGCGGGAGGAGCTGCGCGAGGGCAGCGGCCTCTTCTCCATCCTGGCCTTCATGCCTGCGCAGGCCTCCTTCGGCCTGGCCGACGACCTGCGCCGGCGCACCTCAGGAGGCGCCTCCGCCGCGCTGATGCTGTCCCACTGGGAGCGCCTGCAGGTGCGCCATCATGTCCCATTGAAGTCAGACAGACTTTGGCTATCAAACCGTATGCTGGCGCATGCCCGGCAACGCCTCTGCCTATGCGACGCGGTCCCCTGGGAGTCTGCACGTCATGCCGCCTGCTGCATCGCATGTGGAAGAAATCCATCAGGCAGCATAGCTGTGCACCCCGTGCCAACGATGGCTCGGGAACTGACACATGTGGAGTGCACTGATCCTTGCTCCTAATTGGCTGTAAGTCTCAACAGCAACCCTTAGCACTTACAGAAGGCAAGCGACATCAGAAAGGGCTTGCAGGTGGACCCTTTCTTCGTGCCAATAACTGAGGAGGAGCGGGAGGAATTCGGGGAGGAAGGGCAGGGCGTTGGGACCGCTAATCTGGCGCGCACGCTGCTGGACGAGGTGCGCCGGCGCAAGGGCCTGGCCATGGACAAGAAGGTGGTGGAGAGCGCCACCAAGCAACGCACCAGGGCACGCAAAGTATGAATGTTGAAGCTGCATGCCAGGGCAGCCAAGAGATCTTCAGTTAGAGAGGTTTTCACACGGTTCTTGAGACATGTTGTAGACTTTCAGTATTAGCATCAGTAATTCTACTAGGGATTGGCTCACAAAGTGGCTGTACATGAGGATGTAGCATGTTACTTGGTGTCAATGCGCATATGCATACACATGTCGCGGTTTGTGAGGGCCCAGCGCGCAAGCACGGACTGTCAGAAAGCCAAAAAAATGGATCGCTTTCTCGATTTATGCGTGTCATCCTTGCGCAGGGGCCATGCTAATCTTCTCTGTATCGTTCCAAATTTCGTCAATGTCTTCGGGTTTCCCCTAGGACAACACTTCGGCCGTAGGCACTAATATATATACCGTATCTTAAAGAGCAATTCATAGTACGGGGCCCATCCGGCTTGATGCTTCGAGTTACCCTACATGATTAACGCTCTGGGAAGACCGCTCAACGTCACACGCTAATTTAAACGCCGTTCCTCTGGCCTAGACGTGTTTAAGGCAGTCCTAATGTCAGACATTGACTCGAACACACCGTCGGCATGTCTGAACCTGGAACACCTGCTGTATGTTCGAGGATAGGCTCGGTCTGATTTTGGGGTGGCATTTCTCCTGTCATACATTTGTGATCTGTCGTCATGCATCTGAGTCTCGTGCATAGCTTTATTTGTTCCTGTGCTCCGTGTACCTATCCTTTCTCAGAGCTGCCGCACCAGTGCTGATGCCCATCTCGCTCGACGAGATCTGGCAGGATCGCTGAGCTGCTCGGCAATTGCTCACCTGCATTTGAAGTAGAGCACCTGTTCCATCCCTTCCCCAATCGCAGCTAGCTGGCATGCTCACTTACAGAAGAGTGCAGGAGTGGCCTTATCACATATGAGTCCAAGCCAGAATACCAATCAATCAATCAATTAGTCGGCCATGCCATTCCCATTTCCTGGTTCTGCACCCAACAAACCAGTGTGGGGGATCCCCGTCTGGACACCAAGCAATGCTACAGTATCTCCACAATCTGACTGACATGTATTTTGCTACCACTCAATAGCAGTCCAGGGACTCAAACTCAACCCGTAGGACTCTCCAAAACGTCCTCACAGGACCCAGCTGGCCTGTGACCAGGATGAAAGTCTGCCAATACAGTGTCCCACACATCACGCTAGCCCCTATAGGTAGCTACTGCTGGCCATCTCTGTCTTCTTAGCCTTCTCATAGCCGGACCAAATACAACGTAGCACAGAAATGGGTCAGAATTCGATAGCAACCTCTCACATTTCCAGCTTGGAACTGTGTGCAGTGATTTCGGATACAGTGCTGTAAAAGAAATTCCTCATCAAAGGCCAAGCTCATGGCCCAGATCTTCCACAGCTGGCCCAACTTCAACGCAGCAGGAAGTCTCAGTAGAACACTCCGTCGTGATGCAGGTGCGATGTCAGGTTCAGGCTGCTCAGCATAGGCTCTCCTCTCTTGTTCACCCTGCGCATGGCATTTGTGGCTTGGGAGGTGCATGCACAGGTGGTCAGTGTTTCAAAATATATATGCATGAGTCAACCCCTTGCAGATCGCACAGCAGCCACCAAGAGGAATGCCCCATATGTAATCATGTGACAGGGCACCAAAGATTCGAAGCAGCATACCTGAAGGTGCAGACGCCCGCATTGTGGATGTCAAAGGCTCTGAAAGACACGGGTGGCAGGTTGAGCGCGACACACAGCAGAGCTCTCAAGATGGACTTGTGGGTCACCACCAGATGCTGCGTCCCATCTGCCTCCAGGATGTCTGCACAAGCAATGAAGAGCATCAAGTCATATCATAGATTAAGCATGCATAGCTGTCCAGCATGCATTGTGCAGAAGCAGATGTCACTGTGCCATCATGGCATAGGGCAAGGAGCAGGCTACCCGTGGTATCTCTCACGAGCTTCTGATGCAGTGATGATTCATCACGCTGGATGACCTAACGCCCCTAGGCTCGGCAACAAAGAATTGGCAGCAAAGGAACCACTTGGTGTGACGCACACCCTTCCAGGCTTCATATGCCGCAGAGAAGACCTCTTTGACGGGGTATCTCCCACCGATGCCGAAGTCGCTCGGGGCCTGGCGCCAGGACACGCCCTCCCCTGTCTGGCTCGCCTCATCTGCATGCATGCACAACGCGTGTGGGGTCCAGACTGTAAGGCCTGTGTTAGTACAAATGATAATAAGGAAGGCCAGTAGACTCTCATCTTAGTCTTGGCAAACAAGGCAAGCAAAGAGAGAGCTGGCTCTTCGTAAGCCTGAGCAATATGACATCTTGAGGTCCGTTCACATTCCCACTCTGCCATATATAGGGCCCTGATGCATGCTCTTGGGTAATCCCGATGGTCTACAAGATGGCCAGCCTCTCTCAAGAAGCTGCGACCATGCTCATACTCCACACTGCTGGAGTGATAAGACCCTCACCCTGGCTCATGCCCTGCAGCCAGCCCAGGTGGGCCTCCTTGAGCGTAGGCATCTTTATCAGGGGCGCTTGGCGGCTGCCCCAGGTCAGCTCTGCAAACCTGGAAGCTCTCCGAATGGGGCTGGTGTAGCAGCTGCACAGTACGAGTACATATCATACTTCTATGCATGCTCATTTTGCTTTGCAGAAAGGCAGGGGTGCTGACAAGGCAGGTTCTGCAGCCATGTTCCGTGGAGACCGCCACCTTGGTGGCTGTATTGTGTTGGATGCATCTATTTGCCACATCGCAGACAGAAAGGGAGTGGTCCCTTTGGAAATGACTGCAGAATAGCTTGGCAGAAGGCAGCGTAAAACGATCACGACATCTGTCACCATATTCAGAAGCCGCCAACAGCTTAGTGGCTGTGATGGGATGGATGCATAGAATCACCACATCGCAACCATGAAGCTGTCAAAGCTCTCACCATATGGCTGCAGGCATTGCCCATGATATGGCTGCAGGCATTGCCCATGATATGGGGGCTAGTGGGAATGGCACTGGCGAGCACTAGGGTCCATAGCATCGAGTACTGGCAGCTGCAGTGACAAGGGTGCGAGGGGCAGCTCTGCACCTGTCAAATTGCATTTTGCTGAGGGCGGCAGCTGTGCGCCGCGCCTGCTCCTCTCCAAAGGGCGTCAGCGTTGACTCGTCGCTGTCACCCTGCCACAGCACTTCCCATTACCTGAGGTGTCCTATCCCAGTGCAAAACCTCTCACTTCGCAATACGGATGATACGACAGACGCAGCAGTATGTTCTGTCCTGGCATGGTGGACCCTCTTGACCAGTAGTGTCATCTCAGCAGATGGTGACGGGATTGTGAGTCCACATGCATGAAGCTTGACAAGTGGTTGATACACTTTCATGCAGATAGCTATATGCAGGCTGCACCTGGATCCTCTTCTGCTCGTTCCAGGTTGTCATGCCGTGCCTAACAAATACGACTGTCTTCTCGTGGGCAATCTCGTGGTCAATAAGTGACAGTGGGCCCGGCTTGGTCATATCTGATGCTCCTGTATTGTACAGGCTCCTGGGGGCTTCATCGAAAACACCATTGCTGCTGCCCGCTTTCTCCTCGAGAGTGCTGACGTTGGACTGCGCTCTGCAGGTAAGAGCCTTCCTGCATCGCTTGGGAGCAGCTTGCGCAGAAGTGAAGGCTCCCTGGGAAGGGCTCAATGGAAGCGCCACACCTGCATCAAGCCAGACCTATAGATGCAGAGACTATGGGAATAGGAACATTTTGCAAAGCCTGACAGCTGTATGTGCACATTGCAATTTTATAGACATGCCACATGGTGCAGATGTTCAGAGCGACACACACCTGTCATTGGCTGGAACCTTGTAATCCCGTGTCCCAGCTGCAGAACCATTCGCCGAAAAGTGCAGTAGCAGATCAGACAAGTATTAGGGTATCAAGTACTGTGGCCGAGCTGCACACGGCAAAGTGCTTCAACAAAGTAAGAGAGTCCGAGGACAGCCCCCTTCCTGTTAGGATTAGCGTTGACAATTCTTGACCCCGCCCTGACTTTGCCCGTCCTTAGCCTTCTCGATGTATATGGCTCTCCTCTGCAGTTAGAGGACAAAAGGGCAACACGTCCCAAATACACCCCGGCTTTGGATGTACCCAGATGTGGTAAGGTCAGTCACATGGCACTCACGACACGTCACATGCCGTTCTTAGCAGATGGCCATCGCCGAATCTGGGATACTTGCAGGTACCATTGAGGGGCGCTGGACAGTGTTTATCGTTGCGGAGCTCTTGGCAAGCGTAAAGTGACAGACCGCACGAGCTCCAGGAAGGGCAGGACAGGGGAAAGCAGGAGCTTGGGCTGCCCGCGGCACAGTCAGCAGGCTAGGGCCCGGCTCTGTTGTGCTTGGGCCGTGTGAGAGCCAAGGATGAATGGGAAATCTGATACGATGGGAGGCGACGCCACTGAAAGTGCAGCCTTGTCTCACAACGATGTTGCGCACAGTCCGGCAGCTGCAGCACCAAAGGTGTGCGCCGTCTCTAGACACATATTCGATGCGTAAGAGAGATGCAGGTCGCATTCCAAGTAAATTTCCCTCGATTCACACCATCCCCAGCCTGTCCATCATCTGTCGCGCGGTAATGCGCTTTCACAGCTATCACGGCCATTACGAAATAGCGCGTGTCGCAAATGGAGCCGACGAAGCTCGCTTTGCCCCTACATAGTGTCCTTGTCACAGAATAGTTGAGCATGTGCAACGCACGCACCTATCGTGCACAGAAACCTGCAGACACCGTCCAAGGTGACCATGACGAGCTCATTTTGTGTATGCAGCTAAACACCAAAGCAATCATTCGGAAGGTTCAATGCTTCATGCTGCCGTGGCTGTGGCTCATGGTGGTAAGGAATCTCTGTCCCTGCGCGCCACATACCTTGCTGCGGCCGAATATGTATCTGCTTGTAATCCAGCACACCAGACATGGCTGCTAGGCCGACCACCATCACCAAGGCATTGCACATTACAAGCTGTTGATGCTGTGCTCCCGCCCCGAGAGCAGTACAGCTGGAGAAACCATTTCATATGCTACCATGGCATACCTGTACAGCACCTGGGCAGGTCTGCACAACCATCGTGAGACTAGAGCTTGATTTGCATGCTGAGTGTGGATGTTGCCCTTTGCAGTTCAGCACATACATTGACAGATCAAACCTGTCATTTGCGGCCTTCCAATTCAAGGCGGACATCCACCTGAGTAACACTGTCTATGGACTGGGCGCAAGCATTTTCTTTGTGGGCTACTGTGTCAGTCAGGTGCGTTGGTCCAGGCACACCCAGAAGTGACCTTTTACTATTGGCCTGCACTGTATGGCAATGAGGCACTCACAGAAGGGTGTGCGAGCTGCGTCATGTGGCGCAATCGCTATGCAGTCACTCGGGAGCCCGAGTCTCGACATGCTAGCCATACCCTTGCACTTGGCTTCATAATGTCTTGTAGCCTGCTGCTGGGGCATGGTCGCGCCCCACCCCAGCACGGCGGTTTGACAGCTGAGAACCCTTGTGATGGCCCCCTGCACAGAAGGTGTCATAAGAGGCTTTGCGCTGCAGTGTACGTCTGAAGTTTGAGTCCTCAGGCTGTCTCTCTCAATACCTGAGACCTCTGTGTGTGCAGAAAGCGGCAACGCCAGCCTCCATTGTCACATGAGCGGACTACAGTGACAGTTGCTGTCTGTGCAGATACCCTCCAACCAGCTCCTGCGCATCTTTGGGTCTTCCACCTGGCTCACCACTCTCATCATATCGTGGGGCATCGTCTCTGGCTTTGGCGCCCTCATCAGCAGCCCCACCGGGTATATCGTGCAGGTGTGCTGCCTTTTGGAAGCTTGTCTCGCAGCAAGTACGTGAGCTGCCATGTTTCCCTTTCTCCTCATGCACCTGTCAAAGCTCAGCGTGGAGTGCGCAGCCCTGACTGTGCTCGTGGCTCACACCAGCGCAAAGCTATCGTTGGAGCCGTTTCCGTTTCCTGCAGAGGCTGATCCTGGGTATCGTGGAGGCTGGGACCTTCCCGGGGATGTGGGTGCACATCACAGTGTTCCACTCCTCCCAGGAGACAGGCCCGGCTCTGGCCATGGTGGCCACCAGCACAGCGCTCTCGCAGGTCATTGGCGCGCCCATCGCTGCAGGGCTGATGCTCATGGACGGTATCCATGGCCTCCGCGGGTGAGGCACACCTCCTGCATGTCTACATGCACATGTATAAGATAGCACGCAGGGTCAGGCAACCGTGCACAGCCGGGCTTGATCCTGAGCGTGCTCCGCGGCTGATGCTCATGGACGGTGTCCATGGCCTCCGCGGGTGAGGCGCACATCCTGCATGTCTACATGCACATGTGTAAGATAGCACGCAGGGTCAGGCGGCCGTGCACAGCCGGTCTTGATCCTGGGCGTGCTCAGGGGCATGAGAGAATGAGCACCTCTCCTGGCTGATGCCTTCACAGCCAGTGATGCAAAAGTGCACAGCTCCATCTGCGCTCAGCTTGTCCTCTGTTGGTGTGGGCAGGGTGCAGATAGCATGCACCATGACATATGATGCACCCCTCAGTCGTGACGACTATTTGTATGCTGGCCCACAAGTGTAAGATAGCGCTTATACCTGTCAGTCCATGCAGGGGCCTCTAGCAGGGCCTGGCTGGGCATCACACCACTGCAGTGCGCTCAGATGAAGCATCAACCTTATATTTTGCAGCTTTTGCACATGCTCATGGCTGACTGGGATGCTGCAGGTGGAAGTGGCTCTTCATGCTTGAGGGCGTTGCTACAGTCCTCTTCGGTATCGTCTTCTATGTGAGCACCCCTTATACTTCTTCCCGTCCTGCTCAGCCCTGCCAATGTTGAGTCTCACCCTCTTTGCAAGCCTTTCAGTACACTCAGCGCATGGTGTAGGCACTGGCAGAACCCATACATAATATGGCATGAGGCGCAGTCTCTCATCTGCGTAGTGTGGGCTGCTCGCCTAATAAGAAACGGCGTATTTTCTAAGACAGGAGGAGCCTGACAAGATCATACAGTCCTCGCAAGGCTGTTTGCTGGAAAAACTTGGACCTGCCAGACACGTCAGAGACGCTGGCTTGCCTGCCAACACATGTCTGATGCTCTGAGGTCCGAAAGCTGAGATTCTGCGCCCATGCAGTTTCTGCTGCCTAAGACTCCGGAGAAGGCGTACTTCCTGAAACAGGAGGAGCGCAACTGGCTTGCAAACCGGCAGAGGCGGGAGCAGGAGATCCGCGCGGGGCACAACTCCAAAACTGGAGGCACCCTACGTGAGCTGCCCCTTCTCATGCCATTGGGAGCATGGTGTTGTACTGTGTCTCTCAGGACCCGGCAGCTTATCAATCCTCTGGCAGGAGGAGCCACATTCCTGATCAGTTACAATCTCTGCAGCATAGCTTGCAAGCCTTGAAGATCATAACATGCGCCTGCTTCCGCAAAACGATTGGTCTCATATAGTGCACTTGACCTGCAGAAGCCAAACATGAGCTGTTGCATTCCCTGTGTCTGCTGTTGTAGAAGTCTCCTGCTTCCTTGACTTGCTGAAGTATTTACTGGTTGCCACACAAAATCCTCGCATGACAATAAGAGCTGTGATGCAATGTGCAGAGTCCTTCTCGAACTGGCGCATCTACTGGCTGGCCATTGCATGGCTCGTCGAGGAGACTGTGCGCTATGGAATCCTCTTCTGGTATGCTCAGCACTCTTCATAAAGCCTTCACGCTTCTTCTGGCATCCCACACTTTCAGAGGCTGCTGCCATTACCATGTTGCAAGTACCTTGCGAAGCCTTGGTCCATATGCGCGTTGTATGGAAGCACAATGGGGAAGGTACAATGCTGACTGTGCAGGGTTCCACTGCTGCTGGATGGCATCATTTCTGGGCACTTCAATGGCCAGACCACTGTAGCCATCAAGCGTGAGTAGCAACCTCATCTCCTCTCCTGCTATGTGTTTACCTGGATGACTGGGCCCACAGTCTCAATACAGAGGCCTTGTTCTATTGGCCATCCTTGCCGCAGATGAGTCGCAGGGATTGGGTCGCTCTCGTGGGTAGGGTGAGAGTATAGAGTGATATGGTAGGGCCACAAATGTTTTATAGTACTTGGGTAGGATATTTGTGTAGAACCACTCATGTTGGTAATGGATCTATAGATTGTCAAGGATGCTGAGATGCAGTGTGGCAAGCGTAGGGAGCGTAAGGGACCAGGCGCTGTACTCGGCAAAGCTTGCGCTGATCTCAGCCATCCTGTATGTGATTGCAGCTATTGCCATGTGAGTGTCTCTGGCTACACCCACTGTGTGAGCTGATCGCATATTCACAGCCTCCATCCTGTCAATTTATTGCCTGACTTTGCAGCTACCTGTGCGCATATCAGATGCTAGTGTCCTCAATCCACCCTTCCTGGCGTTAATGAAAGTTCTACGTATGCGCTGTGAGGACGGTGGCATGTCTGAGGCGCACCTCCTCTGCAGGACGTACATCGCCTGGAGCAGCAAGAAATTCAACGAGAGGAACTGGCACATCGGCATCCCGCTCATCCTCTCAGGCATTGGCTTCATGTGAGTCCGCACAGCCTCTTTGCACCTATCACACCCAGAGAGCAGGACATATGGAAGCTATTGTAAGTAGTCATGAGCTGATCTGCAGCGGCGTTGCTCCCACACTTTGACACATGAGGCGTTTGATGCAAGGTGCATGCGTGCACAGTGCTGCTGTTGTGGGTCTTGTATTCAAGGAGGCTCAGGGGCTTCTCCCTCGTCGTGATGCATACCAGCAATCATGGGATGGAGGTGATACATGCATAGGGCCTGTGTGCTCCACAAAGTCATTGCACGGTCTGTTGAGAGGTGGGCAACGCCTGGAGAGTCAGAGTATCTGAACCCTCTCTGCTGCTGCGCAGAGCTACCCCCTATGCAGTCGCACACCGCGGCACTGTTGCCGGCTTTGCGCTGCTCTGCATTGGCTCCTTCACGTTCTGCACTTTTGGCCCAGGTGAGGGATCCTCCACACTCCTTTTGAAAGGGCTTTTCCACATCTCCTGTCTCCAAATGCATAGAATTTTCTTGATTCCACTCCTGGACCTACATGGCCAAATTAGAAGAGCTTTGCTGGACTCTGGACCTGTTACAGTATGTCAGGCGCCGCGCTTGGCCTGAGACTGGGAAAACCTGCATTTCCCGCCTTATAAAGCCTATTGTAACACATGCACCCAGTAACACCTTGAACCTCTGGTCAGCAAGACTTCGTAATTCAGACTAACGTGCGCTTGCAGCCTGGGGATGGCCGGCTGAGATCTTCCACGGCCCTGCCAGGATCTCAGGCTGCGCTATTTTCAACTCCTTTGGAGCAGCTGGTAAGGGCCTCTGCCCACCTCATCTATTTTCTCCTTCATTCCTGCATGACGCTTCATGATGTGGCACTGTGCCAAGGTACTCTAGGAGCAGGACCTGTATGTGGATGAGTGAGCGAGACGCGTCCTCTAAAGTGCAGAGTGAAGAAGAGGATGTGTTATCTTTGGCATTGTTGATGATGCACACATCTGTGTGTGGGTCCTTGACCATCCATGCTTCATTATAGTCTGAGAGCTCTGCAAGAAGAACTCCCGCATCTGCCCCAGCAGAAGGGCTTTCTGTGGTTTTAACCACAGCTCCGCAAGCTAGAGCCGGCTCTGCTAGCTGAGGAAAGAGAATATGCTATGCAGGCGGTATCATTGGGCCTGCTCTCATTGGAGCCCTGTCCGACAAGTACTCGTACGGCGCTGCTATGATCACTCTGGGTGCCTTTAACCTGCTTGCCGCCCTTCTTTTCATCACCTTTCCAGGTAGAGTCTCAGGATGTGCAAGCAAATCCTGGACCCTGAATGCAGCCGGGATGTTGCCATAGATTGTCTGAGCGTTTTCCACACCTATTCCAGCAGATTCTGGCATCTGATCTGCCCTGGGTGTCCAGAGGAGATGGAATCTCTGATCTGCCCTGAGTCGATGAATGAGATATAAGATGTTACCCTCTGGCCCTCAGAATCAGCCATAGAAATTGGGCCAGACTACATTCCCGGCGCAGGTGTACAGAACAGACTGTGATGTGAGATGGTCCAAGTCCTTTGGGAGTACATTATGGCCTGTCTTGATCAAGTATACAGAAAGCAGGGTCTTAACATGGCTTTGCTGGCTTGCAGGAGCATCAAAGGAAGACCAGGCTGCCGCGCTTGCGGCTGAGCGGGAGGCAAACGCCGACGCAACAGCAGCTCCTCCACCCAGCAATGGCAAGAGCGCAACAGCTGACGCTGCAGCAGCGCCCTCGGGCACTGCCAGGCCTACCGATGCAGCCATGCGTCCGAAGGCAGCCGTCTGAGTTGCCTGAAGTCATTGATGGCTCAATTACATGGAGCTTGCCGGTGCAGTCCGCCATGCGGACCGTGAAGGTGACATCATGACCTGGGGCTTCAGCAGAGCCTACTCAGGCAGGCTCCAAGTACAGGTGTTGTCATCACCACCTGTCTGTAGGTCAACAGCGCGCTTTACCTACCGTCTTTACCCCCATGTGGAATGCGCCATAGCAGCCTGGCTGTATGTAGTGGCAAGTGCAAATGATAACTGTCCGCTATATCTGGCTTCCACCGCCACTGGGCCAGCTTCGTTGCAGCAGCTTGTCTCAGCTGCCACCCCAGCCATTGCACCTTCACCAGTGTTGAAGCTTATGCTGAAGCTCTCTCATCATGAGTCTCATGCCCCAGATATCCGTGCCTTCCACCATAAGTCAGTACGTCTTGAAGTATGCCAGACAATACGTGGCCTGCCTGCCATAGTGATCTTCAAATTTGAGTCAAGTGACACTGAAGCAAAGCATGCTGGTGGCGGCGCTGGTGGTTGCATGCGCACAATTCACGTGTGAAGCCACATGAGGAGATCCCCATACTTTCTTGAAGAGACGAGGGGAGCGCCACCCTTTGAGGCATGATGTCAAGGGGTGGCACTCCTGTGTCAGATTTTGATGTCGGTGGATGTGCCTTTTGGCGAGGAGAGTGTCCAGCTAGGCATGTGAGTGCTTGCCTGTGCAGACCACTCATGCCTCCTACACAGTGGAAGCTTTGAAGGTTGAAGTTCAGACAGAGGAAGTCTGCACCTAACATTGACACACCGCTCATGAATGCCGATGAGAGCTTGTGAAATTTCCAGTTAGGTAGGTAGATGTTTTGAAGCCGGGCTCTACAGGTGTACTGTCACTTGGCAGCACTTGCACAAGAAAGGCCTTGAACGCCAGGATGCCCATTTTGATACTATTGGGGCAACATGGTCCTGCTCCTTGGTGTGTGCCTGACTTTTGCAAGGCCAGCAAAGACTCTGTGCCGAAAAGTGCGAGGTACAATGGAAGTTGATCTTATGAGCTTCAGCTGTCAAAGAAATCTGTGTCAGGTATCAACTCCCAAGGCAGGTCTCCAGTCTTACTCTCTCAGGGCTTATGGATTCTGCTTATCAAGTAAATGGCTGTCGCAGTAGGCATGGGTCTTGAATATAAAAGGATTGCTCTTTGAGCCGTTTATTATGTGCATGTAGGTAGAGTTGCAGCATGTGACTTGTCTGGCAGTGACAGTTCAAATGCATGCTAGCACCCCCCATCATGGTCACTGGGAAATGCCGCTTGCGTCGCCACAAAGGTTTCAGTACAATCCCAACATCCCAATACTTACATGCTATGGCATCCCTGCAAAGCCGTCTCGTTCCTATCAGTCTGATGGTATCTAAACAGTAAGACCTTGACAGTGATGTACATGTCGTCTGTGGAGCAAAGTGTGTGTGAAGCACTGCGGCAAGTACCTAGGAGGTGTGCACCCTGAAGCCCAAGTACCTAAACAGACTTCATGTGGGCCTGAAAGAGGGCTAGCATGTCATTGCTGGGTAACGTCTTCAAGTTGTAGCGTGCCCTCTGCCAAGGGCGTCGTGTTGCCCATTGCACTGCTTGCCTGATTGCATTGCACTGCTGACAGACAACCTTACCCTCCTAACATAGTACTGTCAGACTTGGGTGACATGCATTGTAGACTACGACGATGCTTGATGGTCAGTAGCTTGCAAGGCTGCAGGAATGGACTGGCTGGGCAGGCCGGGCAGAGGGCACAGATCTACACTGAGCTGTGCTGCATGTGAGGCCATGCGGTCCTTTTGCTGCGGGCACTCCCTCGATTTTCCATGCACCTCTGTCCTGATCAGCTCGTAGGCTGCCTTGTTACTCCCCATGCATGAACTCCAGGCTGACCCCGTACAGCCCGGTGTCTTTATCAATGATACACCTCTCCAGGCCGCCAGTTCTGCTGAGTATGGAGATATGGCCGCCTGGGCATGACTAGCCAATCTAGGCCTGCTCCTGGAGACCGAGCAGCTTCATGCTGATATCGAACAGCTTCCGGCCCTTCTCGCCATCGCTGACCTCGTCGGAGACCTGGTTCTCAAAGGACTCGCTCTCATTGTTCCAGGACCAGTATGTGCCGGACTTGCTCAGCTTGGGATCCCTCACCACCTGCACAGCACACAGCCGTGCTCAGGGACCGGGCTCGATTGCTTACCAGGCTCTTGACAAGCCTGCCAGGCTCAGGCTGCATGCAGAGGACACCTCCTGGAATGCGAAGACTTACGGGGAGTCTGTGACCGATAGACTTCACAGCCTGTCTCACTGCCTGGACCAAGCACACCCTAGCCCATAGAAGGCATGAACGCATGACATGTGTAGTGTAAGATGCGGATGTGGGAACAGGACACGAGGTGGTTCAGGGTTAGGAGGTTCATAGCAGCTTAAATGGAGGAAGCACCTGGGCAAGCCGCCGGCCAGCCTCGTCCTCAGACACGTAGCCCTTTGTGATGTACTTCTGGAAGGGCGGGAACAGCGTCCTGAACAATTTGTAGTGCTCCCGGAACAGCCCCGTCTCCGCTATGCAGCCGGGGTACAGTGACGAGAAGGTGATGCCTGTCTTCTCATGCAGCCGCCGGTGCATCTCGCGCACTGTGAGCATGTTGCACACCTGCAAAGGCACACAAAATGCATCTCAGCCAAGAGCATGTTATGAAGCTGGACCTGCCGAACCTTACCTAAGACAGCATGCTGCAGGGCTTGAATGCAGAGGATTTGCATTTGTTAATCCGATCCTTTACATGTTGATGCATGTTGATCTTTGCTCCTGGAACCAGAGCGGATTTCATTGAGGCCACACACCATGATCAGCCAGAGCCTCGTCCTCCAGTGCGAGAGACCCCCAGCCACAGCTACAGCCCGCATCTCTATACAGCGTGTCTGCCACATCACAGTGTCATCAGCAGAAGTAAGAGGGAAGCAAAGGGCACCTTGGAGTCCTTGTAGGCCTTGGCGCCATCAAAGTCACCACCGTTGATCATGGAGGCATGGCGCCCGTCCAGGCCTGCTGCCAGCCCGCGCAAATCGCCCAGGTCTGCCTTGGGAGGCACATTCCCGGCTACTGTGTTTGTGTTGCCTGCAGAGTACCAGAAGTCCTCTCACATAAACTTGTTTGTACCGAGGCCTCCACATGCATACTGGGTCATGCGTTGGCATCAATGCTGGCCGCTCGAATCTAGGGTCGCTCACATATGGTCTAGGAAGGGTGCTGCGCACCTGTGATGGACCCCACAATGACGACGCGCTTGAGGCTGTCCTCAGGGGCGTTCTGGATGTCTTCCAGGAGGAGGTTGGTCAGCAGAAAGTGCCCCAGGTGGTTGGTCGCCACGCTGAGCTCATAGCCGTCAGCTGTGTAGCGTGGCTCCTTGGCGGTGGGGAGGTACACCGCAGCGTTGCAGACCAGCACGTCCAGCCGCCTGCCGCTGCTGCGGAAGTTCTGCAGCCAGTGTAAGTCTCCATGAGTTCTGATATTAGCTGTATCCCAGGGTAAGCAGTCTATGCGCTGCATGAAGTCAGTTGACTGGACCTGTGCATGCAGATGACAGTCCCACACTTCCCGCTGTGTCTGGCACAGCACAGCGCCTCGCTTCCTTTCGATATAATTTCTTAGCAACATGTCTGTATTGCTGTCCAAGGTCTGCCCTGCAAGCCAATAATGCAACAAGACAGCCCGATGCAGGACAATGGGCTGCTCGGCACACTAGACCTTTCATTGTACAGCAGCAAGCCACGGACGCACCTCCACGAATTGGCGGACGCTGTCAAAGGCTGCGAGGTCCAGGTGCATGATGGTGTAGTTCTCCTTGGGGATGCCCTGGGCATTGGCAGCGCGGGCAGCCTTGGAGAAGTCCCGGCAGGCCATGATCACATGCCAGTCCCCATCCTGGCCCAGCGCCTTGGCTGCGGCCAGCCCCAAGCCTGATGAGGCGCCTGTGATGACCACCTGTGCACACCCATCAGGCATAAATGCTCCGTCCAGGGCTCACAATTGGACAACGCAATTGACAGATTCAGCTGGACAGCTGTATCATTGTGGGGTACTGCTGGCGCGATAAAAAGCAGTGAGCGCTAGATGATATAAGCGGGCATCACTACAGGCTACGCTGTACATCTGCGGTCTAGCATCAATCGAAGGTTGCTTGAAAGACGTTCCTGATCCATGCACCAATCAGCAGGCAGTTATCGAGCAGGAGCTGCTGCCTGTATCGTTGTAGAGGGACTCACTGTGGGCTTCTGGGTGGCGGGCTTGCCCGGAGCCTTGCCCGGCTCCTGCGAGGTGGGCCGGGCAGGCGCTGCCTCCATGGTGGCTGCAGCCGCAGCAATGCTCTGCACCAGCAGCCGCTCCTGCTTGCTGGCCTTCCTCTGTGCCCTCATGCCCAGGCCCTGCAGAGACATAGCTTTTGAGGACATGCAAGCGCGCTCTGGGCAACGTCAGGAGACATGATGGTGCGCTCTGGCTGCCACGCTGACGTATTCAGCATGCTCTGCACCAGCACTTCGATCGGCGTAGAATCTGCCACTGTGGGCCAGTAGGGGTAGCAACCTTGAAGGATGCCTTCTGCAGGATAAGAGGCGCAGATGTCGAGCACGCAGTGGACTTCGAGAAACTCGATGCCAGAGCTGGCGCCTGGATTGAGTGCGCCATGAGAGCGGATGCAACCATCTGCAGGAGAAGGAGATATTCAGTCAAAGGGGGCTGCCGTACACGTTGCTGTCATCACAAGACGGAACACCAACACCTTCTGTAACACCACACATTCGCAATTTGCACGAGTACGCATGTGACAGACAAGTCAAGGTATCTCCAGCACGCGCACACTCCGCACAAGCACTGGGACAGTCACACCAAAAGGGCGGAAATGACAGTGAAATATGCGTTAATCCTACACCAAAAACGAGACGTGCTTTCCATATTGCGTATAGTACAAGACATTCACAGAATAACAATCATCGAAACTTCGAGATTATCGGAATACAAGCGGCACTCACCGCTCTGATGCAGCCGCAAGAAGTCTTACTGTAAGCAGGTGTCAGAAGTGGTGTTTCGCGAAAGCGGGGCGCTCTGTACTTACAATAGAGATCTTGCAATCAGCCGCACAGAGCGTAGATTTGGATAGACCCTCGCCTGCCAGCTCAGCCGAGATCTTGGGCAGGGCGTCCTCATCGGTTTCTGAGACCGAAGAGGATGTTGGGAGGACGAGAAGGAGGAGCGATGTGTTGCAGGTCACTGACGAGCTGCATGATGATCACGTTGGGTTAAGCAGTGGTCACAGCGTCTCACAATGTCTTTCTGCTCAAACTTCTCGCAACATGCCTACATGCCATGATGGGGTTGCTAGCACCTCAGGTCCTGATCACACGAGCGACCAGGGTGCATTTCACTTCTTGTGAGGAATGTGTATGGCATGATCTAGAAGCAGTTTTGTGCGCCATGGCTGTACCCTGCCACATCTGGCTCACTGCACTGTAGAGTCTATATGGCTGCATCTTGAGCACAAGAGGCCAGAAGAGGCACAGGCGTCCTCCTTTACGCCTGCAGCAGGAGGTCTCCAACGCACAGTGTGTTTCATCTACCCCAACATGCTAGCACTGCTCTCTGCCACACATGAGAAGTCCCATCCATTGACTAGTTGCAACCATGGGACCTTGCGCTGCATGCTTAGCTCAGGCTTGCTGAACATTGCTGCCGGGGGCGGCAAATCCCTGTTGGCCCAGGCTTCTGAGGACATTTGCTGTCTCGATGGCTGTTACAGCTGCCTCATAGCCCTTGTTGCCCGCCTTGCCGCCTGCCCTGTCCAAGGCCTGCGAGCATGATGCAGTTCTGCTGTGACATGGAGTTTGCTCTGACCATAGAGCCTGATTGTGCTGCGTTCATGAGCACCCTACACGATTTATTCTGACTTTGAATGATACACATGAGCCATGTAGATACTGACATTGGCGCGGCCGTAATGCGACAGCTACCAGATGTGCAAGATGAGAACTGCTCGGTTCAATGGCCATGACATTCCTCGTCTCACACTTTGTGGCATGCCGCATTACATTGGCGCCGAACAACAGCATGCTCCTGCAACAGGTGTCTTTGAGCAGAGCTGGTGGGAGTTTCCAACCTGTTCCATGGTGTCGGTGGTCATGACACAAAAGATAACAGGCACGCCCGCGTCCAGACCTGCGCTCAGTACGCCACTCGTGGCCGCGCCGACGACAGCATCAAAATGCGCTGTTGCTCCCCGCACCTGCAAAACACAGCGCCCTGAAAGCACATACCACTTTGGAGGGTCTTGTGCTCGACCCCCTTTTGCTGCAACAACAGCCTGCCTGGCGCTGTATCAGTGCACCGGCGCTTGAGCTATATCTTCTTTGGCTAAGTGGTGCACCTGTCGCTGTTTAAATCTGCAGACAGGGTCTGCTGCATCCATCACCATGCATGTCAATGCATGGCAGAAGTCTGTCAATCGAAATACAGGTCACACCAGCAATATGCAGGCAGCTGACTTACCACGGCTCCAACAGTGATAACAGCATCAAACTTCCCGCTCTTAGCCATAGCCTTGGCCACGACTGGCATCTCAAAGCTGCCAGGGACCCACGCCACCTGCCAGGCAGTCACACTGTTTTAAAGCCTGTCATGCACTGACGTTTAGTGCACACACGGCCTTATGCACAGCCCACGGCCGCACAGCACGCACAAGGACGTCAGCTGGCGATTTGTCCAGTTGCAATCAGGTGCGTCAGTAGCTGCAAATCCTGGACAGTGGCATTGGTGCAATCAAATGACTGGACAGCACCCAGGCTTTGGAGCAGCTTTACTTTCTGCGCTACTATGTAATGCTAAATAAGGAGCTCAGCCGCTGTTTGCACCCACCTGCACTTCGTCTCTGATAGTCCCATGCCGTTCCAAGCCTTCAAGCACGCCTTCTAGCAGGGGCTTTGTGACCAGCTCATTGAACCGTGCTACCACAACACCGAATCTCAGGCCGTTGGAGCTTAAGCTCCCTATGTGCACGTTTGCCTGCAGAGCTGCCTGGCATAGTACTTGTCTCCTGTTGACACATCTTCCATGCTGCCCTGCATGCATGGAGTGGCTGCTGATAAGATATGGAAGCTTGTCTCTGACGTGAACTGCTCACATCGAATCGTTGAGTGGGTCACTTCTATGCATCAGTACACGTACAAAGAGCGATATCTGAGAGGTTGCAAGAGCAACGCATGCAATGCAACAGCAGGAGTACGTTACGATGCACCAGGGAACTACATACCTCTGCGTCCAATGCTGATGTTCAACGTCTTCTCGGGAGTGTATTGCTGCCTTCCCGATGTGCTGGGGCCGTTCAGGTATACAGCTGATGGACCCTGTGCAAGTAGCAATCTGGAGGGGGATGCAGAGACATCTGCCTTTGGGAGTGCAGCGTACATCTCGGAAGTACAGTCTTGACAGAATGACGAGAGCTAGCGACGACCTGCGGAGTAGTGGCTTCTGTGAGCCGTATTGGTGCTGTGATCGAAAAGGAGTCTCCAGAGGGTTTTCTCGAACCCCACCGCGTCCACCTCGCATTTTGCTGTGTCTCGTGCCCAGCCAGTGGTCGATTCTGCTGCTCCTGGACCCATGCAGCTGTAATCTTTTCCTTAGGTTGAGTCTGTGGTTTATTCTTCCAGACTCGCAGCGCTCTTGTAAAGGTAGTGGACAAGATGGCACACCAGTCCACGCGCCCCTTCACAGCAAACACCACTCCCAGCGCAAGATTGCTGCTTTGCAAGACAGGATGCAATGTGGTGCCCTCCCATGCCAAGCTGGCCAAGGACTTGAGGCGCAACCGTCGGTGCTGCACGGTCGTCGCTCAGAGTAACCCTGTCGCCGAGGTGCAGAAGACGCTGGAGAGAACAGTATCTGGTGTGGCCGACAAAGTGATGCAAGTGGCCACGGACACTGTAGATCTGGCAAAGGGGCTGGATTTGAGGGAGGTCATTCTGCTACAGGGTGCGTTGGCGCTGATGGCACAGTGCACTCTTAATGGCAAGGCTGTGACCATTAAATTGTGCTGATGTTGTGGCGATTAGAGGCTGATTTTGCTTTCCTTAACGGAAGGATTGCTGCACAGCACATCATGGGCCGGGCATGGCTTTCAACAGCCTGAAACTGTCAGTAAAGCCAAATACAGTGCATCAGTATGAATTTCAAAGGAGCGGGCTGGGATTTGAGAAGAGAAACGAGGACTCGTCTGTACCCAGCGTGCAAGTAACGGTGGCGTGAGAGCTGCCCCTTCAACCTGCAGGTTTTGGCTGGGACAGCTGTGACAAGGGAGGGTGGTACAAGCAGCTCCTGGAGAAAGTCCCAGACATTGCAGTGAGTCCTTCGTCCTCCTTCCATCACAGCTGTTGCTACACAGCAGGACACACTGCAGGTCCAGGTTAAAATGACGTGATGTCCCCCTGAATGAACAGCCTGTGCAGTGCTGCATGGTTCCGGGTCTGAGCTTTCACTGTGTGATGTGCAGAAGTCTGGTGTGACGCACATATGGCTTCCTCCCCCAAGCCAGAGTGTCTCCAAGCAGGTACAGCCTTGGCAAGCCTTCCGTACTCATGACGTTTCTCGGCAAGTGCCCATGGCTTGGGACTTCCATAAATGCACATAGCACCTGTGTTGCAGGGCTATTCGCTAGTGTGTGAGCGCTCTGTGTGCTGGCACTCTTTTGCTGGTCTGACATCCAGGCAGCATACTGATTGGCAGGCATGATCTCCTGATGTGCAGGGTTACCTACCCGGCCAGCTATACAACCTGAACAGCAAGTATGGCAACAAGGAGGAGCTGAAGGCGCTGCTGAAGGCCTTTAAGGAGGCTGGTATCGTCACGCTGGCGGACATTGTCATCAATCACCGCTGCGCAGACGCCCAGGACGAGAACGGTCTCTGGAACACCTTCAGGTCTGTCTTTGTGCCCCATGCCAACCCTGTCTGTCTTCCTTCTCTACCAGTGAATGGCCCGTAGATACCTAGAGCCTTTGTTTTTAGATCACAGGGAGTACGTAACCCTTCTATGGCTAGTCGGTGATTTGATTTTAGAACCCCAACGCCCTGCCCACTTTGCTATACTAAATGGTGTAGGCGTGTCCAGGGCCAGAAGAGATACATCTGCCTCTTTAAAGCAGCTCTGCCCTGCATGATCATACGAGAGCGCAGGCAGCAAACTACAACAAAGTTTTCCAAAGCTAGCTTTAAAGCAGCTTGACAAGGGTGCATGCGGAGCCTCACTGGGGTGGCTGGGTGCGAGCAATGGACAGTACGCTGTGCAGGGACGATGTGAATCACAAGGGGGAGAAGCTTGATTGGGGCCAGTGGGCCATCACAGGAGACGACCCGGACTTTGGCGGCACCGGCAACCCAGACACCGGGGACGACTATGGACCAGCACCAGGTGATGTCTCAGCATCAGGGGCCAATCCCTTGCTGCAGAGCATGGTGCAGAAACGAGGGGTGCCAGAGTGCCATGGGCACTGATGCACCTGTAGAAGTCCATGCAGGATGTCCTATCTGCAAGCAGCGGACAAGGGATGCAGGGCTCTCGCCACAGCATGCAGTTGATAAGAAAAGCAGCAGTCGAATCTGACACTGAGCGTGACATCCTTTGGGTCTGTCCTTTTGCCTGGGCTACAGGGGTTGCAATGCTTCCATTGTTGCTAGTGGTAGACGATCAGTATGTGCAGTCCTGACTAATTGCTTACTGTTGTGCAGATCTTGATCATCTGAACGAGGATCTCAGGACAGCCCTGAAGGACTGGCTGATCTACCTGAAGGACAATGTGGGTTTTGAGGGGTGGCGCTTTGACTTCGTGAAGGGCTACGGCCCCGAATTCGTCAAGGAGTATGTGGTCGACACAGTTGGGGAAGGCACCTTCAATGTGGGCGAGTACTGGGTGGACCTCAGGTGCGCCCAAGCCTGTATTGAAAGGCAATCGACCTTGCAGCAGTAACTCTCACAGCATAGCTTGATCTCTCAAGGCCAGAGAGTGTGCCCAGATCAATGCGGCAGCATGTAAAAGACATTTCTCTGACGGAAGCCTTGGACTGCTCTGGTTGCAAGCAAGACAATCAGGTATTTCAAAGGAGTGGAGCTCATGAGATGCAGATGGGATGATGTGCAGATGGAATGGCGCTGAGCTGGACTACAACCAGGACGACGCCCGCCAGACTGTCGTGAACTGGATCGACGGGACAGCTGGCACCTCGTCCGCCTTCGACTTCCCCACAAAGGGCATCCTGCAGGAGGCCGTCAAGAACTGCGAGTACTGGCGCCTGAGGGACCAGAATGGCAAGCCGCCAGGCGTCATCGGTTACTACCCCAAGCGTGCAGTCACCTTCATCGACAACCATGACACAGGTCTGCCAGCTCTCCTCATACACATTCTACCCCAAACCAGGCATCCATGTCTGTAGCTGCCAATCTTGCCAGTCTTAATACATAGGACAACGCAGCACCGTATGCCGCGCCAGATGTGCACTACAACACGCCTGTGCATAGCCATTTCACGAGGCTGTGGCTTGTGTGGCGTCTGCAGCAATAGGCCCACCCCTTGACACGCCGTGGTTTCTGGCTGAGCTGCCAGTTTGCTGTAAGAATACAGCCCAAACAGCTGACTTTGCATCTGTGAAGTGCTCCAAACTTTAAGCCTTGATTGTCAGGTGTCGGCTTGCAGGCAGCACGCAGCAGCACTGGCCCTTCCCTGAGAACCGGATTGCGCTGGGCTATGCCTATCTCTTCACACATCCCGGCAACCCTACCATCTTCTGGGACCACTACTTCAACTCCCCCTGCCGGGAGACCATCGACCAGCTCATCTCACTGAGGAAACGCAACGGCCTCAACGCCAAGTCCAGCATCGAGATCCTGGCTGCAGAGCACGACTTCTATGTGGCCCGCATTGACAACAAGTGAGTGCACTGCCTCAATTAACCCATGCTTGGGCTGGCAACAACAATGCTATGTTACCGCACCATTCACAACCAGCTGAGTGAGAGCCATTATTGTCCAAATATTGGCGGCTGCACTGTAAGCCTCGTTGTCTTGCAGACGGTTCATTCAAGCAAGCTGCCACTGAGTTTTACATGAGAGCCCCGTGTCACATGGTCGCAGGCAGATATTTGTGACACTTTGCTAACCTTGCTCTGTGGCGGCTCTCCAAGCTGAGGCTTTCTGCAGTGAGGAGCTGAGTACTACCGTGATGCTTGCAGAGTCACAATCAAGCTGGGCCCCCGCTATGACATGGGCGACAACCTTCCCAACGAGCACGAGGGCTGGACGTTTGCTCTTGGCGGAGACGACTTCGGCATCTGGGAGAAGAATTGATGCATTATCCTGGAGCAGCTTAAGCAGCAGGCTCGCCACACCACCCATGGTCGCACAGCCCTGAGCAAAGACGGGTTCCAGGGGCTTGGAGACCTGATGCCAGCTCAGAAAAGGGCATCGCATGCTCAGCACAAATGAGTGCAAGGGCTGCTCAGCGTGAGAATTTACCAGAACCAACGCATGCGTATTACCGTCAGCTCTGCGCAGCTTTTCACAGCAAGACTGAGCATGCGACAAAGTGAGCATGCCAGGTAGCTGAGAAGGCAGCACAAGGCAAGTGAAGAGTGAGAGCCGGGGAGACTTGCTCGGTACCATACAATGACAGGGGCTACAAAAGAGTGGTCACACAGGCGCTCCAGCCAGCAAGACTGCTGTGTCGCATTGCACCTGTCCATCCCATACAGCAATTTGCAACCCTCTGGATGCTACGCATTTGCTTGCATAAGGCCGGTTTTGAATCTGGCCGCCTGAAGCTTTTGGCACCAACATGCATTTCTGCTGATTCCTGTGGCCAGATTGCGTTCAATTATGGGACACATGGAAGTGCAAAGGCTTGTTGGACAGCAGCCTGCCAAAAATGACATGGGAAAAGGTGTGGCTGTGACATTCAATAAGAGTGAGCATCTTGCAGTGCGGTCTTTAGGACTGTTAGAGAGCTCGAGCCCCAGAGAGTATACCCCCCTTGGACCTCCATGTTCTGGGATGCAGAATCTCGCACATACGCTCTGCTCCGATGTAGTCCACCATGTTACAGACTTTCTTGAACTGGCCCCTTGTAGGTCGGTTCCCCACCTGCTCGCTCAGCTTCTCAAAGTGCTTACTCGACTTCCAGTGTGTGATGATGTCACCTGTAGAAAAGATCTTGGGTACGCATACCGTCCCTAGGACAAGCCACTGCGTGTCCGAATTGTAGGACACTTTAATCACGTAGGTATGAGTGCATCCGCGCTCGACGGCCAGCTCTTTGTGGCCAGGCAGAACGTGAAGGAGCTGCACTGCCCCTTTCTTGGCGCAGCGTCAACTCTGCATTCTAGAGGAACCAGGAGGCACACGTCGCATAGCAAATCACATAAAACTATGGCTATTGCTGCAGAGCCCCTCGTTGCCGAGAAGAAGGCCCCGACACAAAGGCCAGATCGAGACGGCCGCTTTGGACGTTTTGGGGGAAAATATGTGAGCTTCCTTTGTGCCTTGCTCACAGAGCCTTTCAGCAGTCTATCCCAGATGGCCTGCAACCAGTATGCCAGCGTTGGGAAAATGCTAAACCAGCTCACGTGATTGGTTGCACAGGTACCTGAGACACTCATTGGAGCACTTAAGGAGCTGGAAGAGGAGTACACCAAGGCAATGAAAGACCCTGAGTTCAAGGTATTGTCCCGTTCTCTTGAGAGGTGCATGTGCACTTCTATCCTGTAGAGGCCCCTTGAACAGGGTTTTGTACCTGCAGGCGAATCTTGCGGCAATCCTGAAAGACTATGTAGGCAGAGAGTCACCCTTGTACCATGCAGAGCGGCTGTCAGAGCACTACAAAAGGTCCGCCCTAGCCTCTCCTGTACCTTCAGCACCCATCAACTCTTCCCTGGAAGCTCTGACTTTTGACATGTGTCTGCATAGTCAGGAGGGCTGATGCGGAGATATGTCTCTGCAGGCCTGACGGCTCACGAGCAGAGATCTATCTCAAGAGGGAGGACCTAAATCACACTGGTGCCCACAAGATCAACAACTCCCTGGGCCAGGCCCTCCTGTGCTTGCGCATGAACAAGCGGCGCATCATTGCAGAAACGGGTGCAGGGCAGCATGGCGTAGCAACTGTGAGCTCCTGCTCCCTACCTGCTTGCCTGTATATACTTACACTGGTCATTGTCTGCAGAGGTGTGTCGTACTGTGCTCTGGTAGATGTCACAGCCGCTGCACTGCACGCGACCTGAGGGTCATCCTGGCAGGGAAACTTTTCCGTTGTCTGCAAGCCAGGCACATGATGATGTGAAGAGTGGATGTGCAGGCAACAGTGTGTGCCAAGTTTGGCTTGCCCTGTATCATCTACATGGGCTCCAAGGACATGGAAAGGCAGGCCCTCAACGTGTTTAGGATGCGGTTGCTAGGCGCTGAGGTGCGGCGGCCCTCATTCTCTGTCCTGGAGAGCCCTTGCTGCCTTATGATAGCACTGCACATGGCGCCTGCTGAAGTGCTATGGGGGACCTTTCGCTCCCACTGATGGGAGGCTGTGTATGAGATATGCCCAGCAGCTGTAAGGCCTGGCTTCAGGACCGAGGCAGAATGCCAGGGAGTTGGAACAGAATGTGGTGGCACACAATATCAAGCCCTTCCCCCGTGATTCGACAGTCTCCTGTTGGCACAGGTGCGGCCAGTGCACTCAGGAACGGCAACGCTGAAGGATGCAACCAGTGAAGCCATTCGGGACTGGGTGACAAATGTGGAGACTACCCACTACATCCTAGGGTCTGCGGCAGGGCCCCACCCGTACCCTATGATGGTCCGGGACTTTCAGGCTGTCATTGGGGAGGAGACCCGGCGGCAGTGCCAGGCAGCTTTCGGCGGGAAGCCGGACATCCTGCTGGCGTGTGTGGGCGGCGGCTCAAATGCCATCGGCCTGTTCCATGAGGTGCGCAAACGTCTGGGCATGTCATGCATGTCTATGGTGTTGTACCGTACACTTGCTGCAGCCTGCCCATCTTGGCCAGGTGTGAGTAAACATCTCATGTGCTTGCAAGAGGTAAGGTGTGGTTGCTGCATACTCCGCGCTTGCTGTCAGTGAGCGCTCAGAACTCGTAGGGCGACGCTTAAATCAGCATCTCGATCTAAGCTGCAGCACTGCAATCATAGGCCCAGTGCAGTACCACAGTGCAGTGCTGCTGTCTCTAATAGGCGCTCTGAAGGATTCCAGCTTGGACAGATATCTCAGCTTCACTGAAAGCTTTGCATGCCTTCACAGTTCGTGGATGACGAGGATGTGCGGCTGATTGGCATTGAGGCTGGCGGAGAGGGTGTGGGGACCAGCAAGCATGCAGCTACGCTCACAATGGGCTCGCCCGGAGTCTTGCACGGCTCCTTCAGCTACCTGCTGCAGGACGATGAAGGCCAGATCATTGACCCTCACTCCATCAGCGCAGGGTATGCTCTCCTGTCTTATAGAGCAGTTCAGAAGGTGGAGCCTTGTTATCAGAGGAGAACAAGGGACTATCGCTGCCTTGCTTGATCTGCCCAAGCATGCACGTATTTGGAGTGAGCAGGTTCGGCTGCAGGTGTGTTGTGAGATGAGGGCTTCTTGAAGAGGACACAGCTAAGCCCTTTGGACACATGAACCTGAAGGGGTTTGTGTATGATGTGCTGGGGGACTGTGCTGCAGGCTGGACTACCCAGGAATTGGGCCTGAGCACAGCTACTTGAAGGAGCTCGGGCGCGCAGAGTACTTTGCGGTGACGGACGAGGAGGCGCTGGAGTCCTTTGTGCGGGTCAGCCGGCTGGAAGGGATCATCCCCGCTCTGGAGACGTCCCATGCTTTCGCCCACCTAGACAGGCTCTGCCCCACAGTGCCAGATGGCACCAAGATTGTGATCAACCTGAGCGGGCGGGGTGACAAGGATGTGAACCAGGCTGCCCAGCGCTTGGACATCAGTGGCAAGGCCTGATGAACCTGGGATGCCACCATGGCTAAACATTGTCGATGTGACCGCTTGCTGTGCCAGGCTATGCTGTCCGTGGCTGCCTTAACTTGGTGGTACAAAAGAGGTACTAATTGTTCTTTCCAAACGAGCAGCCACAGCCTTCAACACCTTGCGTCGGTGGGATCTGCTTTCTGGAAGTTACCAGTTCATAGTGTAAGGTTGGGGGTGCAACTGTTAGCATCGACAGTGCGAAGCAGGGCTTGAGACAAGCTTTCTCCACAACTTTGGGACCGAGTTGACTGCTTTCACGTCGCGTCACTCCCCGATGCTCCTGTATGCATTATGCGCCGCTGAGGTCCCTGTGGAGCGTCTTTAGGGGGCTTGTGGAGGAGATTGGAGCAGCTTCTTCCGCAGCAGCCTGAGACCTATGTGAACGCCCCGTCACTGGTCAGCATCACAGGAGATCCCGGTCCAAAGCTCACGTCCCTGGCACTGGATGCCCCATTCCCTTCGCGAACCACCTGTAGCAGTACTGTTGACCCACCTGCTGCATCTCAGGGTGCGAGGCACCCCCACACCGCAGCTTCTGCCCAGACCGGGTACAGGTTCGGCACGTTTCTGACCGTGCTGCGCGCCCAGGGACGAAGCAAAGCGCACTGAGCAATTGCACGGCCCCAAAATGTTGTACGATGCCCTGCGTGGGGCCGGGAAGGGCGCTAAGCACAGAGACCCTGGCACTGCTGCGACCTTGGATTCCAGGCAGTAGCAGCACAGACGTCCGCTTTCAGCATGCGGTAGTGCTCAAGGATATCTAGATAGTTTTTACAGGAATCGTAAAAGTCACAGACAGCAGGCCATTGTCACAGCATACTCAGCCGTTTGCAATGAAGCAGATCAAGGCTCTCTTGCAGCATAGCCGCACCAACAGTGAAACCAGACCGTCATCCAGCAGGACCCCTTCGCCAGCAGATTCTCCACCGCCTTCTATCCCGAGCACAACTCCTGCGGCACCAGATATTGTCAGTCCTCCAATGAAGGAGGAACACCCAGCACCTGTCCATGTCCAGGAGCCAGCACCTGAGGCTCCAAGCATAGGGTGAGTGAGGACTTGAGGGAAGTGCCTTATCACCTGTGACAGAGCCTGTTCACCCGTGAACATAGCCAATTTATCGGGAATTGAGCGCTTTTGATGCTGCTGCTGTTACAAGGATTTGGTCGCCAACTCCCTTGTCTGAGCTGTCCTGCAGCAGGAGTCAGCAAAGGCTGGCTTGATCTGTGTGTGGTGCTGCAGTCATGAGAAAGGAGCGCCCATGGATGCAAGGCTGCCCTCAGGAGCTGTGGGAGGGCCCAGGGCACCTGCAAGCTTTTACTGTCCCATAAGCATGGTACGCCCTACTGCATGCACTACTGTCCGTGCTTTTGGCATGCTCCGCATGCAATTTGTGTGCTGCTTGGCTAGACCAGACCCTCCCCCAAATGAGTGGCCCAGTTGCTTGCAACTGGGCCACTCATTTGGCCCACAAGCCTGCTGCGCATGACAGTCCCGGTGTGTGCTACAGGAGCTGATGGCAGACCCAGTCATGGTAGCCACAGGGCACACCTACGACCGAGTGTGCGTAGAGCGCTGGCTGGGCCAAGGAAACCGGACCTGCCCCGTCACGGGCATGCGACTCCGCCACCTGGAGCTTACGCCCAACTTTGCGCTCAGGAACGCCATCCAGGTAAGCAATGCTGTGTCCTCGCCTGGCTTCCCACGCCCCATGCCTGCCACATGACCGGGCCTAGATCTTTGTAAGATGAGTTCCGTACATGCCTGCACACTGCCTTGAGCTATGTGGTCTGGCGCTGTTGCTGACAGGGGGGTCATCATGCAGGAATGGGCGGCGCACAATGGTGTCCCTGTACCGCACAAGGAGGGCCGTGTGAACAACTCTCTGCTGTATAAGGGTGGCGAGGAGGACACACCCACCAACATCCTGCAGGTATGCAGCCCTCTTTGATTGCTTGCATGTGTGTGACCTCCAGCAAGGAGATGTCAGGGTGTCGCAATAACCATGCCCTGAGAACTCCTGGATTGGTGTGCAGGGTCACGATGAGATTGTGTGGGCGGTCGAGATCCATGGTCAGCAGCTGTTCTCAGCGTCAGCAGACAAGACCATCCGTGTTTGGGACATTGCCTCCAAGCGCTGCGAGCGGGTGAGCGTCCTTCTTGCCAGTGGTTCAGCCAGTGTGGTCGTATCAGTCCTTTTCCTGGCATGGCCATACATGAGGTTCTGAACCTTGCCATGCAAGGCAGCGCCTGCTACCGAGCGCATCTGACCTGCCGCAGATGCATCTGATTCTGGCATGTATCAGATCGCCTGCAGCAAGTGCCGCACTGCATGGCAAGAGGCCTGTGATGCTGCATTTGAAGGAGGTAGTCTGACTAAGGGCCCTACCCATGTGCCAAACTCTGAGCATTCCTGGTGTCATGTGTCCAGGTTCTTGAGGATCACTCACGGCCAGTGCTCTCGTTGGCAATTGCGGACAACAAGCTATTCTCTGGGTCCTATGACTACACCATCAAAGTGTGGTCCCTTGACACGCTGCAGCGCCTGAAAACCCTGACAGGTGATTCTGCCATACCCTCCCTGTATCTGCGTCCATATCTGGCGCTCATTTCTCAAGGCCATCGCATGTGACTTGTGTGACGGGGGGCACTGATGGGGCTCTGCCTGCGCATAGCAGAGCCTTACTTCGCACTCCTATGGAGCACCTCATGCAATGCCTGTGCAGCCTGTCTAACAATGACACAGCCTGACTCAAGAGGTGTGCATGATCTGTGCAGGGCACTCGGATGCGGTTCGAGCACTGGCCGTAGCCAACGACAGGCTCTTCAGCGGCAGCTATGATGGGACGGTGAAGGTGTGGGATGTGAAGACAATGGAGTGCCTGCAGACCCTGGCCGGGCACACTGGCCCGGTCAGGACGCTCGTCTACTCAGGCGGCCACATGTTCTCTGGCTCCTATGACAAGACAGTGAGTCACACTTGTCTTTCCTTGCGGCAGTCCTTGCTGCGTGTATGTCATACACAATAGCTCACCTCCCTGAGCACATGCAGCATCATTGGATCCATGCCAAGCAATAGGATTGCCGGTGTGGCTTCTTCCCTAACATTCTGAGGGAAGGGTGTAAGGGTCAGCATGTGGTATCTGCCTGTCCTGGCTCTAAGCTGAAGCCCTGACAACCTTATTGATGTGGCAGGTACGCGTCTGGGACGTGAATACGCTGAAGTGCCTGGCGACGCTGACAGGGCACAGTGGCGCTGTGCGCGCTCTGGCTGCCTCCTCCAAGCGCGTCTTCTCTGGCTCCGACGACACTACCATCAAGGTGTGCCTCCTCGATGCCTACCCCAGAGATAACGTCGCAATGGAACCGGAGCTCTGTATGTGTGCCTTGATCATGCTGCTTGTAACAAGGTGAGCGTGGTGGAAGGTGCCTTCTGCGTACAGTTTGCATGTGCTCAGGGTCTCTTGGCGTGTCCTCCTGTCTGTTGCAATACGACAAGTACTGCGCAGACATGGAGCAGGCCTAGAGTTTCCGATCACAGAGCATGCTTGTTGAAAGGTCTGCAAAGAGCTTGGTATTGCGCCATACCAGATTGGGAAGCGCTTGTGCAGGTGTGGGACAGCCAGAGCCTGCAGTGCTTGAGGACGCTGGAGGGGCACGAGGACAATGTGCGGGTGCTGGCTGTGGGAGAGAGCTATGTCTTCTCTGGGTCCTGGGACAAGAGCATAAGGTCTGCCTCTCCGCTAGCAGTTTGTTGTTGTGAGATGCTTGATCTTTGCACATTTCTGTGCTTCCCAGCTCTTAGAGAGGTGACCCGATGGCTTTTGATCCAAGCTTGGCATGATATTCTTGCTCCGCAAGCACTGCCTACTCTGGCACATTCTGACAGACGCTTGCTTGGAAGAGGCCTTAGTCAGGGCAGACATGCTGGGGTTACAAGGCCTGTAAGAAGGCACTGGAGTTTGATGTGTGGAAGTGACCTTTTGGCAATGCCTGCAGCCTCCTGGCTTCTCCTCAGATTTGGGGCTATACCATGCAGGGTGTGGGACATGGACACGCTGGAATGCGTGAGGGTGCTCGAGGGGCACAACGAGGCAGTGCTGGCTCTGGCAGTAGGGCCATCTTTCCTGGTGTCTGGCTCCTATGACACCACCGTCCGCTTCTGGGCGCTGGACTCCCTGCGATGCGTCAGGTGCGCATTGCTGTCGTGCTAACAAGAGGCATGGACTGGATATATGCTATCCTATGGTCCCTGGAAGGCACCCAGGTCTCTGCATCCATCAGAAACCTGTCTAGTCCCATTGCTTGATGAGTCCTGTAGATTGCTAGATGAATAAGCCTCTCATTGTCAGGGCTGAAAGCGCTGACCATGCACCCTCAGGTCATGCTGGAGGGTATATTGAGAGCCTCGCTCGTCTGTGTATGTATTTCTGTCAAGCTCTGAGAGGTTGATATGGCCCTGCAGGAAGTGCGAGGGCCATGAGGATGCAGTGAGGGTGTTGGCAGTTGCCTCTGGCAGGGTCTTTTCAGGCTCCTATGACGGCACCATCGGAGTGTGGTAACCTCACAAAGACATGCCCCTGCGCCCCAGCGCTGCTGCATATGACGGGCCCAGAGCATCACTGCTCAGACTCTGAGAAGTGCTGTGCTCCAGCTGAGGAGACACTGGACAGCACTGTCTGGCTTTGCGTCATGGCGTGACAGGTTTTGGGGCAGAGATTGGGCATGCGGGGAGCTAGACATTTTTGACCTGCCCGAGGCTGAAAGTATTGTCCCTCCAGCAATCTGGTGTGGTCTGGCTTGCGCAGCGGCTGGTGTGTTCCCAAACATTCATGTGCGCATGCCCTTTCCCCAAGTGATGCAGCGCTAGCGGGAGCCTCACGAGCCCTCCAAGATGCAGCTTTCAGCCTTGTGCATGAATAATGATATTGACTACAGATGGACGTGTACCCTTATAAGTAATTACGGCCCGATGATTGAGCAGGGCAGGCATTTGTGAAGTTTGCAAGAGACCTTGAGCAGTCACCCTTTGTGATTTTGCTTGCTATCTCACTTAGCTATGGCTTCTGAAGTGTAATGGCTGGTCTTGACTTGAAGACTCACATTCGCGAATGTCAAGATAGTACAGGGTAGAGAGAAGGCCAGTAGCAAAGCAGAGGAGGTGACTCCGCAGAAGAATTCAAGGGCCTTGCAAAGATGTAATCCAGCTTGCGAGTTGGTAAGGCTACAGCCAATTCATCCTGGTCCGAAGACCGGCTGTGAAATGTATTACATATCTTACAACTGCCAGTCCAAAAGTCACAGAGGAGCCCGGTTGCGCTTAGGGCAATATGCTTCCAGAGACCTGCTCGCAAGTCCGTGCTACCAACAATGGCGCCCGTACAGCCTCAAACGTTTTCACGTTACCAGGACCACCGCTAAACGTCTATGGCGTGCTCTGGAGCCTGGTTGCCAAACTGCACGTGCTGACCCTGTACCCATAGAAAAGTGCGACGACCTGCTCACCTGCTTCTGCTTTGCCAGTGCACTGCAACAGTGCCTCAGTGGCAAGCAAAGCGCAGGGATCTCGCAAGTGATGCTCGCATCGGCGGGAGAAGGTGTTGCATCGCAGTGATGAGGATGACATGTCCCATCACCACTGATGACGCAAGAGACGGGCACGGAGTTCGGCTTTTGAAGTGCACTTTCGCGATTTCGCCTCGATACTCCCTACGATGGCTGACGATCCTGACGAGCGTTGTCCAGTTCCATGAACCCGAACTGCACTGACTGTGGCAAGCGCCGAGCGGCGGAGAGCAGCGGGACCGCTCGTACAAGACTTGCGGTACACCGTTCGTTTAGCACGGTATGGCGCGATCCAACGTGTACCAGGAAGCTGACTTGTGATCCAACCTGCAGAATGTACTGAGCAATGAGACTGGGGTGAACAGTGAGCGACCCCTTGATGTTTAGCTCGGGCGACTGTCTGCTCACGCATAAGTGCGAGCCCATCCCTAATCCATGAAGGCTTAGGCAAATCTGCTGCCCGCAGGTGCTTGAACGCGTTGCAGCATGTTCACTATAATCGTTGCAGGCCTCCTTGTCTTTTCCAACGTCACGCTCTTCTACGTGTTGGTCAATCTCCTCAAGCCCGGCCAGCGTCGCATCTTCGGCTGTGAGCACGCAAACTCCAAGAGTGAGCCCGTTAGCCCCATCCTTGCGATGCGTTGCCACTGTACTGGAGCTACATGCACTTCAGCAGCAGAGTGTGGCCTCCTGACTTTTTGTGTCGAAAAGTGCAATTCTATACGGTCCAAGGTCAGCACTAGCGATGCTGCTCCCATGATAAAGTCTGCAGAACATCAAGGCTGCTGTGGAAGTGCAAGAGCGGCCGTGCAATGACTGCTATGCACGGCCGTTTCCTGACAGCTGAGCACCTGCCTATGGGGATTGTCTGCATCTGAATGGAGATACGGCCTTGAACCTGAGCTGCTGGCTGATACAGGATCTGGGTTGGTGAGGAGTGAAAGGCCTCACATCACAGTGTGCACACGCTCATTCCTGGCACAACACTGTGGAAAGGCAGCAATGCTGACAGCCTTAAGCTTGCGATCAGGCCTTGAGTTCGGGGTGCTGGCTTATGCAGGGTCTCTACCGGTGAGGAGCGAGAGGCACCACATCGCAGTGCGTGCGCGCTCGTCCCTGGCGCGGCACAGCGGGAAGGCGGCGACGCTCAAAGCGCTGAAGAAGCTCAAGGGCTGCCTCTGCGCCAACCCGCCCGAGGAGCAGCTGCCGCTGTTCCAGATCCACTGCACCGACTTCCGCCGCAGCATGGACGGCGCCCGTGCTCAGGTAGGCCCTTGCACAGTGCACCCATGGTGATGAATACTGCTGACAACCCTTGTCTGGACACATGTGCAGTATTTGACCGTGCTTACGAGGCCCCTTCAGACTGGCCAGAGGATTGACATGTGCAGACCGGACCGTCTTATCTGCAGACCCGCGATGAGGTCAAATAGGTGCATGCCTCACAACCTCATGTGTGCAGACGGCACTGCAGCACTGGCAACACACTGACATGGCATGTGTGTGATGACCTTGACAGCTCCTGAAGCATGCATCGCTTTGCGCAGGTCCGGGAGCAGCCTCGGCGGATGTCAAAGATGCACAGCTGGCCGCCCATGGAGCAAGGCATAGAGCGGCCCATGTCTGACCTGGACCCCGTCTTCTCCGTGCCCGTCCTGCCCAAGATCCTGTGCACGGTCCCCGAGCATGAGCCCGCTCCCATGGCCGCACCCCTGGCCAAACCGGGCGACCTCTATGCGGAGGCTTCTGCAGCCCTGGACAGCCGACGGCAGGCAGAAGAGCTCAGGAGGGTGCTGCGCTCCATGTACAAGAACCACTTCGAGATGCAGTCTGAAGTCAGGTACAGACTCTTCCGACCAGTGGAGCTTCTGCCATGAATTAAATTGCCTGCCCTGCCAAAGGGTCACATGATGAATTACTGACTGGCATACCGGAGCAGCAGACCAAAGATAAGCGGCTTGGTACATGCAGCTGTGCCAGGAAAATATAGGTGACACATTGCTGATGCTGCCTGTGTCTCTGCAGCTTTGCGCCACCAAAGGGACCATTCGCAGAGCAGGCTTACACCATGACCCCCACAGCCGATGATCTGAAGGTTGAGCTGCTGGCGCACGCCTGCAAGCTGCCGGCCAGTGGTCCACCCCCCAGGGCCGGCAGGCCGGCCAGGGCAGCATCTGCAGGCGCGGAGCTCCCCGCCACCTTCATGGGCGCAAGCGGGACACAGCTGGCGCAGCCTCCAATGGCGTTCCCTGCCTGCTCATCGTGCCCGCCCGAGTTCTGGGGTAAGCTTCTGCAGCACCCTCCAAGCGCCACCCTGCCATCCACCCTGCAAGACATTCCACCCTGGCAATGCACCATGCAATCTCACAGGTATGTGAACGGCTTCGGCCACATTCTAGCAGGGATGACGCAAGTGCTTTATCATCGCTCCCCCAGCATTTGGTGATGGCATTATGTATGAACTCCAGGCGAGGAGAAAGGGCAGGAGCTGTCTGCTCAGCGGCCTGCCAGATCCATGGAGTCCCTTCTGGACAACCTCCTCGACATGTCGGTGGCGGCTCTTGTCAGCGGTGGTTCGACGCCACGGATCCGCGAGGCCTTTTCTGCAGCAGCACCCAAGCTGCTGCCGGTGTCGTTCCACAGCCCCTTTGACTTGCCGGAAGCGTACTCGCATGTTTCCGGCGCTCGGTGCATGGGCGGCCCGCAAGAGGTGATGGCTTGAATCAAAAAGCGCCAGCAACAGCCAGGACAACGCAGCCTCTAGACCTCCGTGCAGGATGTGGGCAGTGCCTGTGCATCCGTCCAGCATTGTACGACTTGGTAGGATGCACAGGCACTGTGCACTTCCTGTGGTGGCGCATGAAAATGGATCATACATGAGATGCTGCCTTATCCTGCTGATGCACAGAGTGGCATCGCAATTTTACCACAATGGGAGGAGAGCATTGGGGATTTATGTGCGTCAGGAGCTGTGCACCACATAATAGAGGGATGATTTGTACCTCAAGCATTGGAGCGATTCTGAAGGGATACAAAAGTATACAGTCTGGAAGGCTGCCGCAAGCAGAACTGCAGAATCTTCTGGTCGGCATTGAAATTTCGTGGCCTTGCCGCTTCAACACATTCGGCTACGCCTACCCTACTCTAGGACTTATTAAGGCTCATCCCATGCAGTTATGAGTCCCTGCAATTAGCAGTGCACTAAGATTTGCGCATACAGATTCGCAGGTACCAAATAAGATGGAGTCTTACCAAAGACATCTTGACAGGTAGATGTACAGAAGTACAACAAGGCTTGTGTCGTTCAGGCATTATGGCATACCACAATAGAGGTCATGTTTTTGGGTGCGCTCTGCATTTGGTATGCATGGCAGCATGCCACAAGCTATAAATGGCAGGCAGTTTGCCAGCCCGCGTCTGGCAGGTTGCCGCTGTGTGTAGTGAGTTTCTGCAACCGAGATCAGCCTGACAGGAATGGCCATGCCAGAGTCCAGCATGGTGCGGCAATGAGTCACTGCCCCATGCATCTGTACATGTCTTCTCCTTAGGCAGGCTGCCCTGCAATAATTCCTTTTTAGGTTTGTCAGCCAGCGAGCAACATGCAGCAGCCTTTCTGAGAGCGCATCTCTTGAGGGACAGAGAAGGAAGCATCCTGCTTTTTTTGTCACGTGGTATCCCTTTTGCAAGCCTTTTGCTCTCAGGAGGGCTGTTCGCTGCAGAACCACAACCTTTACTAAATAGTACTTTCGGGGCATGTATTGCAGCACCAGCAGAGCAGCCGAAGTAACTGAGCATCAGGTTGTTCCACACCTCTGGTTGCCTAAGTGGGGGCGAGGGGGTGCTAGGCTCTGGATAGTACTGGTTCGAGAACAGCAAGCTTGAGGACTGCTGTTCAAGGTACTGTGTGCTCTTTCTTTTCTGCAGGGCAGGAGAGTCGTACCATGCAATGCACTCTGCCTTCTCTCGCTCTCTCCTGAGTCCTCTTGGCAATTCTGCCAAGGGGATGCAGGCGAAGATGCATGCAACTATGGCTGCGCAAGCGCCGGTATGCAATGAGAGCTTTTTCTTTTCTGCCAATGGTCAAAATAAGCTTCCGCCATGACAAACACAACAAGCAACATAGACCTGAGTGATAAGACTGACACATAGGCAGGTGAGCAGGTCTGTCCATCAATAGGCCAGCACTGCCTCAGGCAATTGCATGCGTGGCAGAAGAGATGAGATGACAATTGGGGCGCTCAGCAAGAGCACTGCTCTTCTAGCCCCCCGTGAAATAGACTGGAGGGAATGCTTACGCTGCAGTCGCCATGCACAGATTGAAAGTGCATAAGGGTTGCACGGCACATGCACTTGTATAGCAGGCGGGATGTAAGAGATTTTGACCTGACCAGAAACATGGAGATTTGCAGCACCATATTATTTAACTACCTGTCCGCACTACAGTCATTGGCCCTCAACGCTTCAGCTTGACACCACGCTCCAGCGTACTGGTACCCATGGTATTGCAAAGCTGACAGCTCCAGCCACCTCTCACACAGCAGAGATGGTCATGGGGAGGCTTCAGAGGGTGGGAGCAGGCCTTGAGCGTGCTCACAGTATGCCAGGAACCTTTTCGTTCCTGTCAACCATCACTCTGTAGGTCCTAGTGTCCGTTGCAGGCCGGGTGTTTGCGCTTAAGCTGTCAGCAAGAGAAGCCCACTGAGATGATCGCAAGCCCCCTGCTCCCTTTCTTTTCCCTCTGTTTGCTGAGTAGAACACTCATTATTTATCGACATGCACACGAGGCTTGCCGTACTGTGCTCAAGCGCAAGACCAGATTGTGACCATTCCTAGGTCGATCCTACATTGAAAGGTGGGCAAGTAAGGGGATTCGCCGGAGGGGCCCGACACCTAGCATCGCGACAAAAGACAACGTGGACTGATCGGTCTGCCAGTTGGGGGCTTCTCAAGACGCTCTGAAAGCAGCCTGACAGGCCCTCACACTTGTCAGGCCCCAGCTTCTCTCAGCTGCCACCTGTCCACCACCTGGAGAATTCCCCGCAGCATTTCAGCGCAAAAGCAATAGGTTCACTGCACTTCTTTACCAGCAGATAACACAGTTCACCTCCGACGCATTACTCGCAGCCAACAGCGCTTCCGTCAGGAGCACACAGCACGCAGCCCTTGCCGCCCTTGTAGCCCAGACAAACACCAGGTGCGGGCCCGCAAAAGTATGCCCCGCGAGCGGTGTTGTCGAGCGGTATTTAGGCTTTCCAAAAGTTTGAGTGAAAGCCAGACTGCCGCATTGCTGTTGCTTCAGTGGGGCACAGTGGCTGCGATAGGTCGGCATCGGCTTTCGGCACCACGTTGGGCCTTTCCAATGGGTCTCTATTAGAGGCTCCGGATTGCTCTGCAGCCGACATTTCATTCACAAGATAGATTGGTAGGAGTCTTTGGGTCTGAAACGGGCAAGTGTGGGCGTGGAGGGGCATGTGCAACACAGCTTCCCTAAGGTGTCGTTGGGGAGCAGAGCAAGCATGCAGCACCCCTGGCAGTGGGTACCCTGCTCTTTGAGCAATTTATCCTAGTGCTAGGATTGTTTCTCACGCCGAAGGGCCTTCCTGCGATGGCGTTAGGCAAAGGCGTCATGCAGTACCAGGCCACCGGGCACATGAAATGACGCCATTTCGTGGAACGTAAGAGTTGTAGCTCTCACACAGACTTTGGTTCTGCTGCTATGTCTATGTTCTTTCAGAACCCAAGGCGTTCGGTCTGCTGCGCCTGGGCCACACACGTGTGTGGTGTAAGCCAAAGATGCCGTTTAAAACATCAGCCACCTGTCGATCAGAGGGCTCTCTGAAGATTTGTGTGGATCTCGCAGGCACTCATCATGGGTTCCAAGGCCCTCATCCTTATCGCCATGGTCTCCCTGGCCTGTGCAGCCAGCGCTGCTGAGCAGATGACCACCATGGAGCAGCTGCAGAACGAGGGTATGCTGCGCCTTGTCCACCTGCCCACAGACCACCACTTGCAAGATTTGACTATGCAATCTCTCTTTCGGTACATGGGGATTGATGTCTGCTCATACAGAGGCTCAGCCTGCAGTATGGGACCTTACATGCAATCCCCCTTTCTGTGAGCCACAGCCAAGGATTGCTGGTGCAATGCAATAGTGTGGCAGGGCGTGTGCTACATCCTGCTGCTGCAGGCCTGTGAGAACGACATGCATGGCTTACCATGCCAAGCATAGCATGCTGTCGACCGTAATCGGCTGAGCTGGCTGAGCTTGTCCTCATGCCTGTCTGGCATGCTGAGCTCGATGTAGCTTTGCATGTAGCTTGGTGCAGGCCCAGCTCAGCCAGCACCTCCTACACAAGATGGGCACCACAACATCCAGAGCCTATGCTGCATCCACTGCTGTACGCTCAGTATCCTGGTGTGTTCCCTGCAGGGCGCAAGCTTGCGCAGTGGTGGCCCTGGGGAGGCGGCGGCGGCTACGACAACGGCTACAACAATGGCTACGGCGGCGGCAACAACAACAATAACAACAACAACAGTGAGCCCCGCCTGACCTACACTACACCAGCCTAGCAAGCGCCATTCTTGTGCTTGGAGACACAATAGTACACCATAAAGCATCAGCATTGCGGAGCTCATGTGCGATAGGCCTCGTGTCCCCAGATCAGCATTGTATGCCCACATGCACCAGCAAGCAGGGATGGAGTCGTGCTGAAGGGTGTGAAGCTGGATGCTGATGAGGTGGTGCTGCTGTGCAGACGGCGGATATGGAGGCGGCTACAACAACAACAGTGCGGCCCTGGCTCACATGTTCTTATTAGAAGCTTCATCACATCCTTGTGACACACCTTGGTTGTGGTCCTAGGCCTCTGGTGTGTGAGTAGATTCCTCGCTTCAGTGATCAGCCAAGATGTGTGCCCTGACGTCTGACTTCCTGTGCAGACAACAACAACAACAATGGCGGCTATGGCGGCAACAACAACAACAACAGTGAGTCACCCTCTCATCAGTACAGCCCAGTTGTCAAGTGCTGCGTGTGTGATACTGCCCTGAGTCCTTGAGTGACCATCCAGTAGCCTCGGACAGCATAGCCAGGAATTGGGTCCTGTATTGTTCTTCCACACCGTTGTCATGACAAGTCAAGGCGCGGGTGCGCGCTGCTGCTGCATTTCTAAGAGGTGGATTATTGCGCAGACAACAACAACGGGCGCAAGCTGAAGGACATCACCAGCAGCATCAGCACCGTGCAGGTCCTGCAGGTGAGGTGCCAAGCGCACAGCTGCTCCTAAAGCCTTGGCTGTTAATGCGGCAGCTCTTGCTGGCTCTGTAAGTATCATTGAGTAGTCAATATATAGGCAGGCCTTCATACCACAGGGTGCAGACCACACCGTGGGGTTCATCTTCCAAGAAGCACTCCTTTAGTAGATTCTTCGTTGGGCACAGTCTAGTGTTCCAGGAGAGTGCCCAAGCTGCAAAGGCTACGCCTGCCGGAGATTTACCTTGCATGGCTGGCGGACCCAGCACAAGCTAGAAATGCTAGGCCATGGAATGGTTCCATGCAGGACAGCAGTGTATCTCGAAGTTATGACACTAAATATGCCATGCATGGTCGAACAGCCTTTTGATGTCACGCAGGAGGCTTAGGACGCACACGCTGTGGATTCCAAGCCTCGCGTAGCACTTCTACTGTCCGGGAGACTGAGCTGATACTGAGCAACATGCAGAGAAGGCTGAATAGCTGACTGTGCAGCTATATCTGAGATTTATGAGCATCAGGTGCACAGAAGATTACAGCTTCTGTGCATCGTTTTGTATCTAGGGCTGTTGGAACATTCTTGACAGGTGCACTGTGTATTGCCAATGATTGCTGATTGGCCTCCAAACACTTGTACATATGGCAACACTCACAAACATTCTGATAGCAGTTGGGAATGCTGGAACTGGTAGACAGGTCTTAAAGTCTTCCTCCATATCATGAGAACACCAGCACCGCATTTGCAAAGTGATTAGGATCTTGTAAAGTAGATAGCTGATGGTGGATACATCACACTTTCAATCAAGTCCACAGCCCCAACCCATGGTTTGTGTGCCAATCTAGATCTGAGATCTCAGTGAGAGTCACATCGATGATACAACTGCATTGCATTTGGCTGCTATAGCTCATGTAGCCGTATGTCAATTGAAGCCACAAGATTATGAAGTGTCTGTCGCCCTCCACTGGACTCACGTTGCGTCAGTGAAGAGCGTCAAGCTTTGCGGAAGTGCCATGTTTCTGGTTCTCTTCAGGCGCCAATGACGTGATGTCCCTCCTGCTTTTGTACCAGCTTGGGTTATGACTTTCGGATGCCTTGGGCAGGCCACGGCCCTGGCACCTTGGCATATATGATGGCGTCAACCGGCTCCTGTAACAGCCCTAGCGTGGCGCTTTTTGCCGGGTGGCCAGCATGTGCTCTGTGATCTTGCAGGTCGCTGAGTCCTTTCCCTGAGCTGCCTTGTAGGTTGCCGGGGTCACTAGGCAAAGCAGCTGCTGCTGAGGGTCCTTTCTCGCTCTGCCAAAAGGCTGGCGGGAGGCCTGCGGTAGAGGCCAGACGCTCTCTGCTGTGAGCACGCTGCCAGTACGCGCAGAAGTCCAGCAGCACATCGTGCAGGCTCTTTGATTGAAGGCAAACTAACGCATAGCTGCATTCACAGACAATTGATGCATCTTTGGGCAATCTGAAAGGATACCGGAGATACCTGTGAATGTGTGGGGATACCGCTGCTCGGCTGGGTATCCCAGGGCAGCACTCCGGTCAGGCTGGGCAGGCTGGGCTGCCGCCTTGCTGGCTGCCGCCATAGACTGCCGAGCCCCCGTCATGCTGGAGCGGGCAAAGGCTGAAGCCCTGAATGCACTTCCAGCGGCTTTTCGCGGAGCCACATGTAGCTGTAGTGGCAGCTCTTCCCGTCACAGAGCTCGGCCATTGCAGCAGACATGGGCATGTCCTTAGAGCAGATTCTGGGGCGTCTCATCGAGCGTGTCGTAAGTCCAGGATGTCACCTGTTGATGGCATGGGGGGCAAGTCTGGAGAATCCTTGCCTGCCATGCATTGTGTGGCGTTGCCTCCGCAGAGAGCAAGGCAGGCGCCACAGGGCTCTGCACAGGGAGGCCGCCCTCCCCAAGCACGTCCCTCCAGTGCTTTCCCGCCAAGATCTGAGCATACCGTGCCATCTGAGCCGGCACCTCTACAGCCCGCTGCTGATCTACCTGCATCCAGGGTCCCTCAACGACCTTCATGTTTGCCCCTTCCGAAACAGAGCCTAGACTAGAGGGACTTGCTTGTATTCCCTCAGCTTGTGACCCAATCTGGGTAGTTTCCAGCGCAGCACAGTGGGACACTATTGTACCCAAGGCTTTGTGCCTCTCCTGCACAGCAAGAAGTGGAGCCCTGCATTCCCCGGCGCTTGCCTGGCTTTCTGCATGTGCTGCATACGGCTGCTTCCCCATCAGTAGGTCTGCCTGACTGTCAAGCTTGCGGGACTTTGATCGAGCACCCTGCAAGAAGCTTGTGTGAAGAGTGGAGGGTCTGGGTTGGCGCTGACCTTCCAGATGTGCTCGCCCATGGCCTGCTTGGCCTTCTGCATGCGCTGCGTGCGCCTGGCTTTCATACTCTCGAGGGGCGCTGCGCGCAGGAGGGAGCGCTGCTGCTGCCAGCTTTCAGGATCATCCCCAACCGGGCACCTACAGGAGCACACCAACAGCATACGCCCAAGAAGTCACTCATCATATGTAAGTGTGGCAGGACCTTTACAGTACAGCCTATTCTGTTCGTCCACAAGTTGCCGTGGAAATCCTCTGTATCTAGCACACAGTGCATCAGCTTGGGCATGTTGTTACGAACTGGCTGTGGCAGCCCTGTGTGTTAACACATGTGCACCTCAGAGAGTCGCTTGCCTGGCGAACGGATCTGAAGTGTTGTAGGCAGCAACATGCACAAAATCAGCCAGCAGGTGATGGCCGTGCTTGTCCAGAAGTGCCTGCAAGGATGATATGTGAACGTCTTGAGAAGCTTCTTGGGACTCTTTACAACACTCCATCTCCACCACAGACCAGAGCAACTGTCATAAAGGGCGCATCATGTGGGGTGCACTGCGTGAGACGAGAGCAGAGATGTGTACCTGCATGACCTGCAGCTGCTCGTATGAGAGGCGAGAGATGGCGAGCATGATGACATCAGCAGCCTCTTCATTCTCCATCAACAGATTCTGAAGAGCCTGGATAAGGTCATCAGAGGCTGGGCCTGCTCTGATCTCTTCTCCTGAACATATAGCATCCTGGGATGCTCTTCTGGCTGTCATGCTCAAGGTGGAACCTCTTTGATACATACCTTCTTGCGATCACAAGCCGAAGGGCAGAGCCGATGCAAGCGTGAGCTGTGGGTCACCTTCACTTTGATCCTTTCTATTGCCGGTTCTGCTCCCTGTGAACCGAAACGGGTTTGCTTCCGCCAGAATGGCGCTCAGCACGTCTTCCCATAGATGCAGTCCTCGAGAAATCTTTGAAACTCTTGTAGAGAAATGAAGCAGGCTGTCTTTCCTCCTTTGCCTCTTTCGAGCAGGTTGCTGTGATACCTCGGCCATTCCCTCTATGGATCCTTTGCCTTATGCACGAGCATTGATGGGCTTTGACACTATCACATGCCTTGAATTGGAGCCCCCATGAAGCATGCTGCTGCCCCCGAAGAAGATGTTCCAAGGTTAGTCATGGACGGACTAAGAATAGATTCCATCCAGATTGAGAAGTCAAGGTGTTCCTGATTGAGCAAAGACCAAGCTGTCTGCTGCTGAGTATAGGCGCCAGACAATATCAGCCTGACATGCACCTCACTGAGGCAGATGCTAGAGTCTAGCAGCTAGACTAGCATGGCCATGGCTGCACAGGTCTGAACTTGCCAGCACCTTCAAAGTAAAGTGGGACTGTAGAATCATCATGGCTTAGACACATGTACATCTGTGGGCAGCATCAGACTGGCCAATGCTAGCAGCCGTGCCCACTCCACTTCTCATGCTCTGTCTAAGGACGTCTGTCACTTCACAGTCAGTGTCCTTTTGCTCACCCTCATTTCAGCACAATATGGGATGCATCCCACTCCACTCACTTCACAGGCTAGGTATTCACGCAGGCATTGAATCTTGCACATCGTTGTTACTTGTCACATCACCCTTCTCAAGGGATGCATAAGACAAACCTGCCATCTGCTCTTCTAACCATGTATAATCTGTAACTTTGAAGTTGAATGCCCAAGTGAGCTGCTGGTCCTCGCTGGGATCCCAGTGAAAGACCAGCAGAGCACTTCAGTACACTACTCCGACATGCTACATCTATATATGCTGCCTCCCCTGCCCCATGTGTTCCCACCCGCTCATCTCTTCTTGGGCTGCCGCGGTATTCTCAGCCCTGGGATGGCATCAGCCAGCGTCTTGGCGGGCATTCCGGGCAGGCCCTCGGGCAGCAGCCGCACCCTGAACTGCTTCTGGGGAGACATAGGGCTTGCAGCCCTGTCAGCTGGATCTGCACGCGCTCTGTCAATCGTGCAGCCCATCTCCCTGCAGGCAACAGCACATGGCTGAGAGAGCCTTCCCTGCAGACTGAGCATGCTCCTGCTCTGTGACTGTTGGGCACCCAGGTCTGCCAAGTAACATATCCTTCTCTACGGCCACTTTCACCCGCATGAATTCAATGTCTTCGAGCCATATCTTCTTGGGTTGATGCTTCGGGACATCCTGTTTCACAGGAGATGTCTGCATGAGCAGCAGTCTTGTTCCCTGCCCACAGTGCTTACTCATATAAGACCTTGCGCATGGCAGGTCAATACAGGGGTTATGATGGCTGGGACAATAGCTACTGCAAGCACTTGAGCACAACAGTGGCTTGCAGCCACACTAGGACAGCTCTGGCCTTACCTGTAGTACTTAACAATGTCATCTGAGGGAAGTTTGAGGGTGGCCTGCAGCGCCTCGAACTGGCGCCCGCCCATATTGTAGTCCTCGGCAATGAGCGCTGTCATGAGCAGGTGCAGCAGCAAAGAGGTCTGCTGCTCCCCTGTCCTAGAATACGCCCGTCTGCCCTCCTCAGTCTCCTCCATGTGGTAAAACTTGTCCAGCAGCGATTGCAGCAAATCCGCCTGCATCAGGCAGAGCTGTCCCGCTCAGTCATAAGCTGGTGTGATGTAGTGCTGGCCCTAGGTTCCGCTCATGATAATATCAGCTTTGTATCATGTAAGCACTGCTGCTCTACAGGTTTCCTCATGTAGAACTGCTCACTAGAGAACCACCAAACCCAAGTCTGCAGCAGAACCATGCTGCGCTGCATTAGGTAAGAGGCGCCTTCCTTCATGGGATCAGGCTTGTCGACCCCTCCGGCCTGCTCCATTATGTAGACCTGATCCACACAAACCCACAATGCAGGGTGCAGTTAAACTTGCCTGTATTTGGAGTTGATGTGCCAGGGCTCCCACGCCTTCTCGAGCCTTCGGGCGCAGCTGCCTTTTCTGGTCGTACAGCTGTATGAGAGCTGCCAGAAACGCCAGAGCCCTGAGCCGGCGCGCGCCTGTCTGAGACCGCGGCTGCGTGATGACAGCCAGCCTGTCCAGCACATAGCCCGGCACCTGCAAACAGCTCAGTGCTGTGAACCCTCCTTTCTCCTCAAAAGATGCATCATGGGTGTCCTGAGAGTGGCCCTAAGCGACCAAAATTAATCTCCAACCTTTCCTTCTCAAGAGGTGCCATGGACAAAACGGCCACAGGACATTGCAGGGTCTACGTGCTCTTTGAAACAGCATCGTGGCAGAGGGTATTGTCAGGGTGGGAGCCAGGTCAGGCATTCATGGCCTGGCGCGCTGCAGTGTCCCAACATATAGGGGTTCACACAGGGTTTTAAGCGATACCCTGTTCTCGGCGCGCAGCTCATTGTCTCGGAACTCAAGATCTTCGATGGCCCGCTCAAGACTGCTGACGTCCTGTATGGCCTCCCATGCCCCACGAGGCACCATGTCTTCCAGCCTGCACTTTTGTCAGAATCTCTGCAATTTGGACCTGGCAGCTCACTCAATCTGAGATGGTCACATCCACTAGGTCGTGCATGACTGTTCCTGACACTTGCTGGAGACTAGCTGCGGTGACTTGCAGGCTATATGTGCCATGGCTTACCACCCGCAATAGATGTGGTAACCTAGACCATGTCATGGCCATCGTTATGCGTTTTGCAGTCCAACACGTCAACCATGCAGCAGCAGCTTCTGAGCTAGAGCCCGCTGTCAGAGACACAGAATAACTAATTGACACCGCATGGTATGGCATATCTTTCATCGGACGTGCAACCACAAGCAGGCTGCTGACAGGGAGCATCGCTGCAGGCATATAAGAAGTGCCTTGCCTGTAGGCGTGCGCTGCTGTCATGGCCTTCAGGTCGTGCTTCGGGAGTTTGCGGTCGCCAGCGGCTTCCTCCATCTTCTTCGCCTGCATTGCACAAAGGGTGACTTGCAGCAGATGCAGTTTTGGCCAAGGAAAGGGTGATCACAGCCCTGTGAACACAAGGTTGCAGCGAGAAGAAAAGGGCAGCTATCAAGTGAAATAGACAGTTTCAGAATGTAAAGGCGTTGCAAACATGCAAATGAGCATGCTTCAGTCAGATGTGAGGTTCTGTGCTGATTCAGCTACCTTTGTGGCATTTGTCTGGACAGCTTTCTCTCCAGCAGCATTCAAAAGCTCCTTTACCGCATCGCTGGCCTCGATGTTCTCATCGACCACCTGCACATTTCACATTACTTGGTAGCAGCTGTCATGACAAGGGCACCTTGCAAATTGAGCACCTGTCGCACTGAACGTCATGAGAGTCAGCACTAGGATTCTGGTATACAGCTGTCGACAGCCACGGATTGGAGGAATGTCTCAAGGCACAGCAGGCATGTGAACATACTGACCTGGGCTTGATCCCTGTCTTTCAACTGCCTCTGCCGCCTTGTGCTGCCAAAGGCATGCACCAACCTGCAAGCCAGCAAGTTTAACTGCAGACGCAATCTATCATCATCTTTGCTACACACTGTGGTACGCAAGGAAGCTATTCAGCTCTGGCAGCACACATGCGTACAATGTGATACTGAAGGGAATGATATGTAAGTGCTCTGAGAGGACCAAGCAGGACCTAGCACCTCTCATTGTGTGCTTTTCGGGCCTGCGCTGTCTCTTCCAGCTCGGTCTTGTGCCCGGTGGGCCCATAGTTTGTGCCCGCTGCCCGGGGCTCCATGCGGACGATGCTCCCTCCATTGACCTCTGCGTACTTCATGACCCCGGACCTCTTGTCCAGCAGCCCCATTGCATACCTGCACGAGTCTCAAAATTTTGTAGCGATGCAGCCTCTGACTGCCACATGTTGCCTACATATCCATGCGTATGCTCTGATAGGTACTTTGTAAGGTCCCACATATTATTCAGAAAATACCAGAACCCAGGCTTGCCTGCATGCTGGGGGGCCTTCCGCATCTGCAGTAGATCCCACAAAAGCTACCCTGTCCTGTACGCAAGCACTCCAAGTTTAGATGAGCTGCAGACTCTTGTTTGTATTATGCTTTGCCTTGTGGGCAGCGGTATAGCGGTATTGAAATTGTGTCAGACTTGAGCCAAAGGGGCTCACCTTCTGCAATACTAGGCGATGCTCTCTGGGCCTGTCCACGTTCTTATAGTGCTCGAAGTGCAGGCTTTCATCGTTGCCAGGGCAGTAGCCGCTGGCAAAATATACCACGAAGGGGCCAGTCCCATTGGCTGCTGAGGTGCTCCTCGTAGCAGGCTGCAGGTGCACCTCACTGGGAAAGGATGGAGCGGAAGGCTGTTTGCGCTTTACCATTAGCCTGTCCTTGACATACGCATGAAAAGAGTGTATATATGCGAAATATGCTTCCTTGCTGCCTGCTTTTGGCTTGCAGCCTGTATGCTTGGACTGGCAGATCGACCTTTCACTGCACTGCCCTGACACAGGCCAATCACATTGGCTGTGGTAGAATGCCAGGACATCAACACAACAACAAGGTTTACCGGTCTTTCCGGGATTTCTTTGGTAGCAAAGCCGTCATGAATGCCCGTGATGACAAAGCACAGCATGCGTGCTGTGAAGGGGCGCGTCTTCAATAACACATCCAGGCCAACATGCGCTATCTGCTCCTTCCCATCGAGACAGAGAAACGCCGACTGGTGAAAAGGGGCTGAAAAGTGTGCATCAGGTTGCTGAGGAGTGAGTGCGAAAGCCTGAGGGGGGGGAGGACCGTTATCGAGGGGGATGCATCTGCAGGAGGCAGGGTGCAGATGTAGTATCTAGGGAGCCAAGTACATATCGATTGCACTCCTGGGACATTGTCCACGTCAGGCATGTCCAGGGCTGCTGACATCCTGAACTACTTCGCCAGTAGGGCCAACAGCAGTTCAGCAGACATCAGAGAGGGGGCAAGGACTGCAGTCGGCTTAGCATATGATCTCTTTTGGGCGCCAGTGACGGTACCAAAGGCCGTCATCAGCATCGGCTTGGGCCTGCCTCCTGTCAGGGCTTTAGTACTGACGCCACTCCTGCTGTTGCACCGATCATGCACGGTGCGCTCACCCCTTACCACCCTGCATACAGCTCGCGGTGAGATCTACGTTGTACGGATGGCCCTGTGCCCACGCCATACAACGAGCATTATTCTGTGCTGCAGCGTGGCAAGCTCATCTCATTTACACTCCTGGATGCCAGTGGCAAGGTCTCGTACACGCAGCCTGTGTGGGCGCAGTGGGACTACAATGTGTCCAGTCTGCTTGGTATGCCTTCTGTCTGGACTCACACATTCCTAAGAAACAGCGCTCTGGTGGTGTCTCGTTCATGCACATGCGCACATTGACATCGCTGTCATGGCGGACTCAGTCAGAACACATCCTGTCAAAATGGAGAACGTCACAGTATAAGCATACAGAAGTCATCTGCCTTTGCAGAGCTCCTGGAGAAGCACCTGCAGCTGCAGAACAAGGAGGTCTGGATCGAGAGCCTGGGCACCAAGCAGAAGGGCATCTTCCAGGACTCCTACACGCCGCTGCCCCTCAAAAGCACAGTGAAAGGCAAGTCTCTTTGTGTGTGCTGCTTGTTGAATGCAGGAACGAGTGCTGCACGGTCTCAGCCCTTGCAACTTTTGAGCATAGTTGGGCACATTCATGTGTGCCCTGACACCCTGAGAGGGGCTCACTGTCACCCCGGCCTGCAAGTTGTCGATTATGCTCTTACGCACATTTCTGTGGTCTTGAGACAGCCTGCTGCCCCTGCAGAGTTTGCGCTGCCCTACGTCACGGTGGCTGCAATGGTGGAGGAGCGCCCCAGCGCTGCAGCAGAGGTCATGCTGACCGCCAAAGCCCCTCTGGGCCTGGAAAGCTCGCCGGACACCTCCCCGGACAAGCCCCCCGGCCGCAGCAGCAAGGAGTACTTCAGCCTGCCGGCTGACGCCTCTTTTGGCGCCAAGCGCCTGCTGCTGACCAGCCACCCCATCCCCGCCAGTCTCATTGACGGCTCCAGCGATGCTGACTCACCCACCCACAGCCCCATGAGCGACCCTGAGAGGCTCCGCTTCTCACCCTTCAAGTAGCACTGACCCCTGGCACCAGGAGCCTGCTTGTGGGCCGCTGATGTGTCCTAGGCATTTGCGAATGACTCTTGCGATGCTGAATCCTACACCCACAGCCCATGAGCGACCCTGAGAGGCTCCGCTTCTCACTCTTCAAGTAGACATGACATGTGGCGCTAGGAGCCTGGCTGTAGGCAGCCGATGTGTTCCAGTGAGGCTCAGGGACGACGCTCAGGATGCTGACTCATGTATCACAGCCCCACGAGCAACTGTAAGAAGATGGTCATTGCACCCCTGCACGCACTTCTGTCATGAGGCGCTAGGAGCCTCACGCTTGCTTGCCGACCATACTGATCCATTTTTGTGCAGCACCGGATGCAGTCTCAAGCCAGACCTAGAGGCCTGCACTGACCTAGCCGTTTACAACCTTATGGGCATCCGACAAGACACCCACTGCTGCCTTTTCTTGGGGGTAGCTACTATAGTTGCCTCTTTACGGCACAGACGAGCGATGTGTCATGATCATGAATGCCCCTGTGGGCAAACTCAGTAGCTTGACAAGGGCACAACGGCGACAATGAAAGACATGACTCGTCTATTTGAGATTGCGATTATGTTGCCTGTGTTCACCTGAATTACTCTCATGCTTGCTCAATGTCATGGCCTAGGGATGAATCAAGCATGCATGTGCCATGAAATCTACATTTGTAAAGGTTCCTCACTTGCACACCTAGCATTGTGATAGCAGGCCTGAAGAGCCTATAGGTAGCTAGCTGCGTATTCAACATGATTATTGATAGACGTACATGTGTTATTCAAACTTTTTGCACTCTTTTCTCCATATCCCGCCACCAGCACAAATGGAGGAAGCGGAACTTCCATTGAAAGCAGCATCGCAATTGCTCATGCACCTAGGTACCAATAGGCTTCATATCATCTTGCAGGTGATACCTAGATATGACATGGGCAGCATCTTCCTGCTAGGATGCACCATATGACTTCCTTCTCGAACATCATTACATTCCAACTGTGCACTGTGACTCTTGCTTCAGCTCGTGTGATGTCCCAAAGCCACGTGTGCACATTGAATAATGCACTGCAGCCCTTGCTGTCAACCAGCACAATATCTGGATTGGTCCGCACCATCTCATCTACTAACGAGGCACAGCTTCTGTCAGCAGTCTGCCGGCCTTGTTTTCAAGTACAAAGGGAGGATCGCAGGGTTTCGCTGGCCAGATGCGAGATGCTCTTCCCCTGCTTTGCAGCCATGGCCTCCAAGGATGCAAAGACATCCTCTGCCAATGCCAGCTTAGGCAGCTTTGCTGCAGCACCCTCTGCCACATAGTCCTGCACAGCCACACCAGGACTCAGTGATCTCACTCCCCCTCAGACCAGAGTCTCCCTAAGCCTCCACAAATTGGCCTTGGCTTGGAGACACCCTCAGTAACTTGCTCTGCACACCCTAGTCTGGCATTGAGCAGCAAGGTAGATCCAACACTCAGACCAATGAAAACGCTTGGCGGCCTCTGAAAAGTTGTTGAAGCTTCAGCAAAAGGGGCTGCTCATTTCGAGGCTCACCGCAGCATACTGCCTGAGCGCGTCAAAGCCAATCCTGGCTGTGAAGTCGCCCAGAGCCTCGCCAGGCCGCCGCCTCTGCTTGAACATGTACAGCACCGGCTCCAGTGCCTTCTCTATGTCCTGCAACAGCAGTGCGGGAACGTCATGGAACTGCAGAGACTCCCCAAGGGACAGGCCAGTGCCTGCTTGCACATGTTCGTGGATGCATTCAAACTGCTGCATGCTGTGCAGCAGCGATGCACATGCAAAGTTGCATGATCAGGCTGATCATGCCAGGCTGGACCTCTGCTGGAGTCATGAGGTATATGCCCTTCTTCTGAGACGGTTCTATGTTCTTGAGCATGCATGCTCTACTTGGAGGTCACTGAGGTGGTGCCACTGACAAAGCCTCACCTGGATCTTGACGCGGTCCTGGAAGACCTCTGCCAGGCGCGTCTGGTTGGGGCTGCCCCCGAGCCAGAGCTGGTAGCTGTTGGGGCCGTCGCCCACAAAGCCCAGCTCCGCCATGTACGGCCGCGCGCACCCGTTGGGGCACCCTGCAGTCGCAAGCACCCTGTATCAGCTACAATCCCAAGGGTTTTGCGCATAGAGAGTCCAGAAGGTGCTGACTAGGTCTTTCACGACTTCCAGCCATCTCCAGGCCTGTGAGCGCTCACATCCACATCCGACAGGCACCGGTTGCAAACGTCTGGGTGGAGACAAACTTATCCGACAGCCGGCAATGTCAACAGGATGACAAGCCCCATGAGAGGGTCACAGTTCCAAGGGAACAAAAGCTTCAGAGCAGCAGATCACCTGTCATACGGACCACGAAGCTCTCGCCCTCGTCAAAGCCCAGCTTGGTCATGAGGGCGCGTATCCGCAGATTGATGTCGGGCAGGCTGCGCTCGGACTCTGCAACCGCCAGCCCGCAGGTGGGCAGCGCCGGGCAGGCCATGGACGTCCTGTCAATGCTGTCCAGGTCCACAACATCCCTGAACATTGTGTGGCCACTATAAGCTGGAGATTGTCATCCAGGATATTGTCCTGGAAGCCCACATCCTACAGCATTGCTGCCAGGTGCAGACCATCTACGCATGAGAGGCCCTAAATTGTTCCAGACCAGGACTCTCGGACAGAGCCTTGCGCAGATGTATTGCAGTGACATACCTGACACCAGCGCCATGCAGGGTGTTGAGGATGTCGCTCTTCCAGGAGGGCTCAATCTCTGTCAGGATGATGTTCTGGTTTGCGGTGATGATGACGGGCAGCTCATACCGTTCAATCACTCTCCTCAGAGCCACCTTAAGGTCACCCTTTAGCCTGCACAGCAAGGTTAGTTCAGACACTGCTCCAACCACAGCTGCCAGAGGGGAAAATGCCAGTTTTGATAGGGCAGATCAGCCTTAGGCATCACCTCTGCTGAGGCAATGATGAGGCACTGTACAGCTGGCCTCAGTCTGCCAGGTCGATTTAGGAGCTACATGCACTGCCTGGCAGCCTGCCTCACACATCTGCAGCGAGTTATGATCCTCATCTGCAACAAGCTGTAGTGCTCACCTGCCGTTCTGTACAAAGACTCCGTAGGCCAGGCGGCCGTCGCCCTGCTCCATCCACCCCAGGTAGTCCTTGAACTCCCATGGAGGCAGCGGCCTGCAATTACTTTCGTGTCGGCACAGAGATTTGTACGCAGCCTCATGTACAAAAGCGCCACTGCTGCCATTAATCTGCCCAGACTCATACTCTAGTCCTTAGGGACAGTACTCACAGCGCAGGCCTACATAACCTTGGGTCCACCAATCCAGCATCCCTGCTCAGAATGCAGCTTAAATGGATCCCAAGGTCCACAGAAAAGCTGAGAGTGCAAGAAGAGAAGTCTGACCTGAGAGGCTCAATCTTCTTCCCAAAGTACTGCTCCACAACAGTCCTGAACTTGTCGATGCCCCACTCCTCGACCAGGTACTTGAGCCGGGCCTGCTTCCTGTCATCGCGCCTGCCGTAGTCGCGCTGAGCCGCCACGATGGCCTTCATCACGTGGAAGATGTCGTCCTTGTGGACAAAGCCCAGGCCGTCAGCCAGCCGCGCGAATGTCGTGGCATTCCTGCATAGGAATTGATCTGCATGAAGCTGCTGCTGCATAGACAGCGCACCGCCTGGACATCCTCTGAAGACATCAAAGACCTGTACAGCTGCGCAGCTGTGAGAAAGAGGGACATATGTCCATGAGAGAGTTGCACTGGTTCCTCACTTGTGCCGCAGTGTCAGGGGTACTTTGCAGACTAAAATAACAGAGTACACTCAACGCAACGGAGAGGTGTATGGGGACCCACCTGGCGGTGCGCCCCATGCCACCCCCGACAACAAGGTTGTACCCCTGGACCTCCCCAGCATCATTCGACATGACCACAATGCCCACATCATTGGTGAAGAGGTCCACACTGTTGTCTCCAGGCACTGTGATGGCCACCTTGAACTTGCGCGGCAGAAAAACACTGCCATACAGCGGCTCAGGGGAGCCCTCAAAGTTGGTCCCAAAGCCGTTGAATGCCCTGTCCTCGGTCACCTTGGGAGTCTGCAGAGACACATAACACGCTGAGTATATTATGCAGAGCACAATGCAGGCAGACAGGCGTTCAGCTTTGAGAGCAGGTGTTGGGCAGCATAGGACTCTCTAGGACTGAAGGCGCACCTCCATCTGGGAGGTGACAAACTTCTCGCCATCTAGCCAGACATCATAGTAGGCGCCGCTCTGGGGCGCCAGCAGGTCTGCAATGTCCTCTGCCAGCTTGGCAGCATGCACATACTCTGGCCTGTCCTTGAAGGGCGCCTGCGCACATTTCCATGCGCATGTAAATTTTGCTCTACTGTAAATCTGCAAACTCCTGTTCTGTGTACAGAGAAGTTACGCGTCTCCCTTCATGGCCTGGCCACAGGAGGCTACCTTCATGCAAGACATAGGCAGCCCAATCAATCAAGCACTTGGACCATCAGGGTCACAAGTTGCAGGTCATATGATGCTCAATGCCACGCCAGCACCACCCAGCAGCTCATAGCTTTTATATGAGGGGACTTACTGGAGGCGCCAGGACATTTCTGTTGACGTCTCCGCAAGCGCCAAGGGTAGTGCCCATGTTCTTGATGACAGTGGAGAATACAGTCTTCAAGTCCTGCTTCAGCACTGCGTGCAGCTGGTACGTCTGCCGTGTTGTCAGCCGCAATGTATTGTTGCCGAACTGCACAGAAAGGCACTCTCAGCGCTCCAGCCCGGGCAAACGGCCATTTTATTGCTGATTTTGTTGCTGAGACCTTGTACCTTTGCAGGTAAAGTACCTGTTGAGCAAGTGCAGCTGAAGCTCCAGCCAGAATTTGCGCCAATACAGCCAGAGCTATGACCAGAGCTGTAACCATAGCTATGTCTAAGCTGCCTCATCTACAAAATACTACATCCTATAAGCGTTTTAAGTTGCAACCAGACACACTCTCTGCAGCCCGGTTCCCAACACATGGCTGCAAAAAGTTAGACCGGGGATGTTAAGCATGCCTTGCGAGGATGAGATGTACCTGGTCTGCTAGGTCGTCCATTGTAAGGTACAGCTGGTTTGAAACGAGACCAGCGGGCTGCCGTGTCCTCATCATGAACTGATAGGCCTTGCCCTTGCCAAAGCCCCGCTTATCTCTGTCATCCTGCTGATAGCTGCCATGGAACTTCATGAGCTGCAGTGCTCCCTCGTTAATGTTGGGCTCCTCAGTCACGAGCTCCTCCATGAGTGGATGTCTCAGAAAGTCGCTCTGCTCCTTCAGGATCTCTACCTTCGACCTGCACCAGGCACATGCAAGGTGAGATAAGGACAGGGAAGTCCAACTATAACAGCCCTACTCGTACTACAGCTGGCAGCAGCGAACAACAACGTACATAATTGTAGGAGCTTTGAGACGCCTATATAATAGACATGGGTACCCACTCATGAAATCGAAGCCAAAGTCTCAAATACCAAAAATCATTCCAACACCGTCTATGCACAAGATAGGTGCTGGGATGTCAACACGACATCCATGCATCGCTGCTGGCTGGGCAGGAAGCCGCGAACGCAAGGATAGTTAAATATCGCGTAAGGTGCTTCCTCCGTAGAGGGAAGGACCACTTCAGCCAAGCATCGTAAGAAACCGCTCCTGGCTGAATCTCGCACATACCTCTTTGCTACCTTTGCAGTAGGAGGTCTGGCTGGTGTCGCGACACAGACTACAAGCCTATCCGCCAGCGAGTGACCATTTGGGCGGCTGCAGGACGGCTGGCAGAGCGGCGCCGAGCGCCCGAAGAAGGTGCTTTGTTCCATGATCGTGCTTTAATCAAGTGCCTTGCCTTGTGCGGGACGTTGTGGCGACGTGCCAGGAGAAGCAATACTGCATCATCGTGGCTCAAAGCCACGTGACCAGTCTCCAACGGCGCCTTCCGGAACGTTGACCTTCCGGAATGAGTTCTGACTTTATGCTCGAACACGACAAGCATACTGCCGTTGTCTTGGATATCACTTCAGGAAGGTCTCACATTCAGGTCTCAATGATTACAAATTGTCTCCCGTCGCCTGGATCATCGGTCATGGTCCTCGTGTATCTCGCATAATTATCTCAAGGAGGAAGTCTTGTATACCGATAGGCAACAGAAGCGCTGCAGCCAGTACTAAATCTGGTCGGGATAACACATTCCTTGTGGGCATCGCCTGCTGTCGCAGTGAGCTGATCCTGGTCACTCCCTGAGGACCAGAGAAAGATGGTGGAAGTCAACCTTCAGACCGTCCTGGCAATTTTGATCTTTTCGTTCGGGGCGTCATGTCAGATTTTACCGCAAGCTGAGGCCCCAGCACCCAGCACATCCATTCGAGGTGCGGCCTTCCTGAAGTACAGACTCAGCTGCTTTGTCACAAATCAGCACTCTGCTGCTGAGGTCAATGCTGCAGCCTCCTGGTGTATTGCATACTCTAGGAAGCTGTGCACATTGTCGATTTGCAGCCTGGTGCATGGTCCAGCATTCGCCTCATGGTGCAGATGCATTGGCGGGAGCACCTGCGCCAACAGCCCTAACAGATGCTGCAGCCCTGGCAGCAACGATAGCCACTTCAGACAGCCTAGCCGCAATTGTCTCATCGACCAGCGGCCTTGCAGCGGACGACTGCCGCAATCTGAATGCAGTCCTGGACAACATCAACACTGCTTTCATTGGGCCCCAACGCACAGCTGTGGTTGGGCCTGTCAGTGTGGCGTACAGAAGCTTTGGCCCCCTCAGAAGCTCCGAGAGGCTTCAGAAGCCCCTGGTGAGGCCGCGCAGCCTGCCATGCAAGCTGTTGTGCTCCCTGGGAGTTCAGCGCCCAGGGCATCCTAGTGAAGTACCGCTCGCACGCCTAAAAGCTTGCGCCCAACCAGGACGCCTAGCGCAATCCCAGCGCAGCGTGATGGAGAAAAGCAATGTGGCATTAGCTTTGCCTGGAACTAGGGAGGAGTACCTAAGCGCATGAGTCCAATCATAATTCTACGTGCTGCTGCAGGTGCTGGTGATAGGCATTGCATGCACCATGTCTGACTGGACTCCCCGGCTGCTGAGGTCCCTGGCAGTCAACCGGGAAGTCATCATCTTCGACAATGCTGGCATTGGCCAGTCCACCATCTCAGCCGGCACAAATGTCACGGCCGCAGACTACTTCAAATTCCAGGCAGACACTCTGGCAGGCCTCATTCAGGAGCTCAGCCTAAATCAGCCTGACGTGCTTGGCTGGTGCGTCCTGTTCTCATTGTCATTTTTGAATGCTCTCCAAACCCTGCAGGCAACCAGGCTGGGTCCAATTGTATTGCTCCTTTGGTGTGATTATTCTCTGTAGCGAGCTTAAGGTACGCATGACCTGCTCACAGGCTGGTGGGGCTCAGGTTGTTCACCTTCTGGGGAACGACCGACGGCTTCCCTAGCAGCAAACTCGTACAGGCAATGCAGCTGCAACTGTTGGCACTGGCAGCTCTTTGCAGGCTTGTCAGCAATGCGAGTGCGCTGCCGTGCAGGTCACTGGGCGCCAAGATAGCGCTACATCTGGGAGTGTACCACAGCAGCATCTTTGGAAAGCTCATATCAGACGCCGGGTCAGCAGGAGGTCCCAACTCCTCAACAGCTGTGCTGGACGCTGTGGATGTAGGCATCCCGGTGGTGCAGCGTCTTACAAAATTCAAGACTCTGCTGGAGCGGCCCTCGAATGCTGCCACCGTCTGTCAATGGGTGCTGGTGAGGTCTCATTAAACACTGCTTGCAGACTGCATCCTCGTGAAGGATGTGCGCTTAGTCACAGGGTCGGCGCGTGCTGGTCAGGATTGCCTGCACTCGGGGATTCTGACAGCCTGACTGAGGTCGCTTGGCCACTTAGGGACTAGAATAAAGGGAGTTGGATGCCCCTTCAGAACCCCGAGCGCTCGCCATACGATGAGCAATCGTAATAGTGGGGAGACACCATGCAATTGCATGAGTCCAAGGTGCTAAAGCAGAAGACTTCCATCGCAGGAGAAGGAGGCAATGCCGTTGGATGGAGTGACAGCGGAGGAGATCCAGGCGCAGGTGGAAGCTGAGGTGGCATACCACGCTGCTGACGCTGGCATTGTGGCAGGCCTCCCGCTCATCAAAAACCCAACGCTTGTCATCACCTCCAGCAATGACCTGACAAACCCCCCATCTAATCAGGCAAGCACTCCCTATATGCCTGAGTACCCGAGCCGTCAGAGGTCCATCATGCCGGCCGTACTTGTTTCGGATGAGGCCTCATTATGACAGGTCGTGCTTAAAACCTGTGTCCTGAGTAGTGAGAGGTCCGCCCTCATGCTTCACCTGTGAGCCTTTGGGTTCAAACAAATCCCATTCTTCGTGCATTATGCTCTCGGGAGTCTCTAATGGATTTTAGACAGCCCTGGGCTAATCAGTGATTGCATATCAGGGCTGCCCTCAGTGGGCAGGTCTTGGCCAGAAGGCCCTGGAAGGAACTCTGTCACCAAGACTATCATGCCATGTTCACTGCAGGGACCTGTTATGGCTGGAGTGCCGGGCGCTGTACTGGTGACATTTCAGGGCTGCGGGCACCTTGCGCCTTTCCAAGAGCCCGAGAAGTTTGTGGCCTTGGTGGACAGCTTCCTGGAGGCCAAGGGCAGCTTCCAGCCAGAGGCGGCATCTGCGTACACCTGCCAAGGCTTGGGGCTCCCAAACAAGACCACCAGATGACGCAGAGGAGACAGGAAAAGTAGTCAGTGCGTGTGTTGCAGCCATCTGGGATTGATGCCGTGATTGAGCTGTTCTGACCTGACTGTGTACAAGTGTGCATCCACATCTACTAGCGCTCATGCAGACTGCCAGCTGTAGGTACTTGCCAATAGTTGATACATTTAACACATGAGATTTTATCAGTGCGTAGAGCTGACCAGCGGTGAAATTCAAGTCTTGAAACCTGTGTCTAAGATCATGCGCTGATGACTGCATCCGCAATACATGCATTCCTAGCTACCTGCCAATACTTCAATCATAATCTTGTCTTGAATGCCTCTGACGCAGCACTCTTATAACGCCGCCTGATAATCTGCCAGGACATCCTGCACCTCTGTAGGATGTTCAAGCTGCAGCACATGTGACTTCAAAGCAACAATGCTAGCGCGCCTTCACTCATGCTAGCACAGCATCCCTCTGGTAAGCTGTACTGCAGAGAATGATATCTAGAAATTTATGGGAAGTGCTCATTCATGATCAACATGGAAACACGGTCATACATGGCGGATGCTAGGCAAATGCATCGTCTTGTAAGCATCTTGATGAACTAGACAGGCGCAGTTCGAAGCTGGCAAGGCATGGCTCAGCCATTATCCAGACTTATGGCGCTGGCGCTGGCCTCCTTTGCATTGTTGCAAGCAGCTGATGGCGCCTGCTGCAATGGCTGAGCCGTGCAGCACATTCTCGTAATCAAATTATCCTGAGGCTGCTAACAGCTGTGCTGGGTCACATCCACAGATGTGTTAAGCACCCTTGATGCGCTCCATTGCTGGAGTTCTGAGCGTTCTCCTGCAGCTGATCATTGCGTCCCGGCCTCAGGGGAAGCCTCCTGCTGAAGGGCCTGCAGTACCTTGGCATGCCCTTGCCTCAGCCTTCATAGGCTTATCGCCCTCCCAGATACACCCTCTTGCTGCTGCAGTCTCTTGGCAGGCTCCCTTCCTCAGGTGCCACAGGCATGTGCCCCTTGCGGCTACACCCTCCTGCTGAAGCTCTGGTGGCGTGCCTCATAAGTACATCCTCCTTCTGAAGCTCTGCAGGCCCTCAGCAGGCTCCTTGCCTCAGCTGGCACATGCACCGGGCCCCTCACAGCTACACCCTCTTGCTAAAGCTCTGGGTGCCCCTGAGAGGCTCTGGCAATCGCCACAGGCATGTTCCCCTCACGGCTAGGCGCTCTTGCTGAAGCTCTGGATGCCCTTGATGGGCTTCTTTGCAAGCGCCTCAGGCCCTGTCACCCACCGCCCGTCCTTGCCCACCTGCATGGCCACACACATACCTGAGCAGAAGATGTCGATAAGCTGTCTGTACCTGGCTCGATACAGCCCATACCATGACTCCATGAGTCAGAGGGAAAGCATGATCACATGCCAGCCACCTGGCGCTGCCTGACTCAGAGGAGTCAGAAGGTAAGCCATATAGCAGCCCTGTGACATGGCTAAGCTTCCCATGAATAGCCTGCGTGATCTTTGAAGCCACTGGATGATGACGGAGTCACCTGTTGTCAGAGTGAGTCCTCATTGCCTACAGATGAAGGCTGCACACCTGGATGTAGGCAAACTCCAGGAACTCCTGACCGTAGTTCAGCCACCAGTAGTTGGGCTCCACGTTGAAGACGCGCAGGTCCCGGGCCGCCAAGCCCTTGAGCACCGCCAGCATCTGCTGGGGAATCGTGATGTTGGTCTGGTGATAGTAGTGGTACTCAATCTGCGTGAGGCAGCCCACCCGCTCAGTCGAGGTCATGTCTGCCTGCTGCAGAGTGGTTGTGCTCAATTTTAAGCGCTAAGGTCCCTCTGGGTACCTTGTTCTTCGTCCCTTTGCCCAGGAGGGACAAATATGAGGCTGCAAGGAAGACTTCCAGACCACAGTCTCGGGATCTGCCATTCCCAGTACTGCAGCAGGCAAGAGGTGGACTGCTAGAGTAGGAGATTCTGCCTGTAGCAGACAGACAGCAGCCTCACAGAGCCTGCAGCTGGCGAGCTGGCGATCATTCAAGTGGCAGAGGGCCCCACATCTGCTGCGAGGATAGAAGCCAACACGGGCGGGATGGTGACCTACCTGCATCTGGGTGAACATGAAGGGCGCCTTGTCTGCGATCATTGCCTCCAGCACCGGCCACTCATTTCCCTCGATGTCAATCTTCAGGACATCCACCCACTTGTGCCCCAGCTCCTTCATGATCGTGGACAGCTTCTTGACCTGGAACGAAGACAGCCCGCGGGACATGGACGAGCGCGAGTCCGTCAGCTGAATCTGCAGAGGCAGCACAGACGCAGCCTCAGCGGAAGGCACATCTCAAGCATCACGAGCCCGTGTTGCCCTAGCTCCTTCATGATCGTGGGCAGCTCCTTGACCTCAAATGAAGGCAGGCTACAGACATGGATGAGAGCGCGTCTGTCAGCTGGATCTGTAGAGGGACACACATGCACAGGCAGGAGACCAGTGGACACCACGGTTTCTGTTGGTACTCTGGCCCACTGATACCACAATGTTATCCTTGCATGCAGAAGTGGGGCTCAAAGCCTGCTGCATGTATGTGCAGGCGCCTATGGGAGCATGTGCGACACATTTGCAGCCTATCCTAATGCAGGTATACATACAGCAGCGCGCTGATATACTGGCGCCAGGTGGCATACCTCGCCATCAAATGCTCCTAGACCGTAGGGGTGGAAGGTCACTCCCTTGATGGCCCGGACGGTTGCTGCAACGTCTTCGCTCAGCGTGGGATCAAACACGTGGACCTCGCATCTGGACTTCTTGATGATGTCCTGCTCAAAGGTTGTCTCCCCGTTCGACCTGCAAGCACATCATCTCACCTATGATCACCATGCCTGCCATATAGAGATTGTCTCCCCATTCGACCTGCAAGCACATCATCTCACCTACTATCAAAATGCATGCCATATAAAGGTAATCGCATGGGCAGCAACCCTGGAGACCATCAGCTAAATGCTGGGCCATCAACTCTGTGCTGCAGAGCTGCTGTGGGGCGTGGCGCAGCCGTAAGATAAGCGCGCAAGCATTCAGAGTATGTGAAGCTTGCAGGGCAGCGCACCCAAAGGAGTAGATCACGCAGCCTGGGCGCTGCAGCAGTGTGCGCACGCCACAGAGCCACTTCCCATTGTCCCCAAGGATGGGGTCAATGCCAATCTTTTCCTTCAGGGGGCAGTTGTAGGCCGGCAGGAAGTAGTCCCAGACTGTGCACACACAAAACCTTTTGTCACATCCTGAGTCCGCAACTCTTCCCACACCAGCCTGAACATGCTCCACCCACATCTTGCTGTTGCATTTGGTAATAAAGTGATGCATCACATCTGGCGACAACGTCCTGCTCAAAGCTGAAGTCATTGTGCTCACTGTATTTCAGCTTGTAGTCGTGGCCATCCTGGGACATAATGGCGATCCCTGTGGAAAAGTCATCAGGCTTGAGCATCGCCAGCTGCTCATTCTGCCCGGCTTGGGTCTCCTGTAACAGCCCGTGAGCCATCAGAGAGCCATCTTCGAAGAAGGACAAAAACTTTGACATGGCTCATTGCATGATGAATGCGTACTGTGGTAATGTGAGGCACCACATCCCCCCCACAGCATCAGAGCCAAAAGCCATCTAAGAGCAGATCAAGCATTGCGTAGCGTACCTGATATATAGCCTCAATGAGTCGATTCTGCTCATCAAGTCCGAAGTGGAGTTGATCGCTTGCATACATGCTTTGCTGACAGCTGAGGCCGGTGCTGGAGCGTGAATAGTACAAGTAGGCGCTGATGAGACACAGCGCAGTGATGGATGCACCGCCCACGAGCATCTTTCGTTTCCCAAAAAGTCCTGTCTGCAGTCGCTGCTGCCCGGGCGAGTGCATCCCGCGTCAATATGAAGCCCTTGTCGAGCTCCCCTCACTCGCGTTACACGCCTCCCGCAGTGCGCATTGCGATGTGACCCTTTATCCAATGCTACAGTCTACACTGTCTCACAGTACTGTGGATTGTTATACTGCGACTGTAAGCACGGGATTCAGTACACTCACTGATGTTGTAGAAGCTGTCCCAGTACAGAAAGGCCGGCACACAGGCTCGACAGGACGACGAAGGACACAGTTGCTATTTAGTGGCTAATAGACATTCAGCTTATGCAACAGAGGCCTTGCAGCGCCCTGAAGAGTGACAGATGGCAAAAGAGGGAAGATGTTTAGTCTTGGCGTACCGCCCTCATCCACCCCCGATTCGGGCAGCTTCCGATACACCCCATCTGCTGAAAGGCATCAAGGCGCCGAATCTTGCGTCCCAGAGAACAATGCAGTGTTTATGGGTCGCACTAACTGGGATTGTTGGCGGGCGTTGGTTTCAAACAGCAGTTAGGGGCAGTCAGCAATGCTGGAAATGTCGCCTGAGATATCTCTCCAGCAGTTACTTATTGCCTGATGGCCCATTTCAGATTGCCAAGTCGTTGCAATGATTATGCGGCGCTGCGATAAATCCTTTGCGGGGCGGCGGTGGCAAGTGCTGTGCGTAATTGCTGTCCTCTTCGGATCGCTTTTGGTGGGATCCATCATCCACACAGCGCTCAAGGCAGCATGCACCACGAGATTGACGAAGTCGCTTATCACTATCAAAACCTCTGCGGACTCCTGGTCGGCGCTAGAGAGCGAGGCCATCCACAGGGTGAGTGAGTGTTGCAAAGACCTCTCCCACGTATATAGGAAGATGTGTTGCGCTGGGTTACTCTGTAGGCTGCACCGGCGTGCGCTGCGCAGGAATCACAGTCGTATCAAGACAAGGAGCTATCAGAGCTCAAAGACGAGGACTTTGAGGACGGCATTGCGATGCGTACGCGAGAGGGATATATCTCCAAGTACATCTGGGTGAGGTTCCAGCCCCAAGGATCTCCATGAGCCGCATGTGCTTGTGACTGCTCTTGTGTCATATGCTCGTGAAGATGTGCTACAGTGCTCACGATGAGCAATCCTGCAGGATTACTTCCAGGCGACAAATGCATGCCCAATGAAGCAGAAGCTAGGAAAGGAGCGGCGCACAGGAGACCACGGGAAATGGATCTGCGGAGTGAAGACGCTGCTGCAGAAGCCCGGCTGCATTGTCTACAGCGTTGGCAGCAATGGCCTCACAGGTCAGCTGCATATGGCATGGCTCTCACTGCATGCAGCGTTCCATACATGCAGCCTTGAAAGCAGTCAGCAGCTTCTGCAAGCTGAACTCCACAGGTGCTCAAATCAGTGTCTGCATGCATGCAGAGTTTGAGCAGGACATCGTCCACATGACACCGTGTGAGGTGCACATCTTCGACCCCACGCTGTCCTTGGGCACACAGCAGCAGCTACGCCAGGTCAAGGAGTTCGACTTCCATGACACCGGCTTGATAGCAGAGGGCGTGAAGGTTGCAGCCCCGAATGTCATGACATTGCTCTCGCTGTTACCTTGCCCCAGCTGCAACAGCTCTCAAATGCTGAGTCAGCTGTCAACATGCTGGGGCAGACGAGCCCAGGACACTTTTTTGACAGCTTGACATTGCCAGATGGAGACCTGCTGCAGATTACAAGAGCGCTAATGACAATTAACCGCTTGGACATCGGGACCTGCAAAGGTGACTCAGGCTGTGCACCATTGCGCAGGGAAACGTGACAGCAGAGAGGCGCTTCCCCAAGCTAGATATGCAGCCATTGTCTGGGATCATGGCCAACTTGGGTCACACCTGGATAGATGTGCTGAAGGTGAGCTACCAGCTTCTAGCCAGGGTGCATGGCAAAGAGATCTCAGCAATGGCAAATACTCTGCCAACTGGCATAGTTCCTGGCAAAATGCCTTCCACTCTCTTACCTCAACAGGGAAAACCGGCAAACAGCTTCTTGTGTCAAGCGGAAATGTTGCGTGTCAATTCCAGCCATAGGCCCTCCTTCATAGTCCAGAAAGACAAGAAGCCTGACCAATCATGCTGGCAAGGGCACCTGTCACCAGGATGCATGGCAGAAAGATCTCAAAGGTATTCTCCATGTGTCATGGCCTTCTGTGCATTTCTTCTTCGCAACTGACACGGAGCGGCTTGTACCTGACGCGGTTGCTTGGCCTTGAAGGTTGATGTCGAGGGCTGGGAGTGGGAGGTGTTGGACAGCTGGCTGACCACATGGGATGTCTTACCCTTCACCCAATTACAGGTCCTCTTTAAATTACCTGCAATTTTGATTGATCCAGCAGGGCTTTTATTGGCTGCCTTGGTGTTTGTGTGGCAAGACCATATGTGTACTCCTGGATGCAGTGCGCTCATAGTGTAGCTGTCAGGGCTGGAATGGCGGCATGCGCTTGCAACGGAAGAGTACCCGTGTGCTGCAAGTGTCCTGATGATCAAAAAGGTCGCAAGGGGACGCTTACGTGCGCAGGTGGAGTTTCACTATAAGCGGGGCAGCGGAGACCAGGCAGCGAACGATGACATGGATCAACCATCCGCCAAGGAGATGCTGGGCATCCTGCAGCGCATGCAGCAACGCGGCCTCAGGGCGTTCAACATCGAGCCCAACTACTGGTGACTACACTGACGTTGGCCTGCTTGCTTGGGCGGACCCTGCGCTTATCGTGCAGCTCGCCCAGACGCTGCAGATGGGCTCATAACACTCTGTTGCATGCACTTGTTCCACCAAGGCAAGCGATTAATCAAGGCGGTAGTGTTGCGAAGCATATCTGGTATGTTAGTTTGTGCAGCACTTGCAAGACATAGGCCTATGGCTGAATTGTTATCTTTGTACAGGTGGGGCAACAATGCAGCGGAGTGCATGGAGTTTGCATTTGTGCAGGTTTGCCTCCACATGTGGCATGCCCTCATAGCCTGCCTTGCCCCATGCATCACAGCACATGTGTCATGTTGTCCTTGTGCTGTTCTGTAGAGACCTGGCATTGCAGTGCAGCTTGCGGTTCAAGGAACGAATGAGGAGTGGTTGAAGACAGGGTGCACTCAGGCGGACTGACGTTGGAAATCATGCTTGACAGGTGGACAGCCTGGGCCACATGCTTACGAGCAGACCGCAGTCCTCTTGAGGCCTACTTGCAGAGTTTCAACATATCCCGGCATCTCCCGTGCTGCCACAGTTGCACTTCCGAGAGGCGCTTGATACATATTGCCAGAACTGCTATTCCTTTAATTGCAATATCTACAAGCTGACGTCAGTCGACACAGACACTAAGTGCTATGTACCAGAAAACTGGTACAGTATTCCTTGGCTCCAGACCTCTGCATATACGTGATTAGACAGTGCGCCCTAATTAGCAGCCCTAGGGTCAGTATGAGACTTTATATATTGAACATCCACATCAGGCTTACAATGAAGAGAGGCAGGTCTCCAGAGGAAGATTGTCATGCAAAATGGACACCAAACACCAGACACCTGCATTTGCAGGATTGCACACAACACATGCCAGTTGCGCTGCATGACCCAAAAAATGGTTGTGTAGCACACGTGTGCAGTGTGGCTACACCAAGCAATGTGCTTGGCCCTTTCTCAAAGCAGCTCCTGCTCTTCAGAGCAGCTGGCTGACTTGTACATGCGTTGTAGTGATTGATGTTGCAATGTGCCACATGATCTAATCTGCGCTCTCAATGCTGCTTCCATAGCTGATCTTGCAGGCGCTTCCGATCATCCTCGCTCATAGAGGCCCAGGCATCAGAGGGCAGACTCTGGAACTCCTGCCAGCCTCGGGAATCAAGCATATCATATGTTGCTGCACGAATGGCATCCCGCCTTGGGCCACATGGTCTGATCGAAGTCAACTCTGAATAGGCCTGCATAGAGACCTCCCTCATGAGTTGTCGTGCATGTATAGATGAGAATCATCGCTGGATGGGTTCAAATCTAGTCCCTCAGCACGTGACAACATCGGGTTTGCGCCTACCTCATCCAGCTGCCGGTTGCCATACCAGTACATCCATGCTATGCATGCCGCAGGCGCTCTGCCAAGGCCGGCTGTGCAGTGGACGTACACCTGCAAGCATCATGCGCCATTTAGCATGATCCCTACGTCTCGGTGGCTGTCTGACTGCTTGCGGCTTTGTCTGGATACCTTCAGAAGGTGCCAGTGCCTCAAAGCATTCTCAGGACTCACCACTTACTGTCCAGCATGCGAGCTGCAGGCAACATGCAGGGACCAGCTAGGGTGTTTCACTCACTCGGCCACCTGCAGATAGCGCTCCCTCTAGTGTTTTCACAATGGCAGGAAGGGTTCTGCGCAAGCTCTCGCCGTCAAAGTCCACAATCTGCAACAAAGCACCTGGAGATGTGTTGGCCATACTCTTACCTCCCCACAACTCCCACCACAAGATTGAGCTCTGCTGTCAGGCAGCACAATGAGAGTGCACTGAATGCGATGTGTCTCTGGCATGCACGCCTTTGCCTGAGTAGATTAGTGCCAGAGCACAGTGAGCTGCATCACTGTGCAGAGGGCAGGAAATGCACCGGTCTGCGGTCTAGAAAGATTCCCAGCTCCTTGGCGCGGCTGCTGTAGGCATGGAAGTCCACACCCCAGTACCCAAAGTCCTTATCCTCCTGTAACAGCCAAACATGCTTCTGCTTCCTGCATGTGCAGTGGGGCAGGACACAGGTCTATTGGTACAGATGTGGGCTCTCACAGCTTGCAGCACCAAAAACCCAAGCGATCATCATACATTTGAAGTACAGTGCTTCTGCACCAGATGCCTAATGATAGCTGTGGGCCGATGTGTGCTGCAAGCTGTGAGAGTGTCCAAAAGGTACCCAACCACCGTAGGTTACTCTGTCAACATGCTTCTTGCAGGAGGATCCACAGCCCAGACTGACATGTGTCATGATACCAAGGCCAAGATTACGGAATTATGTGGAACAGACCCTCGTGAATCAACAAAGCATACCTGGAGATTGATGATGTTTGTCACATGCTCCTTGTAGTGCAGGTGCTTGATGTCTTCCCGTGTCTGAGGCTGCGAGCCGCAGATGAGATTCCTTGCCACCTCATGGTAGTAGAGCCCTCTCTCAGGATGATACTCATAAGGATTGCTGTTCTCCCACCCCATCTGCCTGTGCGAGGACTGGAGGAATCAGATTGGATGACTCCTGGAGACTACTGGATGCATGACATGAAGTTTGGGTGCTCATGGCCAGAGGGTGCAGGTTTGTAGCTATCTGCTGTAGCGTGATGGCAGGACATGCAGGCTATGAGGGCATGCAGGGAACAGGGGGCCTCACGAGCTCATGCTTCTGTTGTACTCCTCTGCTTTCTGTGCAGCCTCAGCTGTCTGCGCAGCTTGCAAGGGCCTCTGGACTCTTAGACTGTCGCCAGCATTGTTAATGCTATGTGGCTGCATGGCCCTGGAATGGAAATTCAGCATGCTGTAGGCTGGTGGCGTTTGTGCCGAAGCAAGGCTGTAGCTAACACGCCTCGCGTAGAATCCCTCCATGAGGATTCTGGAAATGGTGCCTGTCTCTGCTCGTGCTGAGGACTACAGCCGAAAAGTAGAGACTTGACTTTGGCTGATGCTGCCTACATATATCAGATTCAATCAGACGACTTCATTATACACTGACTAGGCGATGCGCATTCCAGCAAATGTCTGTGCACTCTGCTGCGACCAGAGAATATGCCGATCAGGTCTCTCGAGCTCTCAAGCTCTTCTCGACAGACCGTTGGAATGTCTGTCAACCCAAACCTATATACAGCGATAGCGCGCCTGGGCGTCTTTCTGATACGACTGTGCCGGCTCAGGCACCTGGAAACCAGGGAAGTCAACGTGGAAGCTGTCACGGTCAAAGGGGAAGCTGGCCTAACTCTGCGTTTGCTCCTACTATATTCTTCCAAAGGTGGCCTCCAGACAAAGAATTCAGCTCCTTCAACGTGTTTATGTTGAAGCACCACCTTTCCACAGCATCATCTGGAGTGTTCGATGGCCAGGAATCTGATGTACGTATACTCTGATGATTCACAGGAATGCTGAGGAGCGCATCAGAGCCCCAGCAACCCCTTAGCCCTTTCACTACATGCTATTGTAGTCCTTTGTCTGGGCATCACACAGGTGCGCGTCAGCAAAGCTGCTTCAGGTTTCCTGGCATGCCTGGCCTTGTCAGAGACATCATGCGTTGATTTTGACCACAGGAGCATCTAGGTCTTACAGGCGGCGTCTTCGGTCCCAGTACTGTGCCCAGGGAGTACCGCTGACAGCTACATCGCCGATCAGGCTCCCAGCTCTTACTGTCAGAACTTCAGAGGGTGTTCATAGCAACTTAAAGACAGCAAGACCAGCAGCTAGATATCAGGCAGCCAGCATGGCAGAAAAGCGTGTTACATTCAAGAACGATAAGCGCGAGCAGATAGTTGGCATCATACATGACACCGGATCTGAGGTAGCGACCCCATACTGCATGCCCTATCACTGTTGCATGCCATGCTGGCCCAGGTCCCTCCTTTGCTGGGGGGATAGTTATTTTAATTCGTCACAATACCACCTAGCCTGGGCCAGTTAACCAGATATGCCTCAAGTATGGTTCATGCTGTATGGAGGGTTGGTCTCGCCCACATGAAACAATCAATGCGCTGAGGCACTGGGTGTGAGCCCTGTCAATGCGGCCACTGCACATCGCCATGATGATCATGAATAGCGTGGCCATGTATTTGCCTTACCTGACCAAGCAGGTCTGTCTGTGCAGGACATTGCCATCCTGTGCCATGGCCTGGGTGACCATAAGAATGGTTTCGTGTTGCCGCAACTGGCAGCGGCACTTGCTAAAGCAGGCTTGAGCAGCCTGCGCTTCGACTTCCCTGGTAACGGAGAGAGCGACGGCACCTTCAGATACGCCAACATGATGGATGAGGTCAGTAAACTCCCTACTCCCCTCTGAACATGTACTGTCCTCACCCTCCGCGCATGTGCAGTGCAGGATGCATGTAGAGGATGCTGTAGCAGTCAATGAAAAGATAGCTCTTGGATTTCGCATCCAGCGCTAGCCTCAGGCTTTTAGGTTCAAATATATGCCGCCCTGAACAGCGGAATGTGCAGCAAACAGAATAGCTCCGCGGCTTCGCAGAAAGAGGACATCAGAGCGGCAGCGCTGTATCTGCGGTCCCAAGGCAAGAAGGTGACGGGACTGGTGGGGCACTCCAAAGGAGGAACTGGCGTGATCCTATATGCAGCAGCCTACGACGACATCCCGCGAGTCGTGAATGTGGCAGGCCGCTTTGACAACATGCGAGGTAACATCATGTGTGGCAGGATGTCTGGACTGGTACTTTTACAGAGTTGTAGCGCTGTGCCATGTCTGCCCTTCAAAATGCTTGCAGAGTAAATGTACCACTGAACAGTACTAAGGGAGGTCCCTTTCATAAGGGAGTAGACCGGAAATCGGTGTGTAGCCAGATGGGAGACAGGTTGACGTGCGATGGCTGTGTAGGTATCAAGGAGCGTTTTGGTAATGACATATTCGAATACCTGGAGAAGCATGGGCAGATGGAGGTCACATGGCCCAGCAGTGACCCAGCCTCTGGCGGCAAGAAGAAGTGGCTGCTCTTGCACCAGGTGCTGTTCCTGCCCTGATGCATCCGTGAACAAAGAGGCGGTCACTGTATCCTAGCAGGTTCACCCATGTGCCCATCAATCAGCATGTACTGCTATTGCTTTGTAATGTCTGTTGCCAGTTCTGAGCTGACTGGTAGTGTTTGCAACGTCACCCTGTCCATCGTGCTGCTAAGGCCTGCAGTGATGAAGGTCCTGTCTGGACTTGCTGATTTACTGAGGTTCCTGCCTATTTGCAGGATATGATCAACCGGAAGACGCTCTTCATGGACCCACACGCAAGGGCTGTGAAGCAGAGCCATGTCCTCAACATCCATGGAAAGAAGGATGAGACGGTGAGTCCTTTTTGCATGATCATCACACTAAGGGATATAGGCAGCAGGAGAGCAGATCTTGTGCAAGTGTTGGGCTTCATCAGGGATACTGATCAAACACAGGCAAGGCAGCTTGACCATGGTCGCCCGACGTGCTCTGCAGAACTCCGCATTGAAAGGTACTGTCTAGGTCATAGTATGACCATCATACACACCTGAATGAAAGAGACGCTTCCGGGCACGTGTCAAACCTTCAACTTGCAAGCTGATCATGTAACATCTGCTGAAGAGTGTGCCTGCAATGCAGATCCCGTTTGAGGACGCCCTGTCCTTCCACGAGCGCCTTCCAAAGAGCGAACTAGTGCTGGTGGACGGCGCAGACCACAACTTCAGCAAGCAGCCTCATGCTGATATCCTCATACCACACATAGTGCACTTCCTCACAACTGGCTCAGTTCTGGAGATGGTTAAGTAACGAGATAGTGGATTGCAACGCATATTAAATATTTTGTCGAGCTCCATATCATTTTACAATAGGATCTTCTGGAGGGCATGCGGGGTCTCGGGTGATGGCCTTTTCTAGTGATGCGTAGGACGTGTGACTTGCGTCTGCTTGCGCACTGCTGACGACTGTTGCCTTCAGTGGGTCGTGAAATGTGTTTCGAACGTAGACTTGTACGCACGCACCGACTCAGTGCAAGCCAAACAGGGAAAGCTTCTGAGTAGGCTTGAGCTGAGATGGCAATGCCAGGCCACTCTAGCGCAGCTGACCACTCGACGGCTTTAAGACAAGTCTGATGTTCTGTTCGTGCCCATCGTGGCTCAAGTCTTGTGTTCGAGGTCATGTACGGCTGATCTGCTGATGATGCACAGCCCTGACCTAATCTGGCAACATGTCCTTTGACGAGGGCGCAGTGACAATCAACGTTGCACAACTGGGCTTCCGGAAGAGCGTTCGTGTACCTCAACAGCTCTTCTCAGAGCGGGCAGTGTCAGCGCGGGCATCGATGATAGGGAGATAAGGTCTGCAGAGTTGTTGGTATGGTGCATCGCGCGGAGCATTCCAGGCGCAGGATGAGGCTCTTCTGGAATGCAGCTGCGCTGATATCGATATGTATAGGAATAGGTACGCTATCCAGGTCGCACCTGGGCAGACGCCAGTCCAGAGAGAACTTTGTCATCTTTTACTAGGAAAGTGCAGGAAACCTTGATGCTTGTGGGAATGGTTCGATGCCCCGATTGAGGTATCAACCAGCTCTAATGTTGTATTGAGTTCCTACGGTCTCGCACGATGACCGAGCTCTGCCATGATGGCTCCGGAAACCATATGTCCAGCAACAGGGTGTAGCTGCCTGTTGCTGACGTCGAAGCCTCTCGTTGGCCAGATGTCTGGCTTGGAAGGCGACTTCAAGTGTATGTTGTGCCTAATGGTGCTCTGCAATCTTGATAAGAAGCCTCCTCAATGGCATGGGAACCTTGCCAAGCCTTCTATGGGTTTTATGTCTCACTATTTTGCTCTGTGTGAATAGGAAGCGTATATGGGGAGAGCAGACCATCCAGATCTGGCGGTGCTGGCCATGCCTTGCTCCTATCAGACCATGCGCCAGTCTTGAAAAGTCTACAGGTCGGTTGAGCATCCCTTGTAACTCCCATCAGCAACTTTTGCGCTTATCGCAGTCTGTTGCTGCTTTCTCTGCTGTTCAAGGGCTGCACATAAGGGGTTTCTGCAGTGAGCTTGCCATGCAGTGAGCTGACCTTGTGTCTGACTTTGCAGAATGTTGCCTCTGATGCTTTCACTTTTGAGGCGTGGGTTCGTACAACTGATTTCTGCCACAGAGGTGAGCTAACCTGTGCTTGAGTCAGCTAACAGACTCCCAAATATCCGCCTGGCTTACTCTTGAGAATGTTGTTGGCAAACAGCATCTTAGCTAGTCATTGCATATTAATTGGCAGCTGGCTGACGCCTCTGTGGCCTTGCAGAAGCAGACAGTTTCCTGATCATCTTTGTGCACAAGGTGCCCAGCGTGCCAGCTTCCAAATTGAGAGGGCGCTTTTTGTGATTGCAGGTGGCATTATGTCGTATGCGCTTGACTCCACTCAGACCAATCCGAGGCTGCGCGACACTGACTACAACCACTTTGTGATCTTTGACCCCTTCAACGTCATCGCCTGCCATGACTTTGAGGTACACCTGCACTGCCTCTTCAAGCTCCAAAAAATACTGTTTAGGATCTGCCAGTGGCCCAGATGTATGTCAAATGTGCTGGGCTGGCTTGTTTCACACAGCGGGGATGCCTGCAAAAGCTGCAGGTCCCCACTGCATGTCCTGCCCACCCAGTCCACGGCATCATATACTGCCACAGCACTTAGGCGGATTCGTGCAAGGCAGCAGTGGTGGCGTGGACGGTGTGGTTTACATGCATGACTCAGCGCTGGGGTTATGATGACGCACGTTACACGTTGGGTTGGCCAGCCTTATTGTCAGAGAAACCTGAACACACGCGATAAAGCATTAGGACAGCTCCTGCCAGAAGCCTGATATAGCTGTCCTCATGTTGTCTTGTGCGTCCAGCTTTCACTGAGTGATGTGTAGGCAGCTAGTCGGCTTTGTCTGCAGAGCTACTATCTGGCATCAGACAACATGCTGGATGACGCCAGAAAGTAAGAGCAGCACTTACAGTATGAATGCTATCCATATGTGAGTGCTTGTGAGACACATGTTCTGGATGTGCAGTACCTGGACCTGTTCCCGGACCCGCAGAAGGCCAGCTGCATGAGCGCCTGGAACCGCACCTACACCGCCAGCTTCCTGTCAGACGACGCGGAATGGCACCACTTGGCAGTGACGTGGACCCGGCAGTACAATGGCCGCATGCGCATCTTCAAGGATGGCCTCATGATGTCTGAGGTACCCTCCTTTCTCACCACTGTAAAGCATGGGAATCGCCATGGTCATGGCGATGATCTCGATGCATTTTTGAGAGCTGGACGTGCTCTGCAGCCTCTCTCTGATGAGGACACAGACACGCTCCAGCTCTCAGTGATGCAGCAGGAAGTTGGGCTTCGTGGCCCAAAGTTCAGAGTGATACACCCTTAGAAGCTTCCTAATTGATGCCTTGCCTCATCAACTTCGAGAAGATGGAATCCCTGGTTTTGAGCTGTGCCGGTGTGCTCAGCGCTTGTGTGCCCCGCAGATTGCCTCCAACAAGGTGACGCCTCTGCAAGCTGGGGGCGCTCTCATGCTGGGAGGGGAGCAGGACTGTTATGGCGGCTGCACCGACGCAGGGCAGGCCTTCTATGGCCTCATGGACGAGGTAACGCCTGTTATAGAAGTCCCCCTGTATCAAGGGATCTTCTTGTCTAGAGCTGCAGAGATTCATGGCTGCCAGATGTTCTGCGACCTGTTCTGTCATTGCACTTCTGCACCATGAGTCTATGGGTCTTTCCGCACGTCTCTCTTGTACATGTGAGATTTGCCGGTAGGCTTGCATCCTATCTTGCACGCTCTGCATGTGCTGTAGCTGTCGCAATTGTTTGATTTGTACTGCACATTCAGGTGCGGCTGTGGAGGACTGAGCGCACAAAGGACGAGATCCTGAGGTACATGCGGATCAGTGGGGGCGATGCCCTCATGGACCAGAGCCAGGACATGATCGCCTACTGGGACTTCAACGAGCCAGACGATGACAGGCATGCACCTCTCATGACACCCCACAGCCCCCTTCTCTCCTGCAGAGCATGTGTGCTTAGTGGTGCGCATAAAGTATTCTCCACGATATCCTCATCATCGCTAGGCCACTATTGTGGGATCACAAAGGCCGGAAAACTCCATGCCCAAGCTGATGAGGAGTATGCAGAGGGGCCCAATTCATGGTCATGAGGAGTGCACCTGCTCTTACATCATCAGAGCCCGCCAATCCTTGCAGAAGCAGAGGCGAATGTTGTGCTGGCACGACGGCCTCCTTTGTTTGTGCTGACTGTGCGAGCTTGAATGAAGCAGGGCAGACGCACATCTTAAGGCAAAAGCGATTCTCGCAAGCGTGGCTTGAGAAATGTACAGTGATAGTGTGCTAACATGCGAGTGGCATGCAGCGGCGGCTCCAGTGCCAAGACCCAGGTGCACCAGGTGGCCAAGGACATTTCTGGCCACGGCAATGATCTGCCCCTTGTGAGACCTCCCAGGCGCCATGACTTGACTGTCGACAAGGTGAGACAGCTGTCCCCTACCTGTGTCCCACCATGCTCAACCAGAGCTTAGAAGATTGTCCAAAGTACTGGTGCATCAGACCCCAACAATGATGTGGTGCTTCTTGGTTTGGCGGTGATGCAATTCTACGCACCACCCTACAGAGAGAGGCATGTCATCGTTGTCTGAGGCTGCTTGACAAGGAGTCATGCCTGTCATTCCCTTGTATTGCCTTGCCTGCTATGTTATGGCCCAAGACTGGGTCCTTTATGTGTGCTTGCATTATCTGCAGAGCGGCTCTCGCTTCGATACTGGAGGACTGGAGTTCACCAACAACTACGCCTTCAACCCCGGCATGGTCAACATGCCACGGGACGACTTCACTGTGGAGTTCTGGGCCAAGACGCCCGAGTACAGGGACAGGACCTCGGGCAACTCCTTCCAGAGCTTCTTCTCTTATGCCACCCACACTGAGAAGGACTCCACATGTAAGCTCTACACCTTTGAGTGTGTGTCACGATATAGTTGGTGCTGTTGTAGCAGGGTTGTCGGGTGTTCATTGTCCCCCTAGATAGGGGATACCGCTCAGCATGTGGAGGCACAGAGGGGCCAAACAGTGGCCATGACCTCTAGTCATCAGTCTATGCCTTCACGTCCCTGAGCACTGCCCCATCTAGGGCCTCCTGAACATTTGACAATTCTGCTACGGGGACATTCTGACAATTGGCATGTGGTTTCGCACTTCCGACCATGCAGCTATATCTGTGATAGCTGAGACATTTATTTCGGCCTTCTGAGATCCCTCACAAGTTATGGACATAGCAGCTAGAGGGATTGACTGTTCCATCTGGCCATCTGGTCATCGGCTTGCAAGGCATGACAGGTTGCAATTACCTGTTGAGCTCCACTTATGGATAGACATCTACTTTATTCATGATTCATACAGTACGCTCGCTGCGCACTGGGCTGATGAGGGGCTTGGCTTCTGTTGCAGTCTTGGGAGGCGTCTCGGACAGCGTCTTCACGGATGACGCCATCCGCATCGAGAAGTACTACGACGAGTTCCGCAAGAAGCCCGACCTGAAGGGCCTAGACATCGAGACGCGCGGCTCCATCACCGTCCACATCAACTCCAACCGCGACGGCAACGGCCGCCACTACGAGAACTGGCTCGACTATGCCGTGAACTGGTGAGCCTGCGCCCTGCACGGTGCATGGCTTTTGGGCTCTGCCTGGGTGCTGAGCACAGGGTCAGGAACATGGTTGAACAGGCTGTGTTTGCCCTCATCCTCCAGTCACTCTCGTATCCGGCTGGTGCTGACCCCAGGGACGGCAACAATGCTGATAAGTTGTTTGTTGCCTGCGTCCTGCAGTGCTTTTGCTACTGCCTGGGTTCTCAGCACTAGGACGGCGGCAGTACTGACTAGGGTGTGGGTGTCCGAGGCACCAGAAGTCAGAGTTGTTGAATCACATGGCTGGCCAGAGAGCCGCCAAGTAGATATGGACCGCCATGGACCGCCATCGTGAGAGTGTCTCGTGTTCTGTGCCCAAGTAATCATGGCCAAGCAGGGAATGCCGAAATGCAGGGTGGATGATGACTGGCACCATGTGGCAGTGAGCTGGGAGGGCCACACTGGCCTGGCCACCCTCTACTTTGACGGCAAGGAGGTTGCGCCGTTCTGGCGCGCTAGCGGCGGCCAGGTGGACCAGCAGTACCCCTCCAAGGGCGGCGTGGACAAGCACGTGGCTGCTGGGACTGCCCGCTTCGATCATGGTGAGCCACCCAGACTTAGTGTAGGGCTTGGTAGGTGCTATGTCAATGTCTCCTGGTGTAAAATGTCTGGGTGGACCAGCAGTCTTGCATCCAAGCTGCACCTGAATTCCAAGTCCAGAGTGGGTGGACCAGTCATTACCATGTTCGGTAGGCAGTGCTTGGCAGACAACGGGTGCTGGACACTAAGTGCAGGAATCAGAACATTGTCAACGGGATGCTGCTGTTGCAGGCTCTCTGGTGCTGGGCCAGAACCAGGAGTGCTATGGCGCCTGCTTCTCGCCCTCGCAGTCCCTGGACGGCACCCTGGCAGCTGTGCGTGTGTGGAACACCGTCCGCACTGCGGTATGCTTACTGCTCCCACTGCATGATGTCCCCGTCAATCCTTTGCTGCGCTTGTCTGGTGGGCCCTGTCCACTTGGAGCTTTCTTTGCCTATCGCGGGCATTCTGACTCATGTGGTGCTCATGTGAAGGAATGCCCTCTGTGGCAGAGTGCCCGTGTCAGGCAATGATGAGCCCTCTGTGGACGGAGCATGTGCAACCCTTTGGCCTATCAAGTCTCTTTGTAGCATACTCAGCAGTGAAGCCTCTGCCGGCACAGTGACTGAATAAATGGGACTCTGCACTGCAGGACGAGGTCAAAAACAACATGTACACGGAGCAGCCGAGCAACGATGGCGGCCTTGCTGTGATGTACACCTTCAAGGCCAGCGACATTTCCACAGCCACCAACGGGAAGGTGAAGCTCTCACTATCACCTACATCAGAGGTACAATAGATGGAGGTAGACGCTTCCTTCGGCCTTTTGCCAGGTCAAAGCCTCCAAGGGCTGGGGGGATTGCATTCATCCCACCTGTGGTGCCTCTGGTTGTGTGCTGTTGCTGTTGACTCCTCAAGAAATGTTTATGTGATGTTTGTGATTGTGATGTAAGGAATTCCAAGCCAGGCTGAATGCCATAAGCCCCCTGAACAGGAGTCTGTGCGGGAGGCGCGAGGCAGCCAGGACAACAAGCTGGAGCTCTGGGGGGACGCCCCCCGCTACGAGTACTCCTCGGTGCCCCTGATGAACCAGGATGGGACCCGGCCTGTGAAGGACGCCAGAGCAGGCGACCGGGGCCACGCCCTCATGCTGAACGACAAGCAGGTAAGCAAGATCTGTCTCTAAAGATCTGCAGGCACCTGTGATGCCTCTGCAGAGGCACTCACCTACCCCAGACTGTGGGGTAGGCGACGGCTTCTGCAGAGGCATCACAGATATCGATATCACATCTGATCTGCTCTTTGAAGGATCTTGCTGAGTCAGACAGACATGTTTCCGCAGAGCGTGGTGTCTCCAAGCAATTCGTGATGCCATCTGTGCAGCGTAGCAGCATTTTGGACAGGCTGGGAGTACAGAAGTGCCGTATTGTCTGTCTTGGCTCATGCAGGGTCAGAGTTGGGCACATATTGCGTTGTCTGGATAGACTCATGTCCAACCTCTGAGCGCTCTTGATGTGCTGCAGGCGGTCATCCTGAACAACTTCCAGGACTGGCCCAGCGCTGCCATCACGGTGGAGTTCTGGATGTGGAGCGTGGACCGCTGCCGCAGGGGCGTTCCCATCTCGTACGCCACCGGCGGCTACGAGAAGGCCGACAACTCCTTCCTCATCCTCAACTACAATGACTGGTGAGGTCGCAGCCCTGCTCTTGTCCTTCCTCTTCTGCTGATGAGTGGTCAATTGCATGGTCATGACCTATCATACAAAAGCTAGAGTCACTGGCAGCTGCAGAGTGGCCTGCAAATCTTTCCTCGTGGTCGACTGCAATGACTGGTGGGCTTCATGTTCTTTCATTGTGTGTGGCATCTCCTAACCATCAGTCTCATGCAGATCATGCTCGATCTGTCCTGCCTGCTCAGCGTGGTTCAGGGTAAGCATGATTTATATGAGCCCCAAGTGCATGTTCAGCCGGGGGTCACAACCCACAGCCCCACAACGTCTGCAGACCCCTTCAAGCCCTGCATGTTGAGGGCGAAGTGATATGCTTGCAGGGGCATCTCTATTATGGAGGATGAGGGCCGCATCAGCGACCACACAGCAGGCATCGCAGCCACAGACGGCTCCTGGCATCACATTGCCGTGAGCTGGTCTTCTCACGACGGCCTGGCCACCCTCTACGACAACGGCCACAAGGTAATTATTGATCCTTATTATTGCAAGCTGCGAGTTTCCTTGGCTGCGCAGGGGTCTACATGAAGACATCCGCCCAGCAGGAATGTGGGCGTGTCATTGCTGGAGTAGGGAGCCACCTGCATGTACCATTGGTCTTGACATTCAGAGTCCTTGCTGGTCTGTAAGGGTAGATGACATGCGCTGTGTGCTGTGCAGCTGTGGTCGGTGGTCCGGGCTCAGGGCAAGACGATGCCGACAGGTGGCACGCTGATCATTGGGCGGGAGCAGGACTGCGAGGGCGGCTGCTTCGACTCCGCACCTGGTGGGGCTCCTGTCTCACCCGCACCCTTTCAATGTCTTTGTTGTCAGCTGAGTGTCGCCTCTCACCAGGAGCTGCAGTCTGATGTCCTGCAGTCTGATGTGTCATGCCAGGTGCAATGTTCCCTGGCAGCGGGACAGACGTAGCTGTGTGCATGCATTAGCAGCATGCTGAGCCAGCGGATGCACTGGAGCCGAGTCCAGCTCGCTGGGATGCATACACGCTGACAGGTCCGGTCAAAGCCAGCTGTCCTGCAGCAAATGCTTATCACATCGTACTGCATGCAGGCGCCAGCGGGAAGCTGGACCCCATCACCAGCCAGGAGTACGGCTCCCAGGACTTCTTCGGCGTCATTGACGAGCTTCGCATCTGGCGCACCGTCCGCACCGAGGAGCAGATCCGAGAGGTCGGTCTAGACCCTGTCTGCAAATCAGTGAATGTAGCTCTTGTCCTTTACGACATGGAGTACTGGCATTCCCCTTGGAGACATGCAGACTGGTCTTGGGATCTATGGGCACGTCCTTTCCTGTTGGTAGCGGAGAATGACATGGCCCGGAGCAAAGTCAGTCTTCGTGCTTCAGGAAAGTGCCTCTTCTGGTACCGTCATACTGGCATCATATACAGAGGGCTTGGGCTGCAGAATCATTCCAAGCACTGCACCTTCTACCGTGACATGCAAGTATCATCCACAGCAACAGATGTTCCATGTGTGCAGGGCATGGGAACAGCGCTGCAGCGCATCGGGCAGAATCCTGAGGGCACTGTGGGCAACGGCGTCAGCAATGATGACCCCGAGCTGGTGGCCTACTGGACGTTCGATGAGGGCCGTGGCTATGTTGTGCATGACGTCACCAAGCGCGGCCACGACCTGTACCTCACCAGCGAACCCCACTGGGAGGTGTGCTCACTCCCTACACCGACATGGGCATGTGACTGCTCAAATTGCCGGCACAAGCCAGGAGAAATGCGTCTGGATGTAATTATCCTCTGTTGCATACGTGTGGACATGTGTACAATGTGTCTGCTCTGCAGCACTGATGTCTGTTGTAGGCGGGTGGCTGCTGCAGCGTGATGTTGGCTGACAGACTGCTTTGGTTGCAGTTAGGGGAGGACCATCACCATGGCACTCCTCCTCAACTTTGCTTATTCCTGTGATATGGTAATGAGCTGTCATTGTCTCAGATACAAATTCCTTGGTTGCTGATGCAGGCGGTGCGCTGGCTGACAGAGTGTGGGAACGGCATTGTGGAGGGCGAGGAGCAGTGCGACGACGGCAACCTGGCCGGTGGAGACGGCTGCTCCGCCGTCTGCAAGGTACCCATTCCCAGACAAGCACTTCTTGAAGGAGCACCTGGCTCATCTGCCATTGTGGCAGAGCTGTGTACATTGGCAAGCCATGAATGTTGGCCAGAGACTTTACCCATCGTGCCACTGCCAACTTGCTTTGTATCCGTGATGCTTCATGAAGGCTTCATGAATACTGGCAAGTGGCCACTTGCGGATGAGGATCTTTTCTGGCATACATCAAAATGTCTCATTCCCATTTGCACACAAGCCGTGCACAATCCTGGCCAACACATGAAGCGTCAGCAGAACTGATGTTGCCTTGGGCTGCAGATCGAGAAGGGGTGGAAGTGCACAGGGGAGAACCCGTCAGAGTGCTGGCCCTGCACAGACCCCAAGGACTGCAGCTCCAACTCCCACCACTCAGACGGCTTTGATAAGTAAGCTGTAGACATAGCCTGCTGTTGTCCCGCAGTTACTCAGCCGGACTCGTCCTATGCATTTGCAGTGCCATGACATACCCTGTCCAGTGTGTTTGCACCGCCTTAATATACCAACACTTCGCCATTCTGAGCATGCGTATGCTTGAGGTTGAGTGCTGTACAGCTTAGGAACTCACCACATTTGTGCTGACAGCAAGACGGGCTCCATCTGACCTAAGGGGTGTGCTGTTGCGCTTAGTATTTTGCGCATCTGTAGGGTAGCAGCAAAACGAAGGTAAATAAGTACGCGGCTGACATACTTGTCCTCTTGCAGTGATGATGGCGGGCCCCCAAGCAGAGGCAAGCCCCGCAGCAGCGGCTCAAGCCACACAGGGCTCATCGTGACTGCTGTCATCTGCAGCGTCATCATTGTCAGCTTCCTGGGTAAGCCTCGGGACTGCCTGCGTGCGCAAATTCCTCTGCATGGACCCGTTCCTGTGATGACTCTCCAGAGTGATGCTGTCTGCTACAGCAGATGGCAGCGCACCGGAGACTTATTGCAGGATTGCTACCGAAGATGCTTGTATTGCTGATGCCATAGGTCATCCTTGTCAGGCAGCTTCTAGCCCAGAAACGTCCAAAACATGTTTCTGGGATGCAGGTGTGGGGCTGCTGTACCGCCAGGCCCTGCTGGAGGCGTTCCCTGGCGTGGAGGAGGGCGTGCGCAGCCTGGGCGACCGCCTACGCGGACGCCGGCGCAGCTCCTTGTATCAGGTCTGACACCATGGCCTCCTCTATCAGGCTCCTAGCAAACAGTTCCAAGATGATATTCCATGACGGGAACAGCGTCATTCGGCAGCGTGCTGCCTGAGCTGTCAGCTCATTCTGAGAGGTACAATTGCTTGGAGCTTGCAGGCTTAAATTTTCCCAAAGCTTTCAGGCACATCATTTGCCTGGTGGCCTGACTGAGTCACGCAGAGTATGAACTTGCCAAATGCTGCCTTGCCATAGCAAGATGCTGAGATGAGATGTGTCGCACAGGGGCTTGGGAGCCTAGACCCAGAGGAGAATTTGGAGATTGGGCCAGAGTTTGTGGGGGCCACAAGGCATCCTCAGGGCCCTTACGAGCCTCTGAGGGGCCCAGAGAATGGCCACTCCTAGGCTCTGGGTAGCAGTGCCAGGGCAGAGAGCGCTTAAGCTCTAGCACTGGGTAACAGCAGCATGACAGCGCAGCACCTGCTGCGCTGTCAGGTGCACCCTCAGCAAACAGCAGAAGCATGTCAAGGGATGGGGCAGCTTCAAGCGGGAGAGATGTCGGGTCAAGTACTCCTCTCAGGCAGCGCCAGCTTGTCAAGCAGAGCAGTGAAGCCTCTTGAGGCAGTGCTGAGCCTCTGGCCGCACCTTGGAAGAGATACAGCAAGCAAAGATTATGGGCAGGAAAGCATGCCAAAAGACCGTATATGAGAGATATGCAGATGCAAGGAAAACATCCTTGCGAAGCTGCGAACGGCACCAAGCACCAGCCTCGCAAGGGGGTAATGTTGCAGGATTAGTACACCCTGCACTGCTGAACTACCTCTGCTCAGCATCAGTGCCAGAGGTGTTGGAGACGCCTGCTCTTGCTCCCAATGAAATATGGGCCTGCCCTGAAGTTCCAGGGCATTGCTGCACTTCCCTGTACAATATGTGTTTGCTATGGAGTATATGGCGCTGCAGCAAAAGCAGGTAGCCCGAATCTGATTTTGCCAGCAAAATTCATTGCAATAGTGTGATCAGGCCTGCTGCGACCTGTACAGCTAGCTCAGACAATGCAAGGCATGCAATTGCGTGTGACACACAGACCTGCATGGTGTTGAGTGAGCCGTGAGTGGCAAATTGATGTAACAGCAGTCTACACAGATCAGGCCTCAGGTGTGAGCCGCCACTCAGTTCTGACAGCTGACAATCGGACATGCTTGTGGCCAGACACGACTCTATAATCTCTCCGGGAACGCAAAGCAGTGTCCTCACGTATCCCTTCCCACACTACGTAATCCCAAAAGTTTGCCTCCTTCTCGGCTGCCTGGTTTCCGATGAAATAGGAAGGCAGGAAGCTGTCCGGAATGTCTTCAAAAGGGAGCTGCGAGAAACCCTGTAGGGCTCAACGCTAAACCTAAAGGTGCGTTGGTGTGCATCTTCTTGGAAATCCACTAAGGAGTCAGTCACTAGCAGTAGAGAGGCTGTCGCACTAGCTGTTCATCGTGCCACCCAGAGCAATGGCGGCTCTGGGCATGGGCGGGTTCCGTGGGAACTTGGCTCGCAGACCGGGCATCAGCTCTGCGCAGCAGCAAGCTTCAGCAGCAAGGATAGCATACAGACCAACTGTTTTCGCTGCATCCAGTCCCAGCCTGATCAGGAGCCCTGCTGAAACGGTAGGCTGCAGCTTGTTGTGAAGTAACCGATCCAGGGGCGCTTAATCGAGATATTACGAAAGTCAGCATCAAGCCGGACGGCAGCGGCCCACTTAGGAGCTCTTGTATGTGGACCTGGAGATAGAATGCAAAGTGGGGCTGCAGGGCATCTAAATCATGCGCCCCACTAAAACGTGAAGCAGCACGCACTAACAGGATGCACTTTGCAGGCGCGGGCGCCCCTTCTGCAGAAGCTCAGCAGGCCTGTATGTGCCGGAGCCAGAAGGTCTGTCTGCAGGCCGGCAGCAGCAGCAACTGTAGCAGCGGCTGCCGACGATGCTGGAGCCCCCACAAAGAAATTTATGGGGATTGAAGCAATCACATGGCAGAAGATTGTTCCCTTGGGCTTTATGTTTTTCTGCATCCTCTTCAACTACACTATTCTGCGTGACACAAAGGTAACAGCTCTGAACACCTACCTTGGTCCTTGCTTTGACCTTCTCAGGTCTACACCTGTCCACTCAATTTGGGCCTGGTGCATACCCCTAGTACAGTCTCTTGTGAAGCAGCTTCTCACATCGTGACTGCCCTGCGCAGGATGTGCTTGTGGTGACAGCACCAGGGAGTGGAGCAGAGACCATTCCTTTCTTGAAAACCTGGGTCAACTTGCCAATGGCTATTGGCTTCACAGTCCTCTATGCAAAGGTACCCTGACTCTGCTGCCCCATCATTTAATGTGCTAGAATATTGCTGTGTCAATTAGCCAAGAGCTGCCTCACGAGGCGCCTCAGGAATGCGCTTGAAGGATGAGGTGATCAGGACAGGGTGTCCTATGAGGAACCGAGCTAAGGCTGCGCACTGTCTTGCAGCTGGCAAATGTGCTCTCGACTGAGCAGCTCTTCTATGCCTGCATCTTCCCCTTCATTGCTTTCTTCGCAGCTTTCGCCTTCATCATGTACCCTCTCCGGGAGACCCTGCACCCCACAGGTAAATTCCCTGTCATCTTGCAATCACAGCGAGAGCTTTGCAGTACCCCCACGAAGCACCCCTCCCTAAACTCAGTTCAACCTCAATGCTGAGAGAGCTGTGATTTGTACTCTGCTGATAGGCGCGGTATCTGTTGATCTACGCCCTAAATGCCATGCATGACCTGGTGTCCCTGTAATCTTGCTCTGCCACGGCATAAGGCTCCGAGCATGTACATGCAGCGCCTGACTGCGTGCGCCTGTTCTGCAGCCTTGATCAATGTCGCCTTGCAGTGCCTCACTGGTCAGGGTTCCGATGTGCAGCCAATGAGGTATGAGTGTCTGTTTTGCAGCGTTCTCAGAGAACCTGCTCGCCAGCTGGGGCGCGCGCTTTGCTGGGCCCATCTCAATTCTGAGGAACTGGACCTTCTGCCTCTTCTATGTCATGGCAGAGCTCTGGGGGTCTGTGGTCGTGTCCCTCCTGTTCTGGGGGTTTGCCAACCAGGTATGCGCCACCTCCAGCTTCCCTGCTGCAAGCCTCGCAGACCAACTCACAGTGTGCCCGCCCGTTACAGGAAGCTTTGCTTGGCCTTGTGCGTCAGCAATGTGTCTCTGTGGGCAATGTGGGTGACCGCTCATCATGCTGTTGTCTGTGCTCATGATAATGGCCAGGCGCAATGAGGTGCTTTGAACTGCCATGCTGCAAATGTGTGGGAAATCTATTCACCTATGCGCCATTTTCACCTCCCCCCTGCACAAGCAACAGCAGTTCTACTGGTCTGCATGCAGGCCACTTACTGGGCTTTGCCAGACGCACCTCGTTTACCCCTGCCTTTGTCATTCGGCCTGTGAGCCTATGGCACTATCTAGGCACTGTGGTCTCATTGGGGCAGCTTGGCACACCATACTGTAAAGACTGTACTTGACAGCGCACCTAGCATTCTTGATTGGTTGCAGATTACAACTGTGGATGAGGCGAAGCAGTTCTACCCTCTCTTCGGCCTGGGCGCCAATGTGGCGCTCATCTTCTCGGGACGTGCTGTCAAGTACTTCTCCAATGTGAGCCCTTCTCTCTCTCCCTCAGTCTGCCAAGTGTCACACTGTGCAGCAACTTCAGGAAGGGATCATTGTGCAGAACTCGTCAGTCCTGTCTGTATAAGGACCCTTGGAGGCGTTTGCGCAGCACACCTCTTGATAGTGCACATGGCAGCGTGGCAGTAGCTTAATTTTTGGACGGCAGGAGAGCCATCAGCTGCGCACAGCTGTCCTAAGGAGTCCTCACAGCACCCCAAAGCAACACAGACATGGCACATCAGGGCATAAGGAAGGCGGACGCCCTAAAGTAGTGTTGCACAGCATGTCTGCAACACGACTCGCGCTGGACACGCATGCCTGACCCTTTTTGGGGCGATTCTGGCATGTCCTGTACGGACATGTATTCTGGCCGTGCCGCCTGCTTTGGTGCCGTCCCCGTGCAACAATGCCCAAAAGGTTCTACCTGGGCGCAGGTGCGCTCGCGGCTGCCGGAGGGCGTGGACGGCTGGGGCTACTCACTGAAGGGCATGATGGGCATGGTGGTGGTGGGAGGCTTCCTCATCGCGGGCACCTACTGGGCGCTGCAGCGCACGGTGGTGCCCAAGGTGCAGGCGCGCCAGCCCAAGAAGAAGAAGGCCAAGCCGCAGATGGGCGTCGGCGAGTCCTTCCAGTTCCTGGCCAAGTCCCCCTACATCCGCGACCTCGCCCTCCTGGTGCGCGCCCCTTGAATGATGCCATCTCGTAGGAGGATAAGTCCAGAGTTGGGCTGCGATGGAGCTGCACCATGGGTGCACCTCAGTTTCGGCAAGCCCTTTCTCACATGCAAGCACCTCGAATCTCTTCTAGGTCATGCCCAGAAAGGATCCACCTGGACTCTGCTCCTGAAAGGGACACATGTGAGAGCCAGGCTATTCATTCTTGGCTGGTGGTCTTGAAGCCTTGCCTGGAGGAGGGGAGTATGACTGATATCCGGACCTGCAGGTGGTATCGTACGGCATCAGTATCAACCTGGTGGAGGTGACCTGGAAGGGCAGGCTCAAGCAGCAGTTCCCCAACCCTAATGACTACTCCTCCTTCATGGGCGACTTCTCCTCCGCCACAGGTGTGACACTTGTCTGCATGACTTCCTGCTGGAATTCCGTTCATGTGAGCCTATTGCGGGTCTCTGTGCGTCTTTGCTCTCCTCTGCTAATCTTGTCAGCCGAGGCATACACAATGGTTCTCTGCAACTCAGTAGATACATGGAGCAGAGCCTGAGATTTGTGTGCAGGATGATACATATGCCCCGTCACCACTTGACTGGTCCTAAAAGACAGTTGTGAGCCAGTTGCTGACCGTGCAGTAGCAGTGACCTTTGTCATGATGCTGCTGTCCCACGTCATCTTCTGGAACTGTGCTTGGTCCTTGAAAGCTGCTAAGAACTGTCCCATGCTGACCGTGCAGGAGCGGTGACGTTCATCATGATGCTGCTGTCCCGCGTCATCTTCCGGAAGTTCGGGTGGGGCGTGGCTGCGCTTATCACGCCCACCGTGCTGCTCATCACCGCGGTTGCCTTCTTTGGCCTCATCCTCTTCGGCGGCGTCGTGGACCCTATTCTGGCCAAGATGGCGCTGACGCCCCTGTTCGCCGCTGTGCTGGTCGGCGCTGCGCAGAACATCTTCTCCAAGAGCGCCAAGTACTCCCTGTTCGACCCCTGCAAGGAGATGGCCTACATCCCCCTCGACCAGGAGACCCAGCTTAAGGCAAGCACCTCCTGATCCCTCCCATCAAATCTGTCCTGTGTCTCCCCAATTCTGGCTAAGTTATGCCCAACCCTCTGATAAATGACCTCGCAGCCCTCAGTTCCATGCGTGGTGCTGGGCAAGTGTGCAGGAACTGGTAATTCATATTTGACTCACTGATGTGAGAGTTTCTAAGATATGCTCAGCATTGTGCAGGGTAAGGCAGCCATTGATGTGGTGTGCAACCCGCTCGGCAAGTCTGGCGGGTCTGCCATCCAGCAGGTCATGATCATCGCCTTCGGCTCGCTGTCAGCCTCCACACCCTACCTGGGCGCCATCCTCCTGGCTGTGGTGCTCATGTGGATGGGCGCAGCCCGGTCTCTCAATGTCCAGGTGCGGTACCCCTGCCATAGAGGTGTCTGGTCCCTGGGGCCATTGCAAGTGACAGTATGACATGTTCTAAATTCCTACCAAAGCCATAGCCTCATCCAAAATCTGGCGGTGGCTGTGTTACAAGATGTCTCTGGGAACTGGTGTCAGAAGCTTTGGACATAGCACACATTTTCTCGGACGATGCAGTGTCAAATGTGTACGTACCACTGTGGACATGGCTGTAGAAGGGAGTCCCAGGCAACCTGACGCTGAATTATCTATCTGCTCATGCCTGACCTTGCTGTGCACTGTGCAGTTCACAGAGCTGCAGCAGAAGGAGCAGCTGGCCAAGCTGGCCATGGCCCGCACTGACCTTGCATCAGCCCCCTCCACCCGCAAGTTCAAGTTTGTGTCCAATGTCAACGAGCAGGTCAGTCCTCAGAGCTATTGCTCATTTTCCCCTGAAACAGCCTGGCGACAGTTGTCTCCTGTTCTTGGAGTAGTGTCTGACATCCAGAGCAGGCGACAGTGCTGCATGTCATGTGGACCTGTGAATTCATGTAGATTTTGGCGCAGCTATCAATGGGTCTGATGCGCCGATTCCCCCAGGCGGTTGATCGTGTGCATGACATGGGTTGGACTGGTGAGCGGGCTGCGGCACCTCCCTTGCAGCTTTATTTACCCTTCACTGAGCATACCTTCATGCTGTGCAGGGCTTCATTGAGGGCAAGTACGTCCCTCTGGGCGAGGGCGAGGACGTGACCGCTTCCATGGACATTGTGGAGGCTGACAGTGCTGACGATGCACTTGCCCGGAAGGCCGGCAACGGCGCCATGGGCGGCACCCGCGCTAAGATTGAGTAAGCTGTCAGATTTGGCGGCGTGTTGCCTCGATGTTGGCAGGCAACAACGCCCTCAATGGAGGGCAGTGTGCCAGGATTGGCACTAACCTGGTCTCGACTGCGATAACAGGCAGAGCTCATGCAAGCGTGGGTTATGGAGGTAATCATGCCTCAAGAACCTGAAGAGGGGCAGGCAGTAGAGGCATCTGACATCATCTGTCACGGCCCTTACAGACGTGCCAGACAGGGCCTTCACGGCCCTTGCTATTCCCAGGACAGGCTCCGGCGTCATTTAGACAGTGTAGCCAGCATAGGATGGAAGCCAGGCGTAGCTCTGGAATTTAAAGCTCGCCTTTCAGCTTGCTGCAGTGAGCTAAGGAAGGATGTTCCTTGCACTCGCTGCGGAGCAGATGTGCTGTACTATGGCAGACTTCAGCACAGATTGGCAATCATGCCACAGTGAAGGCATATGAGGATTGTCCTCAAAATGCCGCACTATTTGGCAGGGTGGTGCATGACAGATAGAAACCAATGGAGGGGGGTTGCTCAGCTATGCATTGTGTCCCATGACCTACACTAAGAGTCTTGACGAACACAAGTGTCACACAGGTGGACCTGCATCTATGCATTGCTAGTCTGGTGCAGGGTGCAACTGAGTTCAGGCTGCAAGAAGAAAGTCAGGTGTATGTGTGGCAAGATCAAGCTTTGGGGATGTGACAAGAAGTATCAACAGGTGTTGTCATGTCCAGACGTCTCATACACATGGTGCTGCTGTAAGTATTGATCTAGCATATGCGCAAGACTACTGATGCTGGGGCAAAGCCTTGGACACATATACGCCAGACAAGGCTTAACGATCATGATCGGCGTCATGCATCTTCACCGCATGCATGTGGTGCGAAGAGATGAGTCTGGTGATGAATACTTCTGCTGCTGCGTCTGCTGCAGCACTGCCTGTGCAACGCTCATGGCAGCCACTACGTCTTCATCATCTGGCTGCAGCTCCAACGCCTTCCTGCTTAGCCCAGACGTGCTCTTGACATAGCCTATCTTGTGTCAGCTGTCAATTTACACCCTTCGAGTGTGACTGGATGAGATCACTGGTCCAGGACAAGACAGTTGCTCGGCTGCAGCTGGGGTATGGCTGACCTGTACGCCAGAACTGATGCTCTGTAGTGGCCAAGTCCCATTTGCGCTTCTCCAAGCACCACCCATCCTGCTGCCCTGAGTGTGAGCCCCCACATCAGCACGTTGCACAATCCCTGTAGAGTGGAAGTTGAGCTTGGGGATGCAGGCAGTACCAGTCAGGCTTTAGCAATGTGCACTGATGAGCATCCTCAAAAGCGTCTTGGAAGTTGCTTTTCAGGCATCTGCAGGCCGCTCGGGCCTGGAGCTTCTCAGCGGTAGGACCATGCTCACTCATCTCATCGCTGAGACGGCTGCAGAGAAATGAATACCATAGAGCTTATGTCAATTGATAGCACGCATGATGGATCGGAGAGGTTCACGCAGACAGTGGTCTCTTGTGCACCAGCTTGGCAGAAATCGCTAGTCCGCAGGGAGCATGATACCTTTCGTCATCCGCGACATAAGCGCCTGCAGTTGTCATTCCTGGTACTTGCAGCAGCAGCAGATATCCTTTGGACACCGCAGCTGCTGCAGTCGCACACGACCTGGCGACTGCTATTCCTGGATGTCTGTATCTGCTAACCTTGGACGTCTAAGATATGGCTCGCAAGACCCATTCGACTGTTTAGTCAGGATTTTCGAGGTTGGCAGTCAGTACATGGAGGTGAGACTGCCTGCGATCACCGGGAAAGGGACGTTGAGCCCAAGGCTAGGGCATTCTGTGGCAACGGTCATAAGTAATGGGTGGTGTCTGTTTTGCTTCCTACTTCATGGGTTCGAGAACAAAGTAATACATCCATCGTAACCGGGCAATATTGTTCACTTTACATGACATCACTGTGACCTTTAAAGCAAATTGGTCCATATTCGTAGAGACTTGCTTTGTGGCACGATGTACACTTGAGCGCTCGTTGTACAACAGGTTTGGCCTCGTTGTTGCAATCATGCTGGCATGCATCACTTCAACAACAAGGCCGTTGCTCATCTCCTTGTTCTCGTGAGACTATGCGCCATCACGTGATCTCGCTCTATGGACCTCCTAAGCTCACACAGCCAGCCGTCTTGCAATTGACTGTGAAGCTGATGTGGTCCTTTGTTTGCCGCTCATATCGGCCCAGTCCCCTCCCGTACTCATCGCTTGCTACTATCACCAGCTCTGCGACTGACGCTCTTGTGCTGTACACATTCTCACTCAGAGCTGCTGATACATGTATAAGCACGCTTGCCTGCAGTCACCAGCGGTGGCCCTCAACAATGCAAGAAGGCAAAAGTGAGGCCGCAGGGCAGGCTGCCGAGAAGGGCAAAGTCTCAACAGACAGCTTCAGCAGCTCGGTCTGGTATCGCCATGAAAGCAGCAGCCCCTTAATCTGAATCCACCTCTCAATGGACTCTTGGTCCTGATGAGCAGCGTTTGGGGATGGACATCAACTCACAATCTACTGTTTCCCTGGTGACAAGTTTTCTCAATGGGCAATGTCAGGGAAGGCTTGCAGATTGCAGGACTTTCATACACAAGGTGGAATAAATCCCAAGACAGGGCAGGTTGGAGGGCTGCCATAGAATGTCTGCTGCAACGCACCTGATCTACGGATCGGAAAGCGTGTAATGAATGAATGAATGAAGTTTTCTCCTACACAAGGGGATGCTTGAAAGGGCACAGCCCCAGGGCAGAATGCTGACCTGTGGTGGCAGCTCTCCACTGGTGGGGTGCACGTCCAGCCAGTCAGGGATGGGACCATGCTCTGCACCGCCCTGTGGCATGGCACAGACATGGAAGCTGGCGCAGCTGTTGCCTAGGTTGGAAACCGTCACCGTCCCAGCCGCTTGGTCCACCTGCAGCAGGGTATAGACAAGCATGATTGACCTATGCTCACAAACAATTGAAGGAAACAAGCCCATGACACGCTGGTGAGTCAGCACCTGCCACAACCGTAAGTGCGGGTGGAACCAGGTAATCTACAGCCCTTTGGTCACTTTGCTGAATTCTCGCCTACAGGGCACAAGCCTGGCCTGCTGCCTGATCGTATAGCATCATCAATCTTATGAGTTGGTGATGGATACGGAGACGTAAGGAGCATGGTCTACACCTGGTGCAGCTCGAGCAAGTCCGGTGTCAGACTCAGCCTTGGCTTGGCAGGCTCCACCGCAGCAAAGACCTCTCCCAGAAGCTCAGACGAGAGCCTGCACAGTGCACGCACACTCTCGGCCCCCGCAATGCTTCTTCCGGCCCGTTCTTGGTGTGCAGCTGTCTCCCTGCAGCTGTGCCCACAGCGGCCACAAATGCCTATTTGGACCCCCTTGGAAATTCCCTGGTGTAACTTTAGCTGAGGGGCTGACTCAGTCAGGGGAGCTTGCAGGAGTCAGCACGATAGGATGTGTACAGCGTGGCTGTGGAGCAGGCTGTACCTGCGAGCCTGAGGGGGCGCCAGGTTTGGCAGCACGATGTTTAGCAGCGCGCACACGGGCTTGTGGTCGGACTGCATCACGTCCATGCAGGCGCTGTACGTCTTTGCCTCCACAGTCACCTCCGAGGCTGACCCCAGCGCCCCGCCCAGCTGAACCCTCCCTCGCGAGCCCATCTGGTCCGATCTGCTCAGCGTGGCGCGCGGCGTTCCGGGCGTTCCCTCTGCGCATTTCAAATCCTGCTCAGAGATGTGCTGAGGACCTTCTGCAGACTCAGCTGAGCTTGTGACCCTCAGCCATCGGCTTTGCTAGCATGGACCCTCAGGTGTGCATATGCCATCATGAGCCTGTCCTAGACATACCGGCAGCGCATGTGACAGACATGTCATGATCTGTGGAGACCTTCTTCCTGTCTCAGTCTCGCCTGAGCACGTCACAGTAGTGACATTTCCACAAAAGAGGTCTAAGGATTACCTGTGAAGGACTGCTCTGCGCTGGCCACGCCTGACTCCCACAGATTACTACCATCCCAGCTGGGGCGGTCCCTGGGCACAGCAGGGATGGAGTACACCCGTCCGTACAGGCTGCCGCCCAGCGTATGGCCTCCATCCTGCACAGGGCATTCAGCAACGTCACTTCAACCCCTTGAAAACGTCAAGTTAGGAGCTTGGACCTAGTAGAAGTCCAAGAAGATGTATCTCATTGCTTGGGCTTCGAGCTGCCACCAGCACCACCTATCAACAACCGATGCGCCTGTAACAGCCATCATGCTCCAGCCATGTGCATAGGAATGACATGCTTACAAGGTGGCTACCTCTCCCTGATCCGGCATGCCGACATCGCAGGCTGGCTCTTTACAGTGATAACTTGTAGACACATCAGGAGACAGGCACATTGCTACTAGCTACAGCCTGATGAGGCGGGCGCACCGGGCCGGACGTCTGCCGAGCCTGGCTGCCCCTGAACAGGATGCGGTCGGTCCATGCGGGCACCCGACGCTTCTCGCTGCTGTCGTAGTCCAGCGGCTCCTGCGAGTAGGGTTGCTCAATGTACGTGCCTGGGCTAGATGTACAGCATAACATCACCTGTTTAGCGTGTCACATCTGACCACTGGTGTTCAAGGGCTGCATTGCTAGGGGAATTACAATAACCATTTAAGCCGATGTATCCGCTTATTTGGTTGCCCAGCCCAGGTGATGCGATGTGAGGGCTGCAGCCCTATCTGCCAGGTAGTAGTCAATCTTAGTAAGGTGATGTAAGGGCCACAACCCTACCTGCGAGTGCTTGTCGAACTTGTAGGTGGGACGGAAGGTGATGGGCGCCTCCTGCAGGTGCACGAAGGTGCGCCCTGCCGCCATCTCCAGCTTCAGCTGATCCTGCACATGTGTTATCAATAGCTGAGCAGCGCAGTTTGGGCAAGCTACCCTGTCTCCACATTCAAGACAATCTGGAAGAGTTACCACGGTGCAAGGGACGCTGCACAACATCAAGCTTGTAGAAGGGTGAGACAGGATGTGCGACTAGAGATGTCTTTGGCAAGGCTCTCTGATGGCAGTGCAACTCAAGGTCTTGAATTTGAGTGAAGATATAGGATCTCTGTGAGCTGTGGCACCTTTGAGAGGAGCAGCGACAGGTCGTTCCGCCTGACTAGGCCCTTGGCTTCGGCGTACTCTGCATCCACCCTGTAGTTGAAGTCGCCCAGCCAGACCAGCATGTCCATCTCCTTCAGCCCTTGCCCCTGCGCAGGGCGTGCAACAGTCACAGTTGCCCACATGTCAAGAGAGCACATGCAGCAGAGCGCCCGACGCCATTTGCCTCTCTGCACACATGGAGCATTGCAGAGTGCATCAGCCTTCAGCACCCAATATGCCAAGGCCTGGAACCCTGGGTTGAACGGCATGCTGCACTCACCCTTACAAGTATCAGGAAGTACTGCTGTATCTGAGCATGTGCTGTTGTCTACAGAGTTTGCTGAACTGACCAGTATAGCGCAGATGAATATGTGAGGCCCACAACAGGTACCATGCAGACACATCACATTAGGTATGAGACTACTGGGCATGGTGCACTCACCCTGAGAAGCTTGGGCTCCGGAGGCGTCTCATCGTCAGAGTCTGAGCCGTTGTCTATGGTGTCTGCTGCGTGCCTGGCCTTATCCGCCCTGTTGCCTCCAGCGCTGCTGACGTCAGGCTCCACATTTGCAGCGCCCCGCTTGCCGAAGCACAGGTGCCGGCAGATGGTGGCATAGTTGGCATTCCGGGCTTCGACCATGTTCTGCAATGCGCACACGCAGGCTCAGCATTGAACATAGGGGAGAAAGTGTGATAGCGGCATGTCCAGGACGTGTCAAGACCATATACCAGCTCGAAACTTGTGTCTGGCTGGCAACATCTCTGGCCCAACAAGCAGGCAAGCCCTGCCTGCAGTCGCCATCAGAAGACGCAGGCTCTCTGGCGTAGTGTGCTGTACATTGCGCAGGATGACGTCAGGCTTATCCAGGAAGCAAAGCGGTGTTGGCCACATCCGACGCCTTTGTGCAAACATCATGCCTTGGCCCAGGCAACACAGCGATGCTCGCATCAAGGCCCGGGTGACGTCAAACAGCCCTCTACTTTTGGAGGCATGGCAAAGGAGCCACAGGGATGATTAAAGAATTGGGGGAAAGATTGGCGCATGCCTCAATCTCTACAAAGTCCAAGACAGAATGGCTAGATCACCCTCAGGGTGACCTCAGGAAAATGCTGCAGCCACCGATGGCTCACCTGGTGGGCTGCAAAGTGCGAGCACACAAAGGCAATCCTGCGGCGGTACAGAGAGAAGGACACCGCCACGGCGCCCTTGTTGCCGCCCATGCCCAGCACGCCGCACGCTATGCTCGCTGTGCTGACCTCGCCTGTGTGCGCCTGCATGCATGTCATGGCATGAAGATCCTGATTCTGCGTCTCTGCTGGGAAATACTCGTCTAGGAAAGTGCTGTTGACGATGCTCCTGATACCTCTTGGCAATGAGTGGATATTAGCTGCGCAGAGCTGTGTACGTGAACGCATACAGCAGACACGCTGTATGCGTTTGGCCTACGATTCTCATATCACGAGGATGCCATGCCACAGGTATGCAGAGTGCGTGCAGCAACTGTCTCAGGGACTGCAAGTCCGTCAGGAAGGAGCTTCATGCTGTAGCAAGCTGGTGGAGAAGTACAGGGTGTCCTCACCAGCAGATCGCTGCGGATGTAGACGAGCACAAGCATGCCCGACAGCTGGCGCAGGCCTAGGCGCTGCCAGCCCTCGCCCACGGCTGACTGGATAGCGCTGTTCCATGCCTGTGCGTTTGCATTGCCTCTCTCCTGCACACCGGATGCACATACATCAGCTGACTTGCACGCACCCTTCTTCTAATGGTGGGCACCGCCATGGACTCTGCTAAATATTCAAGGGCTGCAGCATGCCATGCTTGAGTCTAGCATACCCGCTGCGTAGCAGCCCGTATTCAGTGAGCACTCTCGCGAAAAATGGCTACTACGCAGCTTATCGCAGAATTCAAGCACGGCAAGCGCCCCTTCAAAACTGAGACATCTGCCAATCCCCTGGTCCCAACCCTCAGAGCCCAGGCACTATCATTTCCATGTCCATACGCACTAGGCTCAGGTCCAGAGAGCTCCTGAAGTTGCATCATAGGAGTCGCCGCAACGTAGCAGCACACACGAGCAGGAATTATGCTGAATCTGGAACACAGACTCAATGAGTTTGCCTTCTGCTCTGTCAGGACGGCGTCCCTTAGAGCATTGCTGAGAGCCCATCCAGAGTCTGTACAGGTGCACCTAGGACCCTCAAGGAAGAGGAGAAGATGTCAGGCTTGCCTGCTGCTTGGTGAGGAGGGCGTCCTTAGCCGCAGCCAGCGCCAGGCTGCCACCGCCGCTCTCAATCTCCTGGAGCGCCACCACGAACATGGACGCCTCCTTCGCCAGGTCGATGACCCAGCGGTGCAGCCCGGTCGAGGGGTCGGGGCGCGCCTCGTTCACGTTCCAGGTGATGCAGGCCACCTCCATCTCGTGCCTCTCCACCAGGTTGTTTGCCTCCTCCATGTACTGGCGCCTACAGCACATGGATAGTCCTGCCGCTCATGCGTGCCTGTGACAAGGCACCTGCGGTACGTTGTTAGGGTATTTCATGCACGTGTACATGTGACAAGCCTGATTGCAGCTGGAGGCATGCTTCTCAACTACATGATCCACCCTACCCAGGATGAGTCAGCAGCATTGTGTTTTGCGGTAAACCATCCAGGCAAGAGAAGGGCCTTAGACTGCTTACAGAAGTGCTGCGAGCTTCAAGGATTCTGTGCGCACCTGGCCAGCTGCTCCTGGGGGCAGCCCACAGCAGAGGACCAGGCCCTGATGCTGCCGTCAGCGGCCATGCTGACCATGCGGCTCTGTGCGGGCGCCAGCGCCACGACGCCAGCCTCGTGCGCCAGCCACTCCTCCTCCACCTGTACCATCACAGATTGATCTCTGCAGCTGTCCTTGAATGCGCAGAGGACTTGGTACGACGCTGCTGTACCCCAGGCGCGCAGCTTCGTGTGCCAGTCAACCCATTTCTCCTGTCATCACAACTTGCTGTGAAGAGATGCGGAATTTCATGGCTTTTGTCTTATGTATGTCATGTGGAGCCATCTGCCTAAAGCTTACTTCCAATAGGGAAAACTTGAAATCCTACGTTCCAGTGCCCTCTTGTAGATAGAAGAGCATGATGGGTCCCTACCTGCACTGTCCCGGGCGATCCAGCTGTCTTCTCCCCAAGTACCCTCATCCGCCCATCCGCCAGGCCCACCCACAATCTGTGGTTCAAGGATGCCAAGCACCGCACACAGTGACCCATGTCCTGTGCAGATACATACACTTGCACCATCTGTATGGCTTTGCTGAGGTTGGGTGGAAGACAGGGTCGCCCTGCGTTCCAGGGCTGAAGGCATGGTGCCAGCAGAGCAATCTCTTTGGTAATGCCAGAAGGGGGGTGCACTATCACGCTGGCCTTGATTGCAGCACGTATCTGTCTCTCAGTTTCAGTTGACAGCAGGTGCTGGTGGTATGAGTGCCTGCGTCAGCTAATCATGCTCAATATGAAACCTCCAGAAGAGGACACACAGGGCTTGCTCCAAAGAGGTGGCAGGACTGACTCACCTTCTTCCACACAAGACGCCCCAGGGCGGTGTAGCACTTGAGGTGGCCGCTGTGGAAGCCCGCAAAGACGTGGCCGTCTGAGGATGACGTCAGGCAGCGCAGGCCCACAGACTTATCCTGTGGAGGCACAGGCACAGTCAGCATAACATGTGGCCTGGATGCAAAATAACCTGGTGATCTCTGCAACACGTGCAAGCTGCAAACCCATAGGCTTGCCTTGCTGCAAGGGCAGATACGAGGACCACTTCACAAACAACTGCTGCGCTGGTAGGCAAGCATGTCTTCGCATCCCTAGCAGCCACAGCAATTGTTTGTGAAGTGCTCCCTCATACAAGCCCAGGAGCAAAAACCAGCCAGCATCAGCATTCTGTAGCAAGGCAGCTGTGTGCAAAGTCATTTCATATCTGTACTCACAGGGTGAGACTGACATGCTGACTGCCAGAACAGGCCGCTGTGGGGCGGACCTGCGTCATGCTCTGCTCAGTCCAGCCGCTCCGTACGGACACATCTGCCAGATCATCGTAGTCCGGTGGCTCAACATTGAGGAGGTGCTTGGAGGACTTGGACGGCCTGCAGCACCAGCGAGATCTTCTGACCTGCCAAAAACCAATGCATCAGGAGTGTGCTTGCAACCAGGGTTTTGGTCCATTCAAGCTACTGTTCCTCTGCTTGGGTGTACCCTATATTCAGGTCTGCAGTTACAACCCCCACAGCCAAGCTGTAGACCCTATCATGCACAAAAGACCAACAACCATCCAGGGGCCAGACAAGGTGACCCGGCGCAATGTGAGTAGGGACCCACAGTGCCAGATGATCCTGCGCCTTCCCTGCATGCCTGTTGATTATCTGTTCTGCCAGCAATGGCCCTATCCAGTCACAGCAAGCTCTCATGAGTGCTGCAAAACATACCCTGGGGTTCCGCCGTGGGCCTCGTGAATGAGAGGGGTGGGGGCAGCGTCAGCGGTGCCGCCCCCACCATACTTTTGGGTCCGAGCAACCCGGCGGCCCAACTTGCCCAGGAACTTTGCTGCCTTCCCTGCATGGGCCACTCAAGGCGCTGAAGGCTTAATACTTGGCTTACATTGCTGCACCCCCTGTATGCTCTGACAGTGGTGGATCGCTCTGATAGTGGGCACAACACTTTCTAGGATTGGTACAGCTGGAGGGGACGCTGTTCAGGGACCACAAGCAGGAGAATATGACTGGCCTATTCTGGAAATATTCAGCAGCAGCAGGGTTTACCTGCTCCTTGCAGTGCTTTGCCCCTGCGGAATGCAAAGGCTTCCATGTACTGGGCGGATGTCGTCTCAGAGGAAGCTGCCCAGGCGACCTGCTCCTCCACCCATTGCTCCAGGTCCTGGCGCGGCGGCCGGGCTAGCGCTCTTCCATCACTGGAGACCTCCAGACCCTGCAGCAAGAGACGGGATGTGATGGCATAGCAAATCTGGCCAAGCAAACACTTCCAGATATGTGTGGCCCGCAAAGGCAGCATGCCCCGCAGTAGAGGCAGTAGGGGCCCCTGGGTCTCTGGCTCTTGGAAGGGCGACAAGCCTGCAAGTATCTGCATGCTATCAGCACACACGTATGTTGTATGCTGCCCTGCAGGCCATCATCAGCGGTGATTGGCCAGAGCGATCGGACCAGGCCACACAAAATCCTATTCACCAGACGTGTACTTCTTCTACCTCTGCATGCTGCTCCTTGGGAAACCACCTATGGCTCTGGTGCACCCTTCAGCAACATCTGAAAGTGCCACAGAAGGGCACCCACAGAAGGGCAGAAAGCTCTCCAGCCGGTGCCTGGCCAGCACTGGCCTCACCGAGCTGTTACTACCCCTGCCCATACTGTACTAGGGCAGATGCTCGCCAGATACATGCAGGAAACTTGCAGCATCATAAAGATGCAGCGTGCATTGGCTTTCAAGCATTGTGCAGCAAGGATGGCTGAGAGCATCCTTGGCAACAGCTCTCCCGCCCAGAGCCCTTCCATCACTGGAACTCTTCCTGACTTGCAATTTGCACCCTTCTATATGAGAAGGAGCTCTCAGACACATGTGATCTAGGTATGCAAGGTGCCTGCCAAAAACGGCGTAATGCCTTCTTGGGGCAGTCTACTGGTTGGCATGTTCCTGACACCTTGCAGCTCTGAGACCATGCAGTACAGGTCATGCTCCGGGCAGAGCTGCAGGGAATCCTGCTACCCAAAGCCCGTAGCTTGCAATGAGCCAGCAAATCCATCTGCTGTCAAAACGAGGGCTGAGCTTGACCTTTGCAGGGTCGACCATGTGCTTGCGCTCCTCAGCTTCCGCTGCAGGCTGCTGCTGCTCCGTGTCAGCCAGGGGCTCCGTCTCTGTGCTGATGAGCGCGCCGACATAGGCTCCCGTGTAGGCGCACCACAGCAGGATGGCTCTTTCGCTCCCACTCCAGACCACCTGCGCCAGTGTAGGAATTTAGATACACACTACCCTTGCTTCCCACAAATGACATTGCTTCCACTGCAGCCCAGCCCTTCTACATCCTGATAGTGATTGCAAGCTTGTGCAGCTAATAATCCAACACAAGCGACGCAAACTCCACCAATATATGAAAGGGCTGACATCTTCCTGCGGAGGTCTGCTGCCATGCAGATCCTCCCTTCAGGCATGACTATCTTTGGTTTCTGGAGACACGGCAAGCATGCAGGAAAGCCGGACGTAGTTGAAGGCAGCAGTGAAGGTTTTGAGAGGATATTGCTGGCTTACCTGGCCGCCAGCTGGGCAGATCATGTGGCTCACGCTGCCAATGTGGGGCCGGGCGCCACCGTGGCGCCTGAGCTCGCGCATGGGCAGGGCATACTCCCCGGCGTCATTGAAAGCGCCGGGATCCGCGCAATCCCAGATGCGGATCCAACCCCTGGATGTACCCGTCCAGAGGTTCCCCCAGGGTGTCCGGCAGAGGGATGTGATGGCCCCAACCCTGTGAGCCTGCAGCATCCATATGTCAAATCTAAGATACAGCGTCTTCATGTCTCATACTCCAGGCCGACACGGGAGATAGGGCCAAGCTGACATTGCGCTTCAGGAGATTTCAGGGTGAGAACAATCCAGAAAGCTTGATGGGAGTGTGCTCACCTGCCAACAGTGCAGAAGCTGCCCGTTCACAGCTGTGCCGGGAGCGTCGCCCATGCTGAAGGCTGAGACGCGGCCATCAGAGTGCCCCATCCAGAGGATGTTGGACAGGTGGTCTGCAAATGTGCAGGTGACCTGGCCCGCATCCTGCACCCTCACCTGTATGACAATCCCATCGTAAATTTATTGATACTCATACATCACAAGAATGCAGAAGGGACGAAGCATTGGGGAAGCCTTGCATGCATGATGGGTGCGCTCAGTATGTATGTAGAAGATGCGTATGGCACACTTCCTTCCTAGTACTCACTGCAACACCAGCATTTCCAAGCCTTCATCTTAAAACCTCCATGCTGTATAAGATAGGCGTGAGCAAGCTACCTCAGTGGAAGGGCCAGCATCAGCATCCTCGCCAGCTGGTGTCCAGCTGTCCTGAGGCCTTACAACCCCTGGCGGCAGCTCTGGGCGTGACACCTCGCCTTCAATGGAGCCCCATTGCAGCACACCTCCTTGTCTGGTAGGCCCTGCAGGTTGTCAGACCTTGTCAATTGCATCACCACATCCGCTTCCTTGATCAAGCCCTGCACCTTCCCTGTGAGGTGCATGCCCCCGACAAAAGCCAAAGTCAGGCGAAGCTCTTCAGTCTGTGGTTCGGCTGCACACGCACCAGTGTTGGTTGGTGCTGAAGCTTACTAGCATGCTCAAAAGAGTCACCCCCAAAAAGAATTACAGCAACAAGCTTGCGGTCCCGACTGCATGTGCATGCGGTTAGCCCAGCGCATGCACATGCAGTTCAAGTGTCCTGAGCTTGTCGCAACAATTGATACCCGATTGATCACCTATGTCATGTCCGTCCACAAATGACCGCAAGGGATCAGCGTTACCATCTACTTTGGGGCTGATTACGGTTCTATGTCCATCGATGCCCACCGCAGGCGCAAGCAGAAATGAGGAGCTTTGCAAGAAGCCTGCCTGCAAACAGAGAGCCATGGCCGACGGTCATGAACTGCAGCTGCGCAGCCACCTTTGGGTGCAGAGGCGGGAGCCGCACATCCAGCACTACAGGCGGCAGATGCGCCTTCGATGGTCCCTCTGTAGAACAGATGCATTGTGTTTCAGAAGTCATACTCACTGGAAACAAAATATGTTTAAATTTGGACGTGCATTTCCTTCCGGTCAGTATTGAGACCAGAGACACCTTGCAATTTATGAGTGATGCAGACGAGCATGCGCTATGAGGATACCAGCAAGGGATGCGGCAGTTCCTCATTCTACTCAGCCAGCAGGAGAGGAATACACAGCCAAGCTTTGCGCGCAAGTCAGCGCAATGCTCAGAACCCACCTGGAGCTCTGAGGAGGGCTGTGCTGCCGTTTGAGAGCATGCCAGAGCTATCCATGGAGCCTGGGCTGCTTCCTTGTACAGTGTGGGCTTCCAGAGAGGGTCCAGCTCCTGCAGATGTGCCTGCCAAAGCACGGCAACCACTGGTCAAGAAGCTCTTGCGCGTCCATCAGTGAGTCATGTTGAACCTCCAGCACCACCACCCGGAAGAGGTGCTCTATACGATCTTTGCCCAAGACCTGCTCAACGGTAGTGCCATGGATGACAGGGCGCAGAAAGCACACCCAAGCCCTGCACTATCACATTGCTGTTGATCAAGCGAATGACCCAGACCGATGTCCGTGGCCTCTAGAGCAAACATCAGGGCTGTACCCTCAATGAGGCCTGCCACACAGGTGCCTTCCAGTGTGCTGAGAAATAGCACGAGTACCTCTGAAAGGGCTTGCAGTGGGTGTGAAGGGCGGCAGAGCAAAGCGGGCGCCTTCAGAGGAGGTCCTGGCTGTGGCCGCACTGGAAGGCCTGGCTGAGGAGGGCCTGCAGTGTCAACAGCATTGTCAATACTGTGCATGCTCAACCGACAGAGAGTAGCAATATGTGGACCACCTGTATCACAAGTCCTGAGCCTACATCCGGCCTGCAGGGAACTTGAGTCCGTCATCGTGTACGACAAAATAATCAAATACCGTGGACCAGTGTAGGTGCCTCGCAACCCAAGGATGCTACATGCCTTACAAGGAGTCAGGCAAAGTAGATTGCTGACCTGACGTCGGGCAGGAGCTTGGGCATGGGCAGGGGCTGCCCGCGCACGGCCTGCCAGGCCGCTGGGCTGGCAGCCGCCTCCATGGCCTCGGGCGTCGGGTGCGGCTCGTTCTGCGCGAACGCCACGAGGCGCAGCGCAACGCCGAACTGCTCCCGCGTCAGCCCGCTGCCCTCCGCCGGTTTGGCTGCCTTCACCCTGTTCCAGATCTGCATGCGGGAGCTACTTTGAGCAATTCAGTAGGTGAAGCTGCGTGCCTCACCGGCTGTGTAAACAATAGGCAGTTGAAGCTGCATGCCTCAACTGCTGAGCGATCACCCTGTAGTTGAAGCTGCGTGCCTCAACTACAAATGTGAACACGTCGATAGTTGCAGCTGCAGGCCTCTGTCCACTCTGCAATCTGCTCAGTGCACGAATGATGAAGCCTTCTGTGCGCTAGTCTAATCCTGCTGGACTATCCCGGGAGACTTGGTAGGCATACACAGCCACGCCTGCTGCCCGCACCAGCCAGCACCCCAACTCTGGTCAAGATCCTAGGCGTAAGAAGCTGCAAGGCACAATGAGCAATTTCTAGGCGCCCTCATCAGCAGCCCCAGCAGATGCAGCATAGAAAACGCTGCAGAAGACCTAGCTGCACCTTTGATAGAGCCTGAACAGGCAGGCTGGTGCGCTGGAAGAAGGCCTTGGCTTCATTGCCAGCCAGTCGCCCGTCCCCGTCATGGTCTGCCTCCCGGAAAAGCGCATCCACCTCGGCTGCGCTCAGCCCATCCACCTCGCCCTCTGCAGGGCCATCAAGTGACAGGCCTTCTGCTTTATCTGCACCGCACACAGAGGAATTCTGGTCCAGTGCTCTTCACAGTGCTTCTGTCTCCTCTGCACCACATGCACAGAGCCGATGATTGCCAGAAATGTGACAACATGACGACGGTGCATCCTGGCAAATTCTGACAGTGCAGGCTGACGTTTACATCAAAGATCACCATCGAATCGCAGGCGATTGCACAATCACCTGCAAGCTTGGGTTTTGCAACATTCCAATTGCTGCTGAGTGAGGCTGGCTGTGACCAATCAGCAAATGCCTGCAGGTCAGGGCTTGAGTTGCTCCTCCCCTGAACCTCTGTCTGCAGAGCAACACACCACTACACTCAGTGCCCCATAAATTGAGGTACAAGCCCATGCTGCAGATATCTAGCTGTTTGATTGTGTTGCATGTAGGAGCAAATTCTGGATGATAGCAAGGGCTTTATGGAAGGGCGGAGGGCTTACCGTATGCTGAGACTTTCCTCCTCCAGTGGAAGTATCGTGGGATAGTGAAGGCAGAGGGGGCTGGGTGCTCTGGTACTGGTAGTCATCTCCAGTCAGAAGGTCCTGTTAGTAGCAGCAAACGTGACAAATCATGCCGGAAACTACGACTGATCACACATGCTACACGATTAAGCGCGCTCCTGGCACTTCGATGCTTTCCAAGAAGGTAGGATGAAAAGACTTCTACACAGAGCTGTGGAATGGAAGAAGCTGGCAGGGGTCTTGTGCGTCTGCTGAACGGTCCTGGCATGGACAGTCACATCGTACGCGCTTGATGGGCCTAAGCAGCCCGAAGCTTTCTAAAGTCTACCTGAATTGCATTGCTCCCAGCTCTCGGTGGTTGGGCCGAACTTGGGGCCTTGTGCCCTGAGTACAACCGTTCATTGCTCGCCATGAGGGCTTCTGACCATCAAACGTCAGCATACAGCACTCGCATCCATCACGTTGCTCCTCTCAGAAGAACACTCACATCCGTACTATGGCACTTGATGTACTTCCAACACGCTTACAATCTGTCTGCTGAGGGCGTGTTGCGTCAGTAACAGGCCCACAAGCCATCCCACCTCGTTTCAAGGTGTTCTTCTGTCCCCCTGCGACGAGTATTGTGGAATTGCGGTCCCACATTGGAGTTCAGGGTCTTCAGGGGTCGTCATTTGAGGGTCTGTATGGAAACGCATCGCTTGGGCAGAAGCTTCACAAGAAAGAGGACGCAGATGCTTATGCCGGGTGGTTCGTGACTTTTGGCATTGTCCCAGCACTATAGCTGCATGGCTGAGGGCAAGGGAAACGCCTGCATTGCCACGGGGTCTCTCCTGTTTCATGGGGCATGCCCGTAGGTCTATGCACTTCATCTGCTCGGTAGCGGCCCTTTTCAGCCATATAATATCTCTTGAGCCAGCCTTTTGCAAAAGTGCCCCAAAGTTGGCGTTCACCGACGGAGGCACCTTTAAGATCCTGCAGCTAGCTGACCTACACTACGGTCACTTTCCAGAGATTGATGAAAGCACCGACAAGGCATGCCCTGTCCTTTGTTACTTGATTCGCAATATGTAGGTAGATGTGCCTCAAGTTCCTCACGCTGAAGCCTTTGCATGCTCCTCACATGGTGCATGCCCACCTCAGCATCAGAGAGCCCGAGCTGTACGTGCCCAGCTCTGCCCTGCGTAATGCGCAGGTCATTACAAGTCTGCTGGCTTATGAGGAGCCGGACTTTGTGGCCCTCTCGGGGGACATGGTCAGCGGGTTTGGCTGGGACGGCAGGAAGGGATGGTTTGAGGAGAGGTACAGCCCCTTTATGACAGCTTGCCTGAGAGATGCCAAGGGAATCTATTTACCAGCAGAGGCAGCGCTGGCTCGCACAGCGTGTCAAGTCAGCTTGCTTGCCAGTGCGTGCTAGCCTGAGCAGAACGGGCAGTACCGGCGGTGTTGGAGGCAGGGCTGTAAGTATGTACTTGTAAGGCATGCATACTGCTATACTGCCTGAGTCGCACAGCTTTGCGTATACAATTCTTGATAAGTAGCATGCAGCTGCAAGGGATTTGGGGCAGGTCCTCACTTCTATCTGTGGGGTTGATAGTGACATCGAGACGGAAGAGAAGGATTTCTTACTGTACATGGGATGTACAGGTGGCGCCAGCTCACAGCGCCGATAGCAGCTGCCAAGGTGCCCTACGGGCTGGTTCTGGGCAACCACGATGACGAGGCGGACCTCATGCGCCAGGAGATCGTTGACCTGGACATGAAGCTCAGGAGCCAGGGTTCTCTGACAGAGATGAGCCCTAGGGAGGCCATGGGGCTGTCCAACTACCACCTGGACATTGCAGCCAGCAAGTCGAGCCCAGCACCTGCAGGGCGCATCTGGATGCTGGACTCTGGGGGGCTGGGGTGCAGCTGGATTTCTGCTGGCTCGTGAGCGCCCTTCTCTCTCTGTACAACGCCTACATCATAATGACCTGCGTCAACGCTGTCCTGCGCAGCCGCAAATCGCGGCCCTCTCTTCAAGCGTGAGACAGGTCTCTGCCTGGCTTTCTGTGTACGGGCCGGGAGGATAGGATGTATTACAACTTGCGCTGCCTGGCGTGCCGTCCCAGGCTTGTATATCCATGGTGTCTCCCTGAAATTGTGAGTAGCCTAAGGCAGTGTTGTCCAATGCGCAGGGGCTGCGTGGAGATGCAGACGCTCTTCTGGCTGAATAGGACGGTCCGGGCGCTGCCCGCCGTGCCCAGCCTGGCCTTCGTGCACGTGCCTGTGCCCGAGTTCATGGAGGTGTGGAACAAGGGGCTGGCGCGGGGCAGCAAGCATGAGGACGTGAACTGCCCCATGCACGACTCGGGATTCTTCAGAACGGCCAAGGAGCTGAACATCACGGCCATCTACAGCGGCCATGACCACGACAACAATTACGAGGGCGTCCTGAATGGCGTACGGCTGGCGTACGGGCATAAGACTGGTGCGCTGCTCAACTGCTGCAACTCTAGACCGATGTGGCACAAGATCAACCATAGCATCTCCTGAAGGGACCATCTGCAATGCCTGCCTGACGTCTTACAATCAAATTGAGCGTCCAGACTAGGCTGGTCCGGGTGGCAATGGAAATGCCCCGTCAGAACAGCTATCCCTAATTACACTGATGCGTTCATTTCATGTTGTGCATCCAGACTAGGCTGGTGCGGATGGCAGCCGACCTGTCCCGTCAGAACGGCTATCTCCAGTTGCACTGATGCATGCACTTGATGTTGCTGCTGTATCCCTGAACGGCAGTGTCACTTGCATTTAGTCGACCCCCTGTTGGCAAGTCCTGCGCATGACATCAAGCCTTGTGACACATATCAGCCACAAGGCAGCCATACATCTGACCCTTGTGACTGCCTCACGGAGATGAGGAGCACACAAAGGGCGATACAGTGATCCGCAAAAGACCAGCAGGGGACTGCGCTTCAATCGGCAGATCTTGTTTGACAGGGTATGCAAGCTGGGCCGCCGTCAGGCTGGGGCAATGGGGTAATGGGCGTGAGACGATGTCCACAGAAGACCAGCGGAGGAGTATCCTGTGAGCGGCTGGGCCTGCTTTTGCAGGATATGGGAGCTATGGGCCTCCGCCAGGGTGGGGCCATGGGGCACGAGGCAATATCTACTGAAGACCATCCTCTAATCAGCTAGTCCTGTTTTGGCAGGGTATGGGAGCTATGGGCCGCCGCCAGGGTGGGGCCATGGGGCATAAGACATATCCACTGAAGACCATCCTCTGACCAGCTGGTCCTGTTTTGGCAGGGTACGGGAGCTACGGGCCGCCGCCAGGATGGGGCCATGGGGCGCGCGTGATCCTGCTGCGGAGGGGGCAGGACGCGGCCGAGTCGGAGACCTGGATCCGGCTCGAGAACGGGGCAGTGCTAGAGCAGTCCAGGAACCCACGCTTCAAGGCCGCGCGGCAGACGGTCTGTGAGAAGGGTGCGCTGCCATTCACTGCATCATGCCGTACTCCGTGTCCTATAAAATATCTGTATTGCCCTGCTACCGGCTCACTGTACATGTTGGTGAAAAGTGCATCAGGCACATAAGCTCTGCACAGACACGCAGGTGGACTCTGCTGGACAGCAGGATCTGGGTGTGTGGGGCGCAAATTTCAGATTCTGCTGAGACTCTCATCCTCTCTAAAGATCTATGCATGCACGCGCAGGGCCGTTCTATTGTGATGAGTATCCCTTCGAGGCCATCTGCAACCCGGGGTGGAAGCATGCGGTGGCCACGCTGTGGCAGAGAGCCATGGGGTACATCATCTTGTTCCTGGCGACTCTGGTATGCAGCCCGGGCTTGGGGCTGTACTTGTATAGGCGGAAACGGCGGAGAGCGCTCAAAGACAGCACTGATGGGAAGGGGAGCTTGTGATGTGTAATGTGCTCAGCCTTGACTAGTGTCTGCTTAGGACAGTCCGACATCAGCCCATTGACGGTAGTGTTGTAGCACTGACAGGTCGTGACATGGGTGCTGCCCAATGTACACTGTGCATGGTACACAGCTGCGAGGTGCCTGATACTTCAATGTTAGGACTCAAGTATTGTTGTGAAGCGCTCCAAGAGATGACGCCACATTGAGAAGTATATATTCAGGGATGTGCTGTCACAACAGCAGTGACATTGCACAGACACCTGCTCACCTTGCAAACATTCATATGAAAGGCTAGCTCTATGCTGGGTAGCCAATTATGTGTTACAGCACTGCCACTGGCAGTATAAGGGACATGTACAACCTCGGTAATTTTGTTGACACCAAGATGTGCAAAGTCGCAGGAGCTTTTCCTGCTGCATCGCACCAGCTTGAACCAATGAAGCTGGCTGCAGCTCTGAGCATCATTCAGCTAAGAGTGTCTGTGAGATTTTGCTGCAAGTAGTGCCTAAGTTGGGAGGGATGCTGGCAGTATTCCCTAAGTATTCAGGAGTGGCCTGCCTCCCTGAGCTGAGATGCGTACAAGGATGCTGATCAGGACATGGTTCACAAGCCTGGGAGGCTCTGGAGGAGCCACTCGGTGCTGTCCTGCAGCAGCTGGAAGCAGTGGTAGCTGGCCACGTTGCGGAAGATGGTCAGGGCGTCCCGGAACTGCGCGGGCGCCTGCGTGTTGGTCAGCGCCCCGCCGCACTCGTCGCAGTTCCTCCGCAGATGTCCGCGCAGCACCTGCGCAGCAGCTCAGTGTGTTGCTCGCACAGCCTACGCCATTGCCACATGGGCTTTTGTACTCACGGTGGAGGGAATCTTAAGACAGAGGAGGTTGGAGGGCTGCCATAGAATGTCTGCTGCAATGCACTGATCTCCAGATTGGAAGAGCATAAGATGAATGAATGAAGGATTGCCACATGCCTGCTGACAGCTAGGTCTGTGCATGAGGGCTGCCTGAACTCAGCATGCACAGCAGCCGACCCGGCTGGTGAGCGTGATCTGTGCTAGGCAGACACACAAAATGCAGAGCATATGGAGGCGAGTCGAGGACGAGACACACCTGGCGGCACTTGGTGCAGCGCAAATCCTGCAGCTGGTAGGCACGGGCTTTCAGGCGCACTGCTCGCACCAGCTGCGCCTCTATGGCGGCCAGGTCATAGCTGTTACTGCAGTTCTTGCAGGTCCACTGGTGCACCTGCGCATGCACAGATGCTCACACTAAAGGACTGCAATGCCGAGATCCTACCAGCCTGTGCTGGGTAACAATCACCTCTTGTGTCTCAGCGGAAGAACCACTGGGGGTTGCTTTGCACAGTTGCTATATATACTAGAAGCGTGAGACATCACTTCAGCCAGCAGGTCAGATCTGGCATGTCTGCGGTGTCAGTCATCAAGTCACCCCATGTGAGCAGATGAAAGTATTTCTAACGGCCAAGGTGCATCATTGGCGCAAGGGGCGAAGGCTGACCTGGAGGGCAGGGTCCCTGCAGAGGTCCAGGTCGGTGCAATGGTTGCAGTACACGCAGATCACATCCCGCAGCACATAAGACCGGCATGGCTCCTGCACACCAGCTTCAGGCTTCATGGGATAGCCAGTCTGCCATTTCATCAATTCCCTTCTGCTGCTGCTGCCTGAAGAGATGAGTCGATCCTACTGAGCGCATTGCAGTACCTGCTGTGCGGCTGAGAGCATAGCGGGACCTGACAACTGATCTGCCTGCTGGCCAGCCCTAGCAATCTTGTGAGGAAGGTAAGATCTCAGGGGCAGGGGCAGCACCTTGAACTGGGCGGCCTGGGCAAACTCGCGGGTGTGCGTGAGGCGCAGCAGGTTGTGGCGCAGCTCCAGCACCTCCTCCTCCACTGCGCTGTCCAGTCGCAGCGCGTCGCACACTGCCCGCACAAACGCCAGCGCAGGCGTCCCCAGCTCCTCCTGCACAGCAGATGATCTCTGTTCAGTGCTTTGTGCATACCCAACCTCACCATGCCTTTGCGACAGCCGACCAGCGCAAACTGGCCTGTTGTCTTTGCCCTTCCCAAGTCGTGTCATGTCCAGCATGGAAGGCATTAGTCAATATTCAGGGGGAGATAGGGCAGCCAGGCCTGACGCCGTGAGCACATATTGCAAGGCACAAGATCACCTCGGACAGGTAGGAGCCGGCAAGGCGTGGAAACTGATGCCCGGGGTCGTCGTCATGCGCGCCCACATGGCGCTCGATGCGGCGCACCACCGACAGCAGCTTGCGCGAGAAGTAGGCGCCCATGTTGGCCCGCAGCCACGCTATCTGCACATCCGCGGCGCCCCGAGCATCCGCTGCCGCCTACATAGGAAGCATCCCCGTCATCTGTGCCGCCCCCAACTCGGAACACCTCACTGAGCCGCCCATCTATCTCGCAGCCCTGTGCCGACTGTGGATCACAGCACACTATGGGAAAGCTTCTGCAGCGACAGCGCGTCCACTGGAGATTGTCCTTGAGCACTGCCTGGCTTTTGGAGACCTTCATCAGCAACACCCTAGGAAGACCAGAGACCATTGCTCAGCGCTCGAGGTCAGCAGGGTGCGCGCCTGGGACCCCCCCTGAGATGCTCCGTTGAGGGAACTCCGCATGGCCTCGCGCCAGGGCAGCAGCACAAACTCCGTCAGCGTGGCGATGAAGGCCTCCTGGACCTTGGGCGGCAGGTAGTCCTGCATCTCATGCCCATGTCAGCCATGGGCCGAGACAACGTCCATTTTTGCTGTTCTGATTGGAATTGTATGAGTCATGGAACTAGATTCTGATCAGCTTGAACCTGCTGGAAGCCTGACTAAAGAGGGGAGGCTCTGCTGCCCGGGCACTGAGCATCACCCTGAATCTGCGCTGCAGCCCTTCCCAAGGCAGGCGTACACAACCCACGTACATCACACAAGCCACCAGTCCCTGAGAGGCGTTCTCACCTTGATGGTCCAGACATGATCTATGTTGGGCCTTTCCAGCATCTCCTCATCCACCTCATCCACATGCAGATCCGGCCCGCCAGCCTGCCAGAACAGCAACCCCTTGCCTGTCTTGCAACGAGAGTGAAGCTCAGCATGCCAGGCTCCGCACAGCAACTTGCTGCACCCTTGAGCATTGGGCAAGGTGGTCAAGCAAGGCAAGACAATCCGGTGATCTCCCAAGACTGTGGCTCCGGCTTCTGGGACCTGAGAACCTGAGAGAGAGCGCAGGGCTGCTGGTGCAATATGACTTGCATGGGGGTTCCAGGGTGCTAGTCCACCACCAAGGCATTATCATGAGGGCTCTGATAGGAAATTCTACCTGCGTGAGGGCGCCCGGGTGCTGGCTGAGGGAGTCCTGCAGGGCCTGGGGAATGCTGGCGGCGATGCCCAGCATGTTGTAGCGGTCCCGGAACAGCAGCCCGTGCCACCACTTCTCCGGCTCCAGCCGCAGCAGCCCGAACAGCTCCCGCTTGCCCACCGCCTCCAGCAGATAGTCCACATACCTGCACTCACATGACACTGTGGAAAAAGGTCACCTGACGCGCAGTACCAAGCAACTGCGCCTTTACCGGAGGTCACAGAAAAAAATCCCTTGAGCTCAGAGCATGACCGCTGTACTAGTGTGTCACTTTTATTCTTGTGAGCATGCAGTCAGCTTGCTATTGCCTTTTGCACAGTCGTGCGAACCAAGTTTCATTGGCCCAATTGCGCTGTGACTGCTGGAGGTACAGACTGCTGAGGAGAGGGACGGCTCACCCTACTGCAGCAGTCAAATTACGCTTCCCTGTCGCCAGAATGATGGAGGATGCATCCGCAGCAACCACCGTTGCGCCCAGCCGCCTGCAGGAATTTGCGCAGCGCTGGGAAGAAAGATAGTGCCATGATACCGTCTCTGAAGCGGTAAAACACATGCGGCCGCCCACCAGGTTGTGCCACTGTCTGGCAGCTGCCCACTCATGATGCACTGGAGGCATGGACTGGCTTGGCACCAGAGGATGAGAGTACTTCTGACAAAGTGGAAATTGTTGATGAAGGGGCATGTAATCACCTGAGATCAGCCACCAGCTGTGCCAGGGTCTTGCGCAGCAGCCCTGTGACGGTGCGATGGAGGCCTGAAGAAGCAAGGCGCGCTGCTGGCGAGCACAGCCAGCGCCACAGGTTGCTCAGCAGCGCGTCGCTGTACCTGCATTACAGTAGGGCAGATCAGGCGCTGTGATCTTCCCGAGCGCTATGGACTTCATGAGCGGGAGGGCGTAAATCTTGCACAGGCATGATGTGATCTGTACACACAGACAGGGTCCAAGACAAGCAAATAATGGGGAGCTGCATGGTGCGCATCAAGGACTACAGCAGCTATGACTTAAGGCCGATCATGATCCACGCACATTGGTCTGTGGACTGGAAGTTTGCGCATGCTGCAGGGGGCAGAGGTGGTTCTGCACCTGTTGCCATTCTGCACCGCGTCTGTCAGCCAGTTGTGCACCAGCTGCTTCAGCACCTTGAAGGCGGGGCCGGCCGCTGGGTCCACCCCAATTGACCCGGCCCCCTCCATCTCGGCCAGCGCCTCGCACCTCTCGATGGCCGCCACCGCCAAGTTGTACAGCCGCAGCTGCACGCAGACGCATCTGTGCGCTCCAGAGCTTGTGATCTGCATGCACAGGCGTGGGATGGTCAAAATGCATGCACGCATTGGCAGTGTGCGCGGCAGAACCTCAGAGCCAATGGCAGACTGGTTCTGCCATGAGGCAGAACTCTTGGCAGAACACCTTCCACTTTGTTACTCAAACCGGGAAAGCCGGCAAACGCCTTCTGTTCACATGCTGCAATTTTGCCAGAGGTTGCTGAGCAAGTCAGAGAAGCGAGTGAAGACATGACAAATGGCAGAACCTCGCTGAGATGGTTCTGCCGCGAGTTCTGCACATTGGGGCAGGCAATTCATCTTACCCTGCTGCCATCATGGGTGCACACTATTGATCCTTGCTAGCACATGACATGTACGACCAGCAAGACCAGGACGACGTGGCCTCCGCCACTAGATTGCCTCCGTCTGCAGTGCGTTCCTGAGAGCTGAGCAAAGGCTGTCAAGGCCAGCGCGGCTCATGGCTCATCAGGCTCTGCTTGCAAAAGCCTATCAGCAGACGCACCTCCAGGGGAGCCGGGTCTGCAGAGAGCAGCAGGTCCTCCATGGCATCGTCATCGCCCCTGGAAGCCACATCTGGGATGCTGGGGTCGGTGATCCACAGCAGGTGGCCGCAGTCCCGCAGGCAGCGCGCAAAGTGCGCATCCGCGATGTCCAGCAGCCAGTCCCCGCCCAGGTTGCCCACGGGCAGGTGCCCGTACCTCGCCAGCTGGATCCAATCCTGCTCATGCATCAGACCAGCGTTGAGCTCCAGGAAATATCTGTCTGGGGTTACCAACAGCACTCTGCTTGAGCCACCCACGCACAGCTGCAGTTTCTCCCCTGGGAATTCAAATGCGCTTTATGCGCCCTGCCTCTCATGTGGTCTCTGTCAGATGCCTGCATCAGCCCAAGACTGGCACAAGCGCTGCTCGTGATACTGAGCACATGCATCCAAGTCATGCATACACTTGCTATCAGATTGGACGGGGCACTCCCCCTCTACTGGCTGCGCCTCCTACAGGGGAAAGCACAGAGCTTACCTTGAACCACGGCGCGGCCGCAGCAAGGCGCATGACTGCCCGCCGGGTGGCCTTGGGCTGCCAGCTTAGCGAGGGGTACACGCTATCGTTGCTATGCGGGGGGACTTCGCACATGGGGAACTCCGCCAGGAGGGGCATGCTCCGCGTAAGCCGCGCTGTGCCACCTGGCGCCTCAGTCACAATCACTAACGGCCCCCGATGCCGCTCCCTGCACATGCGCAGCTGCTGAGTCAGCAGGTGTTAGCTAGACCACCTTTGGAGTGATGCATGTCTAAGGAGAGTGGGACACCTGCAGGGCAGATGCTGTAGCAGGGGAGCACCCTCATGGTGTATGCAGTTCTCAAGCAGAGGTGTCACATGAAGTTCTAACAGGTAAAGGAGCCCTGACAAGTTTCTTCTCTTCCGGGTGCAGGGTGCGTCAACTCTGAAGCTGACATGACATCGCACCTAAGCTGCAGGAGAGCGCCCTGAATGGCCTTGGCAGCCTCAGCAGTCGAGCGCACATACATGATGCTGAACTCCACTTCAGGGACGCTAGTTGGGGCAACGCCTTCCTCGCTCTGCGCAGCTGCGCCCGTCGTGTGAGCTTCCCGCCAGCTTCTCTCTGCCATGGGGATACTGACCTCCTGAGAGCCCCTCTCTGCAGGGTTGACTATCACCAGCATGCACCTGCAGGCACCAAATCTGTTAGCGCTGCTGAGATACCCCGAGACAGATCTAGGCTTAGTTGTCAATGCTGCAGCAACAACTACTTCTTCTCCCTGCTGGTCCTCCCCTCACTGAAAAAATTACCTTGTGAGACCTCTGTCTGGTTGCGTGAGGATCACGAGCGTTTGTCTGCAGGGGTTCCAGATACGCCAGTGCTGAAAGCAAATTCTGTGCATGCTGAACAAAGTCAGGTAAGTAAAATGACAATCATAGGATGATCGTGAATGAATGGCCAGCACCTCTGTGTAGGCTGGAGATGAAGACCGTAGACTGCCCTGCCCCTGGCACCGTCCATGGAAGCAAATAGCGCTACATGCTTTAGCTGATGGCTGCCATCTAGGTAGCTGCACTCGGTGCTGGTCTTGCCCTGCACACCACGCTTGGCTCTCAAGTGCTTTCAACACACTCAGAACAGGAAACAGCATGCTTGCAACTCGACTTCTGCACTCACAGAGGAGCCACCTACACATCAGCTGACCCCAAATTCCGACATCCGGGCTATTCTTGACGGTTGAGAATCCTCCAGATAATTTGCTGCTGCTGCTGCCGATGATAGTGGTGATAAGCTGGGCTCAAAATAAAATCTCTATTGCTTGCTCTGCAAACATCCTGCGCTTGTCCACAGTGTGTGCAGGGCAAGTGTCGCCGAGCGGCCATGCTTGGGTAAAATTGTAGCACACCTGCAGCTCTACGAGCTCATAGCCCTCTGAGAGGGGCCGGCTGCGCACAGCTGGCGCCACGCTGGCGACGCAGCCCACTGACAGGGCAGCTTCCAGCGCCAGGGGCATGCGCTCCTCCCATACATCCCGCACATGCGGCTGCGACAGCTTCAGACTGACTTCTGCCGTCTCGTCCTGGTATGCCTCCTCAGACATGGTCACCTGCATTCCAATCGCCTTCTATCTTGGCCCATCCCTTTAGAAGATTGCCACCAGCAGATGTGCTGCTGAGAAGTTTGCTAGCTGCATGCCTGAGACGTCAAAGCCTGCTCAGGAAAAAGACGAAGCTCGACAGACATCTGCCGCCGGATATGAAACGTTGTGAGCTGCCACGCTGGAGAACTCGGATGTGTCTGTGAGCTGCATACTCAAGAGCCATGGCCTGAAGGTTGCTTGCCTCATATATGTGGAAGGCCTCTCTGCCAAAGGGCAGGGTTCTGGACACCTTCAGTCCTCCCAGGGTCTGGGCAGGGCTTTCAGGGTCTTCAGGCGGGAGCACGGAGTTCACGTAGAACTTCCTGGGCACCCTGAGAGGCACAGAGTACAGCCTGGCGCCCACAAGCGCCCATGCCTTGAACACCCCTGCAAACCCAAGTCCACCGTTCTTTAGAGCCAGCTGTGTACCCTTAATTCCACAGGTTTCTGCATTGCTGGCCGGTGCACGATTCCAATGGCTATTTGGCTGTACTCCACTGGAGGCAATCAGTCTATCCACTGCGCCAAGCATGTGCATGGGACTGGTGAAGGAATGATCACGGCAGGACACATGTCACTGGCCAGTAGCATACATGTACACACACAATAATCCTGCGCCAGACCCAGGGACTCTGCCACGGGGGAAGTAGCTCACCTGGCGAGGATGTCTCTGCCACCTGGACAATCTGCCAGTGGGAGTGGGTTGCTTCCTCTGCCTGTGCTCTGAACAAGGCTCCCACATCAGCCCCTGCAGGGAAGAGCGTTTTCAATTTTAGCATACTCCCTGACCTGCGCTATGATGTCACACCATCTCTGTGCTCCTCAGTGCACTCACAGTTAGCTCCCTCTGTGGACTTACACGGCTGCCTCCTGGTGCCTCAGTCCTGTGCATCATGCAGCAAATTACAAAGAAAGATATGAATGCAGAGACCCGTGTCATTGTTACGAGTAGGGATGTACTGAGGAGTAGTCACCTCTGGGCGCGGGCTGCGGCCCAGGGGGCCCGCGATCTCGTTGCTGGGCAGCTTCCAGGCGCCGCCGCTTGCGCGCTGCAGCGGTGTCCCGCCAGCGCCTCTTTTGGAAGCGCAGCCACCCCACAGGATCCTCCTTCCTGCAACAATTCATGCATGCACACCTTGGGCACATGGACTTCACACATGCAGGCTTGTAGACATAGACTGCCAGATTGTGCCCAATTGCTTTGGAGAATAGAAGGACTCTAGACTGATGATGCACCAGCTCTATCCATGCCAGGTTCAGGTGATCACCTGTTTGGGCAGGGCGCCTCGGGCTCTTTCTGGGCAGCCTCGGGCGCAGCGCTGTTGGGCTCTGCCTGCCTGTTGCTCACGTCCCCTTCGTTCTCCTGGCCCTCCCGGACCACCGTGGTCGCCCTAGCGGTACGCCCAGATGGGCCTGCCTGGGGCTGGCCCATGTCCTGTAGAGGCAGTGTTGGCTCACTTGCAGCTGTTGCATGGCAGTTGGATGACAGGGGTCTACAGGGCATCTTGTCGTCACTTGTCATGTCGGATACAAGCCCAGGATAACATTGGCACCCAGCTGGTTTTGGCCGAGGGACCTACATTTCTGTCTCTGCATGTAGGGTGCCGAAAACAAGGAGGCAGTGGAGTGAAGTCACTCACCTCCATATCAGCTCCAGCTGCAGCTGCCCTGGCAGCCTGGATGTCCTCCACAGGCTGCAGGAAGCCTCTGATGTTCTGCTGCTGGTGCCTGTCCTCCTTCTCCCTCACCTGCAGCACAGTCCTCTTGTCTGAGTGTAGCCCCTTTCCTACAAGCCAAGCCCCACAATCCTCTAGACCATGGCGGTCCCTGCAGCATGAGCACATGCAAGACACTTACAGGTTAAGTGCTGCGAGGTTAAGCAGTGTACGGCATTGATACTACATGCTGCATGCATAATGAGACAGGACCATTCTGGTCAACACCTTATCACATGAGTAGCATGTACCATGAACGTCATACGAGGAGCATATTCCATCAAAGGAGGATCAGCTCCACCAAAGAATTGTGGTCGTCTCACCTTCTTGTGGAGCCAGTCGGGATGCTTCACGCGGGGCACAGGGTTGGGGACGCGCTGCATGGCGGCCGGAATGGTGATGATCTTCTGGATGGCGCTCCCCAGGCGCTCCCTGTAGTAGTCCCAGTCCACGATGGCCCTCACGTCTGGGATCTCATCAGACCCTCGCCCTGCACAACGCCTCATCCCTCACGCCCACATTGCTGAAGGCTCAAACAATCTTGTGGTGGACGCCTCAGAGCAGATTACGCCTCTTTAGGGCCACATACTTGCATGTGTCATGAGAAGGCAGGAGAGGCTGCTGCTGACAGCCTTTCTGGCTGGGTAAATTCAATACTAAGCTACCGTACCACCTTGCATAGGTGAAGGTCTCATGATGCGTACCTGATGACAGGTGGCCGCACCACTTGCGCAGGAAGGAGCGCGCCACAGCAGGCTCTGTTGAGAAGATAGCAACCGGAATGGCGCGCTCGCTGGTGGGTAGATTCTCGGGGCGCTTGGCGATAACGTAGTTACAGTTGAGGCCCTTGTCCTTGATGCGCTCGTCGCCCAGGAACTGCGCCAGGCGCTTCGCTGTTGTGATGGCGCTGCTCTTGCGCCCTGCAGCACCGCGCTTCTTCAGCGCCGGATGTCACATGGTCATGTGACATGTCAGAATCGCCCACACATTGTGCGATATGAAGTTGTGAGGTATTTGCTTGGTCAGAGCACACTACAATCATCATGGTCAGGCAGCAGTGTATATCATTGCATGGTGTCATAAAGACAGCTTGTCATCTTGAAGACCACCGGAAAAAAAGGGGGACCATCCCTGGTGCTGAAATGCAGGGCGAGGTGACTCACCGTCGTACTCATCCATGGCCTTGGACATTGTGGAGGACTCTGAGATGTACTCCAGCAGCTCCTCATCCGTTACATCTGTGCCCTGCAGAGAAGCACCTCAGCATTGCCGGCACAATCCCAGCACATCGCACAGCCTTCATGGACCCCATGACAGGGACTATTGACTGCAAGCTGTGCAGGCTCTTCCACACATGTGATAGGTCCTGCACTGCTTTGCACTGCACTGCAATCTCTGATGCATGGTCTCATAAAAGCTGCAGGCTATGCCTGATTGACACCCATCCAAAATAATCATCGCCACAATGTGGGAAGGTTTACCTGGGTGTCAAGCAGGTCCAGCCACCTGTCAGCCACAGAGGCCACGGCCGCATAGCACTCCTCCAGCGTGTCGCCTGCCAAGAACTGCTCGAACACCTGCACAATGCAAAAGCTAACCATCAGGCAAGCAGAGCGTGCAACTTTAGAAATCATCCAGAGGACCCAACGTCTCTTAAACTATCGTGTCAGTCCTAGAGTATTTTGGGCACTGGCTCACCTCAGACTGGAAGACTTTGATGAGCTTGAGCTCGCCGCGGCGCTTTAGCTCGAAGCCCTTGAGCTCCGCCAGGGTTCCATCGGGGTTGAACACCGCGTAGCGCTTCTTGATGAGCTTGCCCTCCTCCTTGCTGGCTGGCAGAATCATGGCCTGCAGGCAGTCTCGCTTCATGCCCTGTCATTCTGTATGGGCTATCCATTCAGAATCCATGATGATGTGACTACCATTGTGAAGGTTGCGCACAGTGTCATGCGCGCTCATCATGCCATACAAAGATCAATTTCCGGCTTATTGTTGAGGGCTTGACATGCCACCCCATTCCTCTATATCAGTGAACACGCAGCAAGCAGGTTATGTCAGCATGTTCAGCGATTTGTGTAGTGCCCCAGATATCGTCACATGCCGAAGGGCTTGCCTTGTAGGGCCCATCCACCTCAAACTCGATGGACATGCGACTGGAGGTCTCATAGCGCTTGGCGCGCGCGTCCACCAGCGTCTGGTACTGGTCGTTGGTGTTGTGCTTGGCCACCATCACGTTCAGCACCACGCAGGGGTAGCTGATGCGCAGGTCCTTCCCCTTGCGGCTCTTGAACTGCACGCAGTGGCCCCAGGTCAGTTGCAGGCTTGGCAGAGCTCGGCTGTACGACATCAAGATCATGCAGGGGAGGCTTGAGGCAGAGCTCATTTCTGAGAATAGTCCTGGTGCACACATGCTGCAAAAAAGTTGCGGAGGGTGATCCCCGTGCCAGCGCTTCCTTACTACTGGTAGCATCAGCTTCGTTCTGCGTATTGCTACAGAATAGGATACTGGAAATGATCTCTGCACCTGAACGGCCTTTGGCACCAGCCACAGGGTACAGTACCAGGTTGAGGAAGGGGTTGATAGAGCAGCCAGCTGAAGGAGGTATGGCACATGTTTTGTAGTAATTTCTGGTTAATGGTGTTGATGCTCGCACTAATTAGAGTTCTGCTCTTTAGTTTTCTAGTTTTTGGGGTTTTAGGGCGGACCTTGAAGTTCTCGGGGAAGGTGCCCGGCAGCGCACACCAGATGCCGTCCGTGTCCAGCTCCAGCCGCGTGCCTATCCTCCGCACAAGCTCAGCAGCTCTCTGCAAGCCGCGCACAAGCATGTGAGTGCATCCCCAAAAAAAGGGTGTCTTCATCTCCCCTGTGCATTGCCTGTCGGGGAGGCTATGACATAGTAGTACTGAAGGTATCGAGAATGACATGAATACAAGGCAGGTGCAGATGGCGGTGACATCTCAGCCCTCCGCATGTCGGCCTGAGGCGCTTGAGTGTCATCAGTGTCACCCATCATCACAGAGGTGAACCGTTATCAAAGTCTGTGGACCTGGATGATGCGGGCGCCGGTGTAGGTGACGACGCCGGCCATCTCCATGGAGTACCAGCGCGCGCCCTTTCGCATGACGTAGCCATAGAAGGAGTTGAGGATGCACTTGTGCGCCAGCTGCAGGCTGTCATACAGCACCACCATGTCTGCGGCCTCCTGGATCCTGATGGGGTTCCCAGACGCCTGCACATGTATCAGCCATCTCAACAGCTGTTGCCCCAGGAATCTTGTTCGGTGCCTGCTGCAGGCATTGCAGAGCATCAGCATGTCTGCAGCCTTTCATATCCTGGACGCGTCGCCAGACGTCCGCTCGGATGTCAGTCGCACCCTGTCGAGATGACCAGCCCAGAGGACGGTACTGCCTGAGCTGCTGAGCTGTGGGAACCTCGTCCACAATCTCAGCATGGCAGACCATTCCTATTTTGAGCACACAATGAGCAGCAAGGCTAGAGGAAGGACACATGTGGGCTGTGACCATGATGAGCAGGCACTGGAAGCTTGCCTTGGCAGCGTCCAGCTTGCCCTTCCAGGCCTTGTTGAGGCCCTTGTACTCGTAGCGCCGGTCCCGGAAGGCCATAACGGTGCCGACGTAGAAGTCGTTCTCGCGCATGCAGATGCCGGCTTCCCGCGCCTCCGTCACTGGCTTGTCCAGCACCCGTTTGTACACCTGTGCCCCAGAAGACATGTACTCATGCTTCTCAGGGACCACGCTCGAGAACAGTAGGACACAAAAGCAGTATGCTCCTGCCAGATGGCTGCCCACGCAATGACTACCACTGTCTTGTGCGGCACCCACAGAGCACCCTGCACATCCTTGTTGCCTGTTTGCCCTGAGCTGTGGGATTCAAGCCTCGAATGCTGATGACACTTCTTGAGGCGCCTCTTGAGCAGCTGCACATTCAATCTGGGTTCCGCAATCTCCTCAGGGGCTGGAATTACTTCTTGAGGTGCTCCAGGAGTAATTTGGTGCACTGCACAGTGATTGTTGCAAATTGTGGGACCGTTCTCAGGGGCTTACCCGCTGGCAGTACTTCTTGAGGCGCTCCTTGAGCAGCTTGGCGCGCTGCTCATGGGGCAGCTGCGAGTAGAAGCGTGGCGGCCCGCCTGGCACCTCGGGAGCGAAGCTCTCGCTCTCCAGCTGCTGCTTCAGCGAGAAGTACTCCGCGCTCGTGGCTGCAAATGTCTCCCCTGCAAGGACACATTATCTAAATGAGGTGTGCAGGCAAGCTGAGCACAAGGCTAGCATTGCCTCCATCAGCTGATGGCATGCCCTTTGGCGTACTGTAATTGGCCTTGTCTGTAAAGCCCAATCATGTTAAATGAAGTAGCTCTCAATGGCTGATGTTGCTGGACGGTTGAACAGATCGGTGTCTGTCTCCAGCTCTCTACAGACCCAGTCAAGCAGAGCAGTCTGAGCTGATGTGCTAAGGCATTGTACCTCGCCACTCCCAGGTCATCTTGCGCAGGCATGTCTTGCCCGGCTTGTTGAAGTCGCAAGCCGCGCAGTCCTCATCATTGACAATGGCAGAGGGCTGCAGCCTGCAGCCGACAGCGCATTCTGTCATGTCAATGACACATGTAGAGCTGCTGATGCGAACAGGCTGAGCTTCTGTAGCTGACACAAGAGTGGGACACTGTGCATTGCCAAATGTAACATGAGCATCACAAGCAATGCAGAGATTGCACAGTGAACTCAGAAAGCTCAATCATCAGGCTATGCACAAAACTTCCTTGCAGGCATGCCAAAGCAGATGTGTGCATGCAACAAAAGGAGGCAGGGCAATGACCTGTTGGTGAGGATGATGTTGGGGTACATGGCGGCAACGTCCAGGTGGTAGATCAGCGGGTTCTCCCGGCGGTTGGGTACATCCCTGAGGTCCTCCAGCCCCCTGACAATCTCGGCCCTGACCTCATCATAGTTCTCCACATCCTCCATAGACAGCTTGCCCTCCACCTCAATGACATAGCGCAGGTCTGCATCCAGGCTGTCGAGCAGCTCCTGCACATGTGAGGCTCCTGCTGAGCGGGCAGAGATTGTACAGAGACATGCTGCAAGCTCTGGCTGGCTTCGGATTGCACACGCAATGGAGAGGGGCACTGGCAAGGATTGCAGGCGATGGCTTGGCCAAGATATCATAGACCGCAGGCTACAATCTCAAAAGTCCTCAAGGACAGCCATAGCTTCCCTTCACCTTGGCCCTAGCCCGTGTAGACAGCCAAAAGCTTAGCTTGAGGCCCACCTGGTATGCCGCAGGCTCCAGCTTGAACTGGGTGGGCAGGTCAGAGCGGAACACCCCAGACTCCAGGGCTTCCACCTTGCCGCCTATATAGGTCTCGCTCTCCAGGAGGTGCCCTCTGAACATGGGCTCTGCCACAGCTGTGTGCTTGTTGGGCGCCACAACGTTTGCCTGCAAGACCACGGCACATTGCCAAGGCTGGCAGCAGACGTTGCACACAGGCTCAGGCAGAATACTCACAGGGTTTGTCTGCTGTTGGAGCTGCAGCAGACATGCAGCTGCTGTGCCAATACAGCCCTGTTCTGTGCAATCCTTCCCTGCTGACACAATGATGGCCACACAAGGCAATGTTGACTGGCTGGGATATGTGAGAAGTGTTTCTCAGCAGGCACTCATTGCTGAGTCAGCCTTTGTACCATCAAAGTCAGGACTCACCTTGAAGGCTTGCACCATGAGCAGCATCTCGCACAGGGTTCCGGACCCTTTTCGGAGGACTTCGTCCGGGGGCATGGGGATAATAGTGGACAAGGAAAAGATGAAGGGGTGGATGTAGGTCATGTAGAGGTAGAAGGTGGCCACGGCATCAGACACTGAGTAGCTGGCCATCGTCTGGGGCTCCTCAGCTGCAAACCTCATCATGTCCTCGGGATCCACCTCTATGGGGTTGTAGCCTAGCTTGGCCTTGGTCACTGCCTGCAAGATCGCAAGGCAGGTCAGATAGCAAGCATGGCTGCTTCACATCATGTATCAGAGTTTGCAGTCCTTACCATGCCCTGCAAGGTCATGGGCCAGGTAATGCTAGTAGGCGTGGGTGCTGTATGAGCATGGGAATCACTGTGTGCTGTACACTTCACCGTATATTGGTGTCCATCAGTATTTGCCAGACGGTATACAATGCGTTGCATGTAGATATCAGCTCTGGATGTTTGTGAGCGCCAGACCGCACGCAGGAGGATTTGCGGCGATTACCTTGAGGCCGCGGCTCCCTTGCGGCAGGTAGGAATCCCTGTTCACCCAGTGCATACAGTCCATGTGCACCGCAGACCTGCATGCAGGCCCAGCGCACATGATCAGCTTTGCTTGCAAAGCATCACGGTGCACAACTTTGATTGGCTTAGTGTGCACCTTGCCTGGTGCCTCTGCTGTGGCATGTGCAGTAGGCACCCCAGGAGAGCAGTCACGATTGGCACAGAGCATCCCTGTGCAGCATGTTGTGGGGTGGTTGGGCACCTGGATAGGCACTCATGCGTCTTGATGTCCATCTTGAAGCCGATCTCCTGCTGCATGTCCATGCCTAGTTTGGCGGCGCGCGTCTCCATGAAGGGCCAGTCGAAGAAGTCGCCGTTGTAGGTGACGTAGACCGCCGGCTTCACCTCGCGCATGTGGTCGAACCAGCGCCGCAGCGTCCCCGCCTCGTCCTTCTCGTTCCACACTATGAATGGGCCTGCATGCCAAGGGAATGTTGCTATCTCACGTCATAAGGTCTATGTCACGTCACAGGTCGCGCCACGTCATCATACGCCGACACATCATAGTGGTTACACCCAAGAGATAGGACTGCTGGTGTATGTGGACTCGGGGACGCCTCAAGCACGCCCAGTCATGGCCCCTGGCAGGATGCACTCGGGCACGGACACTCAACAGGGCATGGAAACTATGTGCAAAGGAATATTGTGGCGGAGTGCAAAGTGCGAGCAGTCTTACCGGCCTATTACAGTGTCTGAGGAGAGACTCACCGTCAAACTCGGGCTTGGGGGTGTACTCAAAGTTGTCGATGTCTCCCCCAACCACCTCCCGGTTAATGATAAGGTAGCCCTGCTTGTCGATCATGTACGAAATCATGAACACCTGCACGCAGCACCTTGGAAAGGTTAGTGTGCTGCGAGCACATGCCCTATGCGGTGCAGAGCCCGCATGCTCTTGCGCACCATGACTTGGAGTCTCTGTACCTTTTTTGAGGCAATTGTGGGTTGCCAGAATGCACTGGGCTCCGTAGTTCTGGAGCAGGCCCGTCCTGGCTGATGGTCTGGTGTATCGGTCATGCATGCTCAGGACGAGCCTACAATGCGCAATGGCCTTTTCATCTGGTAGTACAGTACCGTCGGAGGGTGCCACAGGAATGGCAATCTGGGCAATGGTGAGGGGTGCTGCACCTGGTCATGCTCAGCGTTGGGGAACTGGAGGGGCAGCTTGGTGGTCTCGATGTCAAAGGCGCAGATCCGGGGCTCTGCCCTTTGCAGCAGGTCCTCTCTGCGCTCCAGGTTGACCTTGCCGCTCTGTAATGCAAGCATTCATCATCTTCACATGCACGGTAAGCTCAATCAGGTCTGGCGAATATGCCGCTCAGTCATGCTGCCTAAAGTACATTTAAGATGCCCATCCTGGGCTTGGCCGACTGCTACATGGGGCCCTGTCTGAAGCGGGTACGATCCCCTCAGGTGGCACCGAAGATCGTCTCTGGACACGTGTATGGCCGTATCGTGCTGCATCACATCACTGGCCGCTTCCATAGCCTTGTCTGGCTACATACACAAGCCACGAGGGCGCACCTTGGCGGTGACGGTGAACCAGTGGCCGCAGCGGACGTCCGTGTCGATCTGGAAGCGCATGTGGTACGGCACGTCGTACTCCCGCACATCCACCAGCGCATCCAGAGCATCCTGCACCAAGAGTACCTCCTTACAGATCTGCACCTCCCAGGCTAGCCTTATTGTTGCAATATAGATGTGCCAAGAAACTACTATACGCCAGCCTGGCGCTCCCAGCGCCTGTCAGGTCAATATAGAGGCGAGCCAATGAGCCCTGGTCATGCCGCTGGCTCATCTACCTAATGCAAGCCCCTGCGGAACCATCGATGTGTAGCGTATCTGAGATAGCTCAAAAGTACCTGTATGGTGCGAGCGGCCTTGGGGTTTTCGCCCGCTCCAAATGCGCTGTAGGCATCCCTGGTGGCTGACTTGGCCTTGTTGCGGCGCAGCGCAGGCATGAGCTCCCGCTTGACGTCCATCAGCTGCTGGACGTTCCAGAAGGTGATCTGCGGCATGCACAGTCGCATGTTTGTCTTTTCAGCAGATGTCAGCCCCAGGAGATAGCTGCTGCTGCAGGCCTCTTGTGACCTGCCTTTCAGCAGCTACATCCTGTCTGGCATGTGTCTTTGTGAGCGCATGTGCTTCTGTATGTCTAATGCTCTGCAACCTTGAAATTAATGTGTCGGAATCTATACACTGGCATAGGTGGCTTGGCAGTGCCATAGACAATCTGTCAAGGGAAACTGGCGAGGCCTACCTTGAGCAGCCTGCGCTGCAGGCCTGACAGGTGGTTCTTCAGATCCAGGTCCTCCTTTGACACCGTCTCAATGTCCCGGATACTTGTAGTGTACTTGCGCCGCAGATACCCATCCACCTCCTGCTCTGCACCATCCTGCAACACAGCAGTAGCGCCAATTGAGTAGCGCTTGGTTACATTTTCTCTGGTGCCTTGAGCGCAGAACCTTTAGCGCATTACAATATCGGCACTCTGTGTACCAGGCCTCTCAGCGGCCTTGCTGATCAAGCCCGTTGATATCTTGAGCATCCTCCACCTCCGCTGCACTACCTCAGGCAGCATGGGAGGCAGTACAGCAAAGGCGCGATTCCAACAGCAGGAGAATGTCCTTGTATTGAAGCCTTTAGGGACCGGGCTACATAACGGAGCAGCGCACCTTGATCTGCAGGTAGAAGTAGGGGGAGAAGTGCACTTGGGCCTTGAACATGGACCCGTCCTGGCTCATGAAGTAGCAGTTGACGGCCGCCAGGTTGTTGCCAGACTCCTTGTCCTCCACAGTGGTCTGCACAGTGGATGCAGCCTCAGTTCAGCCAAATTATGGCGCTATTTTGGCGGCGTGAGAGCAGCAGATCAGCCCCCCTGAGCAGTCTGCTGCAAAAGAGTGCTCCAGCAGGCCTTGAACATGACAAACCAGTATTACCATCTCCTGATGCACCACGAGGCGTTACTGTCTTTGTGTATATGCTTGCTTCTGCAGCAGGGTGTCAAGTGTGCCCTGTATTTTCTTCAGCCTTATATGAATATTATAGAGGGCTCACTGAGTTCAGGTTCATTAGCCAGCCAAGGCGCGTGCCATCCTTGAGCAGAGGGAAGCCCAAGAGCTCCTCCAATGCATGGTTGTCCTCTTCCTGCACCCAGATGAAACATTGTCACGGAGCACAGTCAGGCGTGTGCACATCACAGATTGAGATTTTGGCCGCCGCCAGACCACTGCCTAGGCAGCCTGCAGACTGTGAATATCTGACCAATGGGCATCACCTTTTGCATGGCTTCTGAGGGCGCTGCTGGCCCTTGCAGCTGCTCGCCCTTGGCGCCAAAGTAGTTTCCATTGTTCTTGTGCTGGCCTCGGCCCTCCCCTCCCCTGCCATTCAGCGTCTTCTTCCACCTGCCCTGGCCCCTACACCATGTCCATGCATACTTTCGGGAGATGACGGCCCGATGGATGGACCTTGGCAATAGCAGGCGCCATTTGCGTCTAAGCCTGAATAGTGACGCAGCTTAAACCATGTGCATGTCAAGACGATGCGATGTAAGCCCCTGACATCTTGAGATATACAGCAGCACTGATGCCACAGCAGCACCGACCTGCCCCTGCCTTGGTCTCTTGGACCAAGCGAGGTGGGCCTTCCACCACCTCTGCTACTGAATGACGGGCCACCAGGCCCGCCCCGGCCCCCACTCATGGACCGCTCATACAAGTGGCTTCATCTCTGCGAGTTGTCTTTGCTCGCCTCCAACAGGCATCGATGGACGCCAAAGATGATGATACCGCAAGAAAACAATTATTGCGTAGAGAAGGCGCAAAAGAGCATGCGGGTGAGTACAGGCTTTCCCACACTGCTCATTGACAGCTGTCATCAGGTTGGGCAGGGCACAATCTTCGATTTCGAACTATGGCTGAAGTCTCATGCCTGTCTGGCATTGTGGATAGTAATGCCGGCCCCCTCATGCACGACAGAGCCTTTGAGGGTTGATCATCTGCGGTAGAGGCTCTGGCTGAGCAGTACCAGGCAAAACCTGGGAGGCCTGTCAGTGGGACCGAGCGCACTGTTTGACTAACATCATGCGTCTCAAGCGAATGTTCGAGACAGAGTAGTATTACAGCAGTATTGAATACACATCCAGTGTCGTCAGGGAGTTATGACCGTCGATCTTCACCTCTACGAGCCATGCGCAAAAGGGATCAAGTATTTACTAGCCCAGTCGCCAGACACAGAGGCCTTGGTGCCTGGCGTCAGTGAAGCTGAATGGGAGGACTTTGGCAGGAGGAAGGGTGTGAAGGTGAGAGCATTCCCTGAAACTGAGCAGTAGCATCGACAGGCAAGATTCTTGTACCAGTCACTACGGCAGACGTGCCCTGCACCAGGTCTTCTGCTGGACCACTGCAGAGGTGTATTAAAGACACGACGAGGGCATGTTTCTGATGGGCATGGCGACAGACCAACCTCAAAAGTGCTTTCTGGACTCTCCTTAGGCAAGCCTTTCTGCACAGCGTGTGACGTTCTTCCTTTGGCATGTACAGCTCTATAGAGCAGTAGCCGAGACGCCAACAGAGCTGAACAAGACGCGCGGCATCGGCATCATTGAGGCGCCGCCAGACTTTGTGGCCGGCGTGATTGCAGATGACTACGAGTCCTGGGACAGCACTATCAAGGAGCTGAAGATTCTGAAGTCAGAAAGAGATACCGCCACAGGCGCCTTGGTGGAAATCATCTGGAGCAGATACTGCTTGCGTGAGCGCCCTCCGCTCTCTTCCATGTCCAGTCTTGACAGGGTACTACGATCTGAGTAGGCGCTGCACGCTGCCATGTGCTATGTACAAGCTTTTACCTGCGAAAGTATCCCATACCAAACTTATACTGTGCCATCAGCTCAAGGTGTCATTATGGAGGTTGAACACTGAAATCTGAGGTGCACTGTAAAATCCTGAATGACAAGAGCACCACCTGGCTAAGAGACTGCCCAGTAACCTAGACAACATGCTTTCGCAGAGGTGCCCTTCCTTGATGACAGGGACTTCCTGTACCGGGAAGTGACGCAAAGGCTGCCTGGTGACATCCACATCATCTTCGGCCAGTCGCTGACAGCTGAGGAGGAGGCGGCCTGCTCAGATGTGCCACATCAGAAAGGGGTTATCCGGGGCGAGATGGGTGCATCTGGTGGGTACCCCTAGCCTCAACACCAAGCGCCACATGAACAGGACACTATCTGAAGCATCCACCTGCTGCTGACAGAAAGGCATGCAAGCCATCGGACGCTCTACTGGCAATGCATTGGCTCCTTCCAAATGCTCGAGATGCCTGCGGAGGTCTTGCCATGAGATGTCAAAAGACTGCCTGTGCCTGCAGGCTGGGTGGCTGCTCCAGCGGAGACAGAAGGGCACTCCCGAGTGACGTACGTGGCGTTGACTGACTTGCATATAAAAGCTCTGGTGCGCGCTGTACTCTCTGAGGCTGCCTGACAAAGCCTGTGGTGCTTGGGATAATGCCAAAGGACATCATCCACCGCTGCAGAGCTGCACCTCCCACATGAGGGGAACAGTCTGCTGTCAAGTGTAGTAAGGACCCCATCTGCACCCTGCATAAGTGCGAGTGGTAAGCATGCGTAAGGAAGGCTATGAGAATGACATGTGCTTGCAGAAAAATCTCCCGAAGATGCTTGTGGACCGGTATTCGACGGACGTTCCTCTGACGGTCAACGATGTGCGGAAGGTAGTCATGTTGAAGCTCAAAGCCCAAGAGAAGCAGGCAGCCAAGGCCAGCGTCGGGCAGAATGGCAGTAAGGCCGGCCAATAATGGCCCCATACTAAGCTCCAGACGCCTTCATGGTAGCAGCCGACGGGTGCTAGCTGCCTCGCCAATTTTGGAAGCATCACGTGGGCAGCAGTAACCGGCTTGACATGAAGCTTTGTCTTCGTGCAAGGTTTAAAATCTGGAATAAAGCAACGATGTTGCGCATGCAGTTGTTGTTGGACCTTTGGCATGCACCCGGGCGCCTCCTGTTACAGTGCCTGCTTTCATGCACCTTACAGGACCAAGCCTGCTTTCATGCACCTTGATCAGCTGAAGTAGTTTGCAAGTCAGTAGTGTATGTCTTCTGCCAAGGTGCGGCTTTGTTTTGAGATGTAGCTGAAGAGATATAACCAAGGAATATGGAAGGCAGACGTATGATCATGAGTAGACCTTGCAACATGGTCTGCGGATCCTTGCAAGCTTCAGTGTCCAGGCGCTTCGTTGTGCATTGGTGTTGGCATTTGATTGAGGGACTGTTGCTGTTGAGATTGAGAGGGCTGTGCCAAGCACGTCTCCAGAGAGTTCTGCGGTATTGCTTCATAGTTCGTTTGATTGTGGGATTACTGAGACGCGATGACAGAATCTATCATGACTAACCACCATGATTGGCAGGACGTCCTGTTATGTTGACATGAGCTAGGCCTGCAAGAGTGGGGCACTGGTGTCCTGACGAGGAAGAGCTATGCGTCTGTAGAGATGGTAGCACTAGTGTGACCAACACTGAGTATCTGGAGTCCGACACTTACGTTGAAGAATCACAATGAGTGCGGCCAAGGATCTGCACATGCATGTGTGACACTTCACAAGTCCAGGCTCTTGAAACACTGAAATATCTATACCTTTGCTTTACATGCTTCCGCCTGGGAAGAACTAGACGCAAGAAGGCTCATCTTCAGACACAGGGGAACCATACGTCTGAGTACGTACAGTATACTTTCTTAGTGGGATTTACAGGGTTGCGTTGCCATGTACATGTCCCGCACAGAATGCACACACTTTGGCTGCTGAGATATCGCACCTATGCATATAGAAGAACTGCTATGTAGCTTTTGCAAGCATCTAACAGAGTTGCTCACTTTGCAGCCTCATGGCCTGCTCTGCCTTGACCTCACCACCTTCCAGGCAGGATAGGCGGCCCTAGCAAGCCATGCCGTGAAAATCACATCAGCTCCCAGGCAGGCGAGCAGCGCGGGACAGCGCAGATCACAAACGCTTCCAGGCGAGGCGAGCAGCATTGGCGAGCCATGGCGTGTAGAAGAAGTAGCAGCAGCTCACCCAGGATGGCAAGCCCACTCCACCAACAATCAGATCTGCACATCAACCTCCTTCCTCCTTCAACCTTCAGTAGATTCGCAGCTACCACCATCATTCATCGTATATCTGATGCCTGACCCAACCTTGCCACAACTTTGCTAGACTTGTGGCAGCTGTGTGAGTTCCTAGAGTTGCTCCAGTTTTTCTCTGCGCTCCAGCACAATATCCACGCTCACTCTTCAAAGGAATCAGACCGACATCCTCTAAGGCAGGTTTTGAGAGGCAGGCCAGGCGAGCACTCTCTGCTACATGCACATATGCCTACATCCTCATGAGCTTGAAGGCTGCTCAGGGGTTTTGCAGTTGAGGAACTTGCCTCCTAAAGATGCTTCTGCAGGTATTTTGAGCATAGGGCAGCCTGGGGTTGACTGGCAGCTCACCTGGCCTTGAGTAGTGCCACACATGGAACAGCTTCATGAGCAGCAGCTCGCTGGCCGGAGCACTCAAGCCACAGAGGGTAGCCAGTAAGAGCCCTTGCTTTGTCCTGTCAAAGATGGCCCAGTTTGCAGCTGCGCATGCTGCCAAGATTGCGGCTATCTGACCGTAAGGCACGCCTGAACAATATTCTGCATCTTAGCTCTCGGTCTTAGACATGGCAGGGAGTAGTCAGCCAGTGTGGGCAGATACTGAATGCAAAATGCATTGCTGAAAGGGGCGCCATCGCTAAGGACTGAAAGCTACCTTGGGCATACAGTATGCTGCTGAGCTCGTGCAAGGTTGCCACTACGCCCAAAGACAGCAGTGTAAAAGGCAAGTCTGCTCTCTTCACTGCTTCCACTGTGGCTCCTGCATTTTTGCCTGCACTGGGCACCCACAGCACTCTTGACTCACTGAGGCTGGCCAAAAAGAGATGCCCCATGCTAACATAATAGGCCACGACGTAAGTCGTCTATTGTAAGCCGGAATCAGGTGCATCATAAGCCCACTGTGATGTGGAGCCTCTCAATGCAATCAGTTGCAAGGGGCCTCTCACCTTGCAGGATTGTGCCGCTCTGGACCAACCCATCCAAGATGACATACAGCGCTCCGAGAACAGCGTAGAAGGCTCCTAGAAGGCCAAAGACCCACACAGAGGAGTCCAGGCTGCCAATGTGCACAGGCGCGCTGTCATACTGGAGCTGCAGCCACACGAGGGGTAAGTGTCACAACCGCCAGAACAGCAAGTACTCAGTCATGGCAGTAAGCCTTCCAGCACTGTGCTAATGCGCAGGATCCTTGAAAACACCTGTGTGTCACAGCAGGGAAGTGCAGCCCTGTGGCTTGCACAGGTCTTGGTCTTGGCAAGCACGGCATGAGAGACCCCAAAGGCTTTTATGACAAGCTGCAAGGAGATGCCAGCAGACGTGAAGAGACTCCAACAGGATCGTGCACAACCATTACTGGCCAGTCTGGGCATGCACAAGCTCTACGAGTGACCTCGGGCCTAATGTAGGGCGCATGGAAGGGCACAACTAGCTGTCATGAGGCAAAGGGGATTGATAAGGTTCCCACCAGGTGCACTTGGCCATGGATCCCGTCCACTGCTGGGCCTATTGTGGCACCCAGACCAAATATGAGAAGCAGGAAGCCAGGAGCCTTTTGCTTCCATGACTGTAATGCTGTATCGCCAGTCACGTCCGTGCCCTGCTCTGTGCTGGTAGCTTGCCGCCTTGCATCTGGCCTCCTATGAGACGATGTGCAGCAGGGAAAGTGCGCTTGACTGCGTTGCCTTCCTGCAAAGAGAATCGTGCTTATTTCCTTGCCCCATCCCTCTGAGCCGGTTGCTTCCGTGCCAATACGAATGGAGCTGTTCCTGCATGTCCTCAGGATTGGCATACCTGCTAGGTGCGCCCTGCAAGGTTGGGATGTTAAGCGACCCTGCGGGATAAAGGGCTGGAAAATGCGGCTGATAGAACGGCTCTCTGCAACTTGAAGAGTATTCATAGACATTCCGACATCTTGACACGGCTGGCCAAATGCCACAGATCGATGGCCCAAAAGTACCATCGCTGTCGCCGCAACGCAGTTCGCTACGCTTTCAGGCTCCTGTTACTCTTATATAGATACATACACACTGTAGCTAGCTTCCGAGATGCTTGGGGCACAGGCAGGAGCTCTCCGAGAGGAACGATGCCTGTACTGCATCAGAACCGTAGATCTGCCAGGTCATACACACCTCTCCCTACAGCGGTCACGGCCTAAATCTATCTCTTGAATGTGCTCCCGTTCAACGATGATGATGGTGCAGAGCACAATCGGCAAAGTAGAGTGTCGGGCTGGGCAATTTGAATGGGCAGAGCCAATTTAGAGTTTCCATGCAAACTCGCTTAGTGCGCTGTCCCGCCCAGTTGCCCACTTTCATTCGTCTCTTTGCTCATTCCGGGATTGCGCAGATACTTCTCGGAACAAAGGGGGCCATCAATGGCTTCCCAATGGCTGTCAGGCCTAGCAAATGCCTCCACAAATACAAGCAACAGCGGTAGGTATGCGCGAGCCTCGCATGAGAACTACAACCAGGAGAACTTGGAGGAGAACAGAACACCTCCCAGCATGCGCCGGGCCGCCAACAGAAGGGCCATGCCCTCGATAGATGCCTCGCCCGACCGGAGCACGAACTCCTTCAGAAGTGGCAACGAGAGGTTATATGAGGCATACAACGACCTGCACACGCTGGCCCAGGACTTTGAGAAGCCCTTCGACGCACCTGCCATCCTAGTTGTGGGCCACCAGACCGACGGGAAGTCAGGTTTGCCCCCCACCATCTTGTTCTGTTGTCAGTTGCCCGTGCTCAGACAGAGGTCTATCCCATCTGCTGCATGCACCATATGATGTTTCGATCTTAGTATAGAGCTGCTGCTATCAGAGAGAGAGCATCGGTGTCTTGCATTCTCACAGCTGACAGGGTAGCTGACAACGTTGTTAGCATCAGCAGAAGCACCTGTGCGTCAGCACGCCCTTGAGACACCGTTCTGGCGCATGCAGCACTTGTGGAGGCCCTCATGGGCTTCCAGTTCAATCACGTTGGGGGTGGCACGAAGACACGAAGGCCCATCACCCTGCACATGAAGTACAACTCTGGCTGCGTCCAGCCCACCTGCTACCTCATGCTGGAGGATGTGGGCGAGCAAGAAGTGTCCTTGGAGGAGCTCCAGGTAAGTCTACTGACCTTCCACCAACATTACTGTAGGAACTTGGGCTCAACAGCCTACCCTTGCTATAAACGCATCCGCGCTTTGCTGACAGTGCGGCTCTGCCTCACTGACCTGTCCATACTGCTGCTATTACTGGCATGGCATTGCAGTGCCATGCCCTACTGATTTGCATGCACTGCTCACATGATGCAGGACTACATTGAGAATGAGAACGGCCGCTTGGAGCGGGAGCAGCAGTTCTGGTCCAAGGAGATCGTGGTCAAAATTGAGTACAAGTACTGCCCCAATCTGACCATCATTGACACACCAGGTGGGCATGTGCCATCAACCGGGCTACCCAGCTCTGCAGCTGATCCTCATTGCCTGAAAACCTTGCCCTACACAGTGGGCATATCGCCTTATTGCAGGGCGTGCAATGCGATTCTGAAGCTGCGCAGACTAAGAAAATGTCATGTGCAGACTGGGATCACAAGCTAGCCATCAGTATCATTTCTAGGTTTCTCTACGACATGCTTGTACTCGAGCCTTTTTCTGGCTAGCGCAGGACTGATCTCGGCGGCCCCAGGGCGGCGCAACGCAGCGCTGCAGCAGAGCGCTAAGCAGGTGGAGAACATGGTGCGCAACAAGATGGAGCAGCGCGAGTACATCATCCTCTGCCTGGAGGACTCCAATGACTGGAGCAACGCCACGACCCGGCGCCTCGTCATGCAGGTGCGCCCGGCTGATGCACGCTGACCACAATAGAGGGCGCTGGGGACAGGGAACTTCTGCGCCTGAGCCAACTCCAGAGATGTCACCATGATGGCATGCTCTACAGCAAGGGTGCTGCAGATTTGCACACTCCTGCATGCAAGGCGTTTTGCTATCCGCTACATTGCCCAGGGCTGAGTCCAAGAAGCGCAATCATATTGCAGACCTGTGACCAGACGGAGCTGGTGCGCAGGTGGACCCTCACCTCTCCAGGACAGTGGTGGTGTCCACGAAGCTGGACACGCGGCTGCCGCAGTTTGCGCGGGGCCATGACGTGGAGCTGTTCCTGCGACCACCAGGGCGCCTTCTGGAGCCGGGCATGCTGGGCGGGTGCCCCTTCTTCACGTGAGGCACTTTCTCTCATGCTTGACAGCTTACAGGAGGGCAGCACCGCCCAGTGCAGCTATGTGTGGCATGCAGGAGGATAAGGTGTTTGCGCGTGAAGCTCATGTCCTGCAAGTCCCTCAACAGCAAGGATATCGCCACCATGCTTCACACCCTATGCCTCCCCGTTCTGCGTATTGCAAAATGCACTGTGAAGCTACATGCTGTCACAGCATGGACGTACGCGCAGCGCACCGCACCATGTAGCGAGGGACAGTGCAGCTTGAGGGCGTTGCCCAAGACACTGGTAGGTAACATGGCTGTCTGCGTCTGCCCAGGTCGGTGCCCTCTGGGCGCGTGGGCAATGCAAAGGACGCCATCTTCCGCAGCAATGAGCACTTCAGAGAAGCTGTTGGGGAGCGGGAGAACCTTGACGTTCAGGTGAGGAAAACCTCTGTCACATTGAGCCTCAGCCTGAGCATAGCAGACAGAACATGCACTTGACTCCGGATCAAACACTCCATTCCTGGGGTCCAGAGTATAATTATGACATCCAGGAGCTGGAGCACAGGCTGGACAGGCGGCTGGAAGCAGCAGAGCGCAACAGAATAGGCGTAACTCAGCTTCGGAGGTTCCTGGAGCAGCTCCTACAGAGGAGGTACACCCCTTCTGCTTTTCGCAAACAGCAACAGCACAGATGCCAGCTCAAGCCAGAACACCGTGAGGCATCTTGCAGCTTAGCTTTCTATGGTCGCCACACATTGGTAAAATCAAAGCAGCCTGTGACAGGGCTCAGCACTCAGCAAATGAATTATACCATTGCCCAGCTGCAGCTCCAGGGCAGGGGAGAGCTTCAGTGTATACAACCTTCTCTGAGAGCTGAGCGCATGCCAGGTACTTGGAGAATGTGCCGAGCATTGTGCCGCTGCTGGAGAAGGAGTACCGGAATGCCGCCAAGCGGCTGGAAGACACACAGGAAGAGCTCAACGACCTTCATCCTGACAAGTGAGATCCTTGATTGCCCTCTGGCATCGCTGCCAACTGATGTCTTCTGGGTCCTTCTCGAGTGGAGATCCAGGTGAGACAGGTGGGGTAGTGTCTTGCGGCACATTTGACGTGAGTTGCGATTTTAAAATCCCCTTCTTTCGGTAGCCTTTCACGTAAGTCTGATGGCAGGCTCCAGGGACGTCCTTCATGAAGGCAAGAGCCAACACCTACTATAAATGGCTAGGGGTCAATGCCACAGCATGAGAGGCACTGCAGGTCTCAGTGTTGTATAGATACAGATGGAGATCCTGCTGAGCAGGACCATTTATGTGCAGCATGTTGTGTATGCTTGTGTTTCAGCTGTTCGCTGCCCTGCAGGCTGAAGGAGAAGGGGCGCACCTTCAGGGAGTCGTTCCTGGCAAAATTGTGCCTGCTGCTCAGAGGGACAGTTGCGGCACCGCCGGAGCGCTTTGGCGAGACTCTTGCAGATGAGCACATCCGGGGAGGTGAGCCTCAGGATGTAAGAAGGTGCACAGAAGCCGGCTCTGCCGATGCCGCTGCCCGCATGCGCTAGCTGAGCACGTCCTGCAGCCGATGAGACATTTGGCAGATCAAGCCTCTTGCCTTTGTGTGCCCTGCTGCTCATGCCCAAGCACCATAGGCACCAGCTGAAGTTCGTACAGGACCACTTGCTCAGGGCTACATGTATATCTGCGCTGAAGCACATGACCTGTTTCTCACAAGGCTTCACAGCATTCATCATTTGCCATGCAGGCGCCTTTGTGGGCCCGGACGGCAAGAGCCTGCCCGTGCCCGAGGGGCTGCCCAACGCGCACATGCGCCTCTTTGGCGGCGCGCAGTACCACCGCGCCATGGCCGAGTTCCGGGCCAGCATCGGGGAGCTGACCTGCCCGGACATCAGCCGCGAGGAGATTGTGAACGCCTGCGGGGTGGACGACTTCCATGACGGGGTCAACTACACGCGCACCGCTTGTGTGATTGCGGTCTCCAAGGCCCGGGACATCTTCGAGCCCTTCCTGCACCAGGTGGGCCACGTCACCCCAGGCTCAATAACAGTGATGTGCTAATGACCAGGACTCGATAAGACACCCCTGGCGCCCTCCTGAGCTGCGCTGGAGAGAGCCTGTACCTTTGAGCATGCCAGTCTACAGCTCGCCTAGACAACAGGACAGCTCACTTAAGATGCTACTGTTCTTGCCTCTGAAAGCTCTATGGCATTTGCAGTCTGTCCCGCTGCTGAGCTGGTTCCCAATAGTCATGCCTTCCCGCACGTGAAAGCTGAGTCAGCGTGTGTCCGTGCAGTTGGGCTACCGCTTTGCGCACGTGCTGCGGCGCATGCTGCCGATCGCGATGTTCCTGCTGCAGCGCGACGGCCAGTTCCTGAACGGCCACGACCTGTTCCTGAAACGCGTCGGCTCCACGTACCACGCCTTCCTGGAGAGCGCCGAGAAAGAGTGCCGCAACAAGTGCCTGGAAGACCTGCAGAGCACGACGCGCTACGTCACCTGGTCCCTGCACACCAAGAGCCGCGCCTCCCTCAAATCCATGCTCAATCGGGTGAGGCTGCGCCCCTGCCAGCACTGCGACATGCAGCACAGCAGGTCGCATTCTGATGACCAGTCAGAGATCCAGAGGCTTTCTGCCTGTCAATTGGGTGGCTGCAAGATTGAGGGCGGAGAGACAAGCGCTGGCCACACTGAGCACTCCTCTGGATGGGGAGGAGACACCTGGGCAGATACAGGTCCTGACACCATGTCAATGCCCTCCAGGTGACGACTCCCACACAGCAGCTGGCCAAGTCCAGCAACGGGCGCGGAGGAGGGAGCGCCCCAGCGCCGGATCCAGAGAACGCCGTCGCAGAGGTGCTGGAGAACACGCTGTGGAATCGCCAGCTGGGCGTCATGAGCGAGGAGATTGTGGCTGCCCTGGTCTGCCAGATCTTTGAGGGTAAGCTTCCTCGTTCAGATGCCGATGATTGTCACTGATGACATTTGCTGACAGCATTTATACCCTCTGAGCGTGCTCTTCTCAGGTGATGGTTGTTTAGCCTAGCTTTGGAACTGCAGCGCTCCACAGGACATTGAGCGTAGGCGTTTAAGGGGCGTGGGAGTGCTCTTGAGGGCGTGGACACGCTGGCTGTTCAGGATTGCCAGTGAGGCTGCACCCATGACTGCGTCTCCTGGCGCAGGCATCCGGGATCACGTGGTGCAAGCGGTGGAGCTCAAGTTCAACTGCTTCTTCCTGATGCCGGTCGTGGACGCGTTCCCGACGCGGCTGCGCGAGGAGCTCGAGCAGGCGTACGAGGAGGACCTGGACGAGGTCTTCGACGTCGCGGCCGTGCGCTGCGCGCTGGAGAGCCGCCTGCGCTCCCTGGAGTCCGAGCTGCACCAGGTCTGCACCTCATGTCCTTACCTGTCATGGGTGCGTGCAACGCCCTTGTCAACTTTGGGACGTTGTCCGCTGCATGAGAGAGCCTACCGGAAAGTCGCTTGCGGTCCCTAGAGTGGGACCAGTGCCAGACCTGCTCAAGGTCGTCCCAGTAAAGTACCAGAGGCTTATCCCTACTACCATGGCAAAAGAATATGGACGCACATGTGGCTTAGAACAGCTCCTTCCTGGTCAGTCTGGGAGGATGAAATGCTGCTAGAGGAGATCACTGCTTTGTGACGGTTTATGTCTTGAGGCAAGGCCTGCATGCTGATTGGTCTTGGTTTCCTCAACACAACCTCAGCATGCAATTCCGGCGCATTCAATTATCTCTATATCCGGACCCCTGCTCAAAGGACCATGTATCCATGAAGAGGTCTGCTGCGCAGGTGGAGCGCCTGCAGCGCAAGTTTGCCACCATACACAGCACGCTGGCGCAGCAGCAGACACAGAAGCCAGCAGAGCCGCCTTTGTCGCCCCTGCGATCCTCTGTGCCCTCCTCCATCAACGTGGCAGAGTCCTTCCCCAAGGTACAGAAGTCCGACAGTGTGAAAGCATGGGATCCAGCAGATGTACGCCATGACAAGACCTGAGCGCTAGCAGCCTCATGGGATGGCTGCGATAAGCAAGACAGAACTGAGAGGGCTTCACGTCTTCTCCCCGTAGCGCTTAGGGAATCAGTGGATGACAGTCTGCTACTGTTGGACAGTCTCTGTTGGACAGTCTCAGGTTTCGTCCTTGGTACAGATGACTCCTTGATCATCTCCTGCCTTTGAGTCAGATGCTGTTGAGCTGCTGGCTTCAGGACAGCCATGATCCAAAGCTGACAGCTGGCGTGCATGTGGCAGGGAGCGAAGCTGGACAAGCTGGCGGAGAAGCTGAAGACCGCTGACATCAGCGCCAAGAGCCAGCAGCGCAGCATGCTGGCAGCTGTGCGCTGAGCGTCTTTAAAGAAATTTGTAGTCCTCCTGCAATGCACCAGGGGAGAGCAGCACAGGGTCATGGGGCAAATGACAGGCAGAGCAGCTAGGCTCGTGAGCCAGAGTGCGTGGTGCTGCCCAAAACTATTCATCATACCTGTGCAGCTAAAGTGGTTGCACAGGCCATTCCCTTGGCGACGCCAGGACCTGAAACTGCTATGATTTATCCTACCCGTGAACAGAGAGGACTTCAGCCTGTACCTAGGCAGCAAAGGCATGCTGCCTGAACTGCATCAGGAACCCTTTTGAACTGCATCGGAGACAGTGTTGCCTTTTGTGCATGTAACCACAGCATACTGTGCCGTGATCTGGGATGAATTGCATGGAGTCCTAGAGGAAAATGGTGTCAACGATGTGGTCCAGCAGGCCTCTCTGTGTCAATACTACTGAGGGAGAAGGGAGCATATAACCCGGGGATGTGCTCATGCGTGATGGTGTACTGTATATCCTGCCTGATGCGGAAAAGTGAGAGAGTGTGCCAGAATGTGTCCCTGTTTTGAGCTTGCGGGTAAGCATGCTCAGGAGGGGTATTGCTTGCCGGTGGTCGGTGTGCGTGGACCCGGATGATAGCATTTGGTTTCTTGTTGAGTACATTTTTACACAGTGTGTACAGCATGGTCAACGGTAAATAGTCACACCAATATAAGTCCCTAGGGCTTGAAGGGAGCTCAACACTCTCTCCCATAAGCTTACCTACTGTGTGACATCTACAGAGTGGTGGCGTCGGAATTATCAGGTCCGTCTGCACATCGCATTGGTACTACAGTAGCTAAGGGCCACTTCTGTCACAAATCTCCAACTGTGGAAACTTCGCACTGGTAGTGCATGGTCCCTGTTGCCAGAGGCATTCCCAGATAGATCCCAGTCACGGTAGATCCTTATATCCTGCCTCCTACCGGGGTCATGAGAGGATGCACCGCTGAAGTTGATTGTGCTGCTGAAATGCTCTGTGCACTGAGCATGCTTGCACAGCTCTTCCCTCGCATCTCACATTCTTGCACAGCATGCATCTACAACAACATTCACCCAGTGGCATGGCACCCCTTGCAAGGACAGCACCACAACACTTCTCGCCTGGCTTAAACATATTTGAGCTCTGTACAGCGTCGTTGTACTTTAGACCTATCTTGTGGTAGCCCTAGGTGGGAGGAGTTTTGTGGGAGAGCCTCAAAAGGAGGGTGAGAACCAGCAGCTGTTGTCCTGTTGTACTATCACACTGCGACAAGGCTTCTTGCAATTCCAATTGGGCGCTGATGGACATTTGATGTCTCGCAAGCTGAGGTGAGACCTGTTGCGCAACAGGTCCCACCTCAATTCCTCTTGCGAGCAGGAATCGAGCGCCAGCTTTGCCGCAGATAGGATGGTGTCAATTGACTCTGCCAGTGACCCACACAGAGCTTCCAACATGATGGCTGTGTCTTTGTACGCCCAATGCTTGAGCTTCCGTGGCGGGTGGGACTCTGTGTAAGCCCTAGAGAAGATGCAGACTTGCAGCCTCTTATCCTTGTCACCTGCACGGTAGCACATCAGACACACTGAGCATATGCCGGGTAGTATAAGTCAAGTTGTCATCATTACATGATGTGCTTGCAGAGCTTTTAACCGTGGGAGGTCTTAAAGTTTGCACACACTTACACAGCTGCGCTTGGGATACTATATAGTAGGGTGTGTTGCGCGCACTATTGTGCATGCAGCTAGTGCCACAGACAGGATCCTGGGTGGATTATCATACCTGACTTCTCGTTGATCTGCAGCAAGGCACTTTGCAGCGCGCTGCACAGCTTGGCAATGCGGGTCCACAGGTCACATGTGGCTGCACTCTGGCAACTGGACACGAAATCCGCCACAATCTGCCTGTCGCCCATCTCAACAAAGCAATCCTGGATTTTGTGAGTGTTCCAAAGGGCGTACTCCAGGCCATTTAGATGGTACTCATGCTGTGTGAAATCTTCAGTTGTGGCGAGAACTGCACAGCACAGCCAGATTATCATGAGCAGCTTCATTCCTCATCATGCTTGTTAAGATCCATCTAAGCTCCTAGTGACGAACCTATGCATCCCATCAGGCACTCTAGCAGAAGTGATGTAGGCTCGCAAGGCCATGCTGGTCTCAAACTGATGGGTGTATGAGCTGTCAGCATAATGCATTGTCTGCAGCCTCTCGAGGGCACAGGCCTCATGCAAGACTTTACGGCTCTTGTGCACATCTCTATAGTACATTGAAGGCATGGCAGGTGCTGCCGGGAGCAAATTCAGTCAGCACTATAGACGAGGAGCCAGCTGCTCGCCTGGCAGCAATTTCTGGATCCTCTCGTCCTCTGCCTGCCAATCCAGCTCCCATGTGCTGCGCTCGACTTTGTGAATGTGCGGCAGATCTTGTAAGCGAGCTGCAGCGCTCAGGAGGGTTTGAGTTGTAGACATAGTTTAGTTCTCTGTCTGAATGTGTCCTCCGGCAATGCACAAAGTACGGACTGCAGGATGATATTGTCAGGTGATGGCTGCTCGCGTCCCTGCTTCTGTGCTTCCCAGAAGAGACTGCGCTTCCCCCAGGCTGGCATGGCTTGCAAGGCTGTCGCAATCATCTGTAATCGCCCCATTGCCCAATATGTGCCCAAGGTGCCCAACAGCAGGCCAAGCCACATGCTCGTGTGCCTGAAGGTGCAATTGCATATGGCGAGGGACCGGCACATGTGGAAAAGGTGCTTACACTGGGTTTTTATCTTAACGAAATGTTCTTTCACTTCAAGTTGGCTGGACCAGCCCCAGATCCTCTCAAGACTTACAACGACCTACATAGTATGAGGAGCCTGAAAGCATGACCGAGTGGCCCTTACAGGCGAAAATGAAGAGCAAAAGCCACAGAATGAACACATCGGCTGTCTGCTCAAGGTTCAAGAATACAAAGCCATACAGTGGCATAGAACCCCTTGCTTTCAACTCAAAAGCAACCTTGCAACTTGAAGGCCCCGGGCCGGGTTGCAAGTTGCTGCATGTAATGCTGAGGCTGATAGTCCGCAACAGCTTTGCGCGGCATGTCCAACTGAGAGACTATGAGAGCCTAAATCAAGCACTTCTAGAGCTGACTTGCAGCAAGTCACTTGCATCATCTTCCCCAAGTGCCTTTGCTGGCAATCCACTCACAGGCTGTGGCCCATAGGCAAAGGTACCGGCTCAGCAGTGCCCTCAATTGGACCCCTTGAAGGTGCTCCCATCACGTCGCATGGTTTTGTATGTGGATTCTGGCATCTGCTGTGATGCCATGTCAGGCACACTAGTGCCACATTGCCACAAGCATATGCACAGAGCAGGCTTGCAGCAACTTGCAACTTGCCTTGAAGGTGCTTCAAAATCCCGATGCCACCCGGTGGACCCTCAACGAGCTGCTTCCTGGCCGTGCACTGACCCGGGCACGATGCATTCCCAAATCATGCCCCAGACCTCAACAGGGCGTCTACATTATTTCTTATTGTTCTGACTCGGGCTACGTCGGCCCAAAGCAATAAAATTATCAAAGGCATTCCTTGGTAGTAGCGCGCATCATGGCATCATGATCATGCTCTGAGGGCACTCGCATACCTCCATGATTTAGACATAAAGCTGATAGACAAGCCTTGAAGGCGATGTCTTGCACATCTACTTAAGGAGGTGTAAGACTGTTCCGCGGCCTTGGGCAGCTCAAAGAGCTGCATCTTGTGTTCGATGCTTATGCAGAAAACAAGATGCGGCCCTTTGAGCTGCATAACCCAAATGACAGAATGGGCGCTGCCATAAATATCAGCAGTATCACGATCATTCCTGGCATTCTCATTCCGTCTGGCAAAGACCATATATCTGCTCTCAGAGAGTCTCAAGCTTATTCAGAGATTGACAAATCTGCATTTTCCATTTGCGCATACCTTTCAACTTCAACTCACCATGCCCAAGTCACTTGAAAATGTATGGGAACTAGTATGGGCTCAGCAGCCTACTAAGGAATACCATGTCCTTGCGTGTACAAATCGCAAAAGAATTGTCTGCACATGTGCATGGCAGGAACTGTTTCTGCCATGCGATGTGATGGCTTGCTTTTGCTGGAATTTGCAAGCCCAAATTTGGAGATGGGCTCTCTGCACGCTTGCCAGCAGCAAGGCTTCACGCCTGGTGCTGAACTTCATTGAATGCCATTTGAAGATGCTGCAGCCCTGTGGATTGAGGCGGTTGTGCCAAACCAATTGTCATCTGAATGATGCTACTTCTGCTGCTATATAGCAGCCACATGCTGTAGCGCTCACAGGACCATTGGTCTTGCATGCAGATACTTTGGATATTCAGAAAGAGCACTTCTGGAAAATTTGGGATGCGGCTCAGTCCAAAGAATAAAGCAATGTAAAATTTAGTTGGCCTGACTGCGACACCTCCCACAAGATCGCTGACATACTGACATGCCAGAGGATTGCACTCTCAGGCTATTGCACTCCCGAACTCGTACGACAACCTTTTGACAAACACATAGCACAGGCTCATCGAGGTCTCACCAGGCTGGAAAGGGGCTCAAAGGCCAAAATCCAGCCGGGTGATTTGACCACTGTGCTCACCTGCTGATGTGTAAGAATGATCTTGAAAGGACACCAGATCAAGGCTCAGCGTGCTTGCCTCTGTGGCTTGTGCACAGGCATTGACCTTCATGACCGTGTGGCCATATGCATGTGGCCATGCCAATATAGCTCAACTGAGGCAGAGCTTGTGGTAAAGGACCTGCATGAGAAAAGAGAAGCTGAGCATAGCACTGCTCTCAGAACGCTGTGCTAAAACTGCAGACCACTTTACGTAAGTATGCTGATAGCAGTGATAGCAGTGATCAGATTGCTGCGCCCAAGTCGACGCCTCGCATACAGAATGCAAGGGCTGGTGCAGGACGCGAGGCAGCCAAGGTAGGGACTCACCAAATTCCAGACATCCACGACATTGTTGCAGAAATGCCTGCACAAGCACGGAGTCATGAACGCGGACGCAATAAGGTCTCAGCTCTCATGTGCACCCTAGCCCTATAGAAGATGTACTAGCCCCAAAGAAGCCAAGGGCTGCACAGCTTACTCGTGCCCAACCCTGCTGCCATGGCATGTTCTGGCACACACCATCACAGGAGCTACAGCTCATTCTGAGCAGTGGTGGGGAGTGGGCATTGCTGCACGATCACCACATCCGGCCGGTGGCAAAACAAAACACAGAGGTTGTGGACGATATACGCCGCCATATGTCCTGCCCATGTGCTCCGATCAGGCTACACAGGCTGGAAGAGCTTTAAGATGACATGAGCTGATGGGCCGATGCACATACAGCACCAGGCCTGCACATGCCGGCCAGGAGGAAATAGCGCTCACCGGCAATCAATCTTCTTGCGCTCCACGCCGGTTCCAAAGGAGCCGTGGTGGGAGTTGTGCTTGAGCAGCGACAGGTGATATATAGGCAGCATGTGAATGTGGTTGCATGCTTGCCCGCACTCATCTTGCAGATACTGTATGATCTCTGCACAGAGAGGGATGTACTGAGTCTTCATCACTCAAAACACTGGGTCTGCCAGCCTGCATGACCTCTGCATAAAGAGAGGCATGTTAGGCTCTCAATGCAAGATCCAGGACTACATGGTCATGGGGTGCAGGGCCTGTTCTGGGGTTCAACAGGTCACGCATAGCCTGAGGCTGTCACGACACACTGAAAGCAGCTGTGGCGACTGCCTACCTGTGTCAAAGAAGTACTCTGCAAGCAGCAACAGCAAAGTGTCAGCATTGGTGAAACGTATCGCTATAATTCAATAGATGCATCCCCAACATGCCAAAGCATATACAAGTGCATCCTAAGTCATCAAACAGCGACACGCCAGGTAACTTGACATGTGGTCACGGATCTCTAGAGTCGCTGTGCCCTTTGAGTTGGCTGGCTGTTCATGCAATCCCTAACACAAAAAGCCGAGCTCAAGGTCAGGCTATGCACATCAGTGTAGCGCTATGCCTGAGAGCATCGCACCTCCTTTGCTGGCAGGCTGGCACGTTGTCAGATTTGTGAGAGGATCAATGTATAAACCAAATACTTCCTGGGTGGACTTATAGCTCCCCAGCTCACCACCTACAGAACAGAAGAGTCAGTTGTCTCTCATCTGCTGAACACGTGCAGCTTCGGACAGTTGATAGACAGCTGTTTGTATTGACATAAATGACAGCGCACACGTCTGCTGGCGAGTCCCATCATGCAAAGCATCCTTCTGGCAACGGCCTCGGCAAGGTATCCATTGCCAGAGATTTGGCTACTCTGTGAGCGTGGTGTTGAAGGGCTTCACCAAAGTGGGTGGGGGAGTAGGAGCGCCACAAAACAGTCGCTGGCAAGTCGCGCAGGCGCTCCGAGAATAGCTGCTTCATGTCGGTAGTGAACGTCGTCCATGACTTTATGGCAGTCGCAGTGTCAAAGCTCGGGTACCACGCCCCAAACTCTGTCACAGAACTCATGTTTAAGCACCAGGGGAAAGCTAGGAAAGCACAGAACCATCAAGACATGCACTCAGCCCTTTGATCCGCAAAGGAGAGCGCAATCATACTCTGAGAATACTTGCTATTGCTTTTGACCTCCTGCTCAGACGGTTGCTCCATTACTCATGATAATAATACGGCGCTGGACACTTGTGCATGCATGCGTGTATCAGAGAAACTCCGAGATGTATGAAGGACCACAGAGTAGACCACTCACCTGCAATGATGACGTCTTGGGATGTCAGTGGCATGAATTCGCTCATGATATCATCCCAAAGGGTCAAGTTCAGGATGCCGAAGGAGCGGAGGTAGACTGGTGTATGGTTGGGAAGTAAAAATCCTCCCACATATTGCTTGTAGACGGGGTGGCCAGGCTTTTTGTCAATGAGATATTCGCGATCAAATGGTATGTGTATGTGTGACGAGGTTGCATCCTCCCAAGGCTGCAGAACATTATATTTCTGTTAGCATGTGTCCATGCAGCAAGCATAGACACTGAATTTGCCTTTCATTGGGGTCCCATCTAGAGCTTGGCGTTGCTGCCAGCAAGTCTGTTCGAAAGCGCTCTTGCCGGGGCAAGAGCACCGCAGACATTGTTTCATTAACTTTAGACTTGAAAGCTTCTCTGACAGGTGCTTGTAGGGGCCATGGTAAATAAGACGGCAAGAAAACGCAGGTGGTGTGCCCACCGTGAGGAAGCCGCTCTGGATGTGATCCCCCAGGATGCATGCTAGGGACTGGAACATCTGCCGCATGGTGCTGTCGCCAATCATGATGACGCGCCTGCCCTGCAGGCACTGGCTGAAGCGCCCGGCATCGAGGGGCTGCAAGTCGCACGCGTGTGGCCTGAAAACCTGAGCATATTCCTGCAGGGTAAAGCCGCCTGCTCAGAAATGCTGAGTCATGCCGCAAGCCAGAGGCTGAGACCTAGCTGTGCATCACACATTCAGAGGGAGCGGGTCTTCAACGGGCGAAGGGTACCAGCCATTTTGTGTGCTGCATGCAGCATTGGTGTCTGGGTTGGTGTCCAGGGTTGGGCATAGGGTGTGTGCAGGTGTAGTGCATGCTGCCTGGACTCACCTGGGCCGCCAAAGGGTGGTATATTGGGTCAATGTTGTCCCCGTTGCAATCAGAATCAGAATCCCTGGCGAAATCCGGACACTTTGATGCAATGGTGAGGCCCCTGTATGAGGGATCCTGGTGAGGTACCTAGCGCAGCATGAGGCACCGTCTGAATTAGCTTCCTTCCACTGAGCGAAACCATATGTATACCCATTGAAAGCTTTTGTGGTGTACTTGAGCGAAGAGGATTGTCAAGTGTCACCTCAGGCAGCCCTAAGCATGCAGATTGTTTGTGAGGACATACCCAGGTGCCCTTGAGTGCCTCTGTTTGTCCGAACCCTCTGCACATACCGCGCTGGGCTGCCTCCAAAGGTGTCCCGGGGTCCGTGTATTGGGCATCGATGGCTGCCAGGTGTTGCATTGCTAATTTGCGATCGCCTGTCCGTCCATGGCTCAAGCCAGCGGATAGTAACGCGCCAATAAGCGTCAGATGCCCCAACAGTGAAATATGAATGCTCTTCATGGACTGTACAGCAGTCCTGCATCAAGCAAATGAGCTATCACGTATGCTGGCTTCCGGAGCTGATCGCGAAGTGTGGCTTGCCGATGTCTTCAGTATCCATACTGTCCGGACTTCATTCTGTTACATTTCACACGACAACCTTTCCTGACGGCCAGGGTCTCACCGAGGGACAGGGTTTCCCTGTACCACAGAGCCACACCAGGCAGTACTCCGATCCCTCACGCCGTACAATTCTTTTACGCAGTAGTTGAGGCCGCGCCCGATGCACACTATCCCCAACAACGAATCCCCTCTCGCCGGCACCCATGTACCAGGCGTCGAGCTGGTGTTCTGTTGCGGTCCAGCAGGAACTTCATATCGTCCAGTGTTATCGTAACGTTAACAACACGTGCAGGATCTCCCAAGGGGGTGATGAATATTACACCTACCCCAGGGTAGATGGGTCAGTGAGACCAAAGTGCGGTGTCCCACCTAGGAGCACGGCAGAGCCCAAAATCGCGTCACATAATTCATAACATACTAGATTTCCGTAGCTATGGCTGCATGCCCCGTTTCTAGCTTCATGAATACTCAACACTGGTCTGCATCAGTCCATGCGATAGCTACAGCTGTTAGCTATAGGCTTTCGATTTTCAGCTTTCGCTGAGAGAAGGTTTTCTTGAGTGGTAGGGGCGGGCCAACAGGCCCTGCTGCAGCTGCTCCAGCTGGCCGCTCACACTCCGACAGTTCAGTGAGCGCTGTCTATATAGGGTGAGGGTCAACGGAGGGGCTCCTCAGACCCGCACACGTAGCTGCAAATTACACTCCCATTGCGGATCTCTTGTTGCTGAAGACAATGTGTGGCAGGCCCCTCCTTATCCTCTGTCAATCCCACAAGACTGGATGTATGAATGTGGGTGTACATCACTCGATGAAGAGCCCCTCAGAAGGGCATGCATAGCTGTGCGCAAACACACCCACTGCTAGGCGGTGGCAGTGTGAAGGAGGCCCTGTGGAGCCTACACTCCCTTTGCCATCCTTCCAGACATAGCCTATGCGGAGGAGGGTGTATTTGAGGGGTCCCTCCAGAAGCGCATGCGGTAGCTGTAGACGACCACCGGCTGGTTGTTGGAGCGCATCATGCGCATCTCCCCGTCGTATGGCGTCAGATAGTCACTCACCACCTGCATGCACCTCACAGCTCAAGGCTTCACTCATGTTCTGCTGCTACCGTAGTCAGTGACTGAGGGCCACTGTACCCTTGGGCCACAGGCCCACACACATCAAGTCTATTATAAAGGTCTGAGCAGCATTGCAGCTCCTCATCATACCCTTGCCCACATCAACATACAGGTAGCCTCGAAACCTGGCGCCAGATGCAGCAGAACGGTAGCACATGTGCTGAACGCCAAGTGAGGGCAGGGACCTCATGCAGCGCTCTGGCACACCTGCCTTGCGACGCCACCCAGGGGTGAGCGAGAAGGCAGGGCACCGCAGCAACTGCTGCCACCTCTGTGGCCTGTGTGACCAGGCATGCCAGGTCATGATGTGACGTGAGGATGGTCACCTGCGTGGCCACTATCTGCGGCCCGCTCTGCCGCTTTGCCGCGTCCAGATCCCGCCACTTGTACTTGGTGAAGCACTGGCTGGCCTTTATCCTAGGCTCCAGCCTGCCTGGCGCCACATATGTCTGCATGTGCACATATCTTCAGCAAGCAGATCCATGGGCGTGCGACATGTGCCATACAGCTACATGGGTGCTTGTTGGGGTCCTACGTGTAGCTTAACTAGGGTCTCATTCTGGTCACATATGGGAAGATGGGTCATGGTTCAGGTTGGCAGTAGACAGCCCTGCAAAGGTTCTCTGATGCATCAACAGGGGATATGGTGAGTGACAGGGCAATCACCTGCTGGAAGTATTCAGAGGTGTCCAGCCTGTCAGGAGGTGAGTCATTCTCCGAGCGTCTAGTGACCCGCGTGGTCACATCCAGGCCGCCCGGGAGTGTCATCGTGAGCACGTTTGGGTCGCTGTAGTTCCAGTTGATGTCGTCCTTCTGCATGCGCCCATGGCCCAAGTAGTAGTCCAGCAGGCTGAGCGTGTTGTACCTCCTCTGCAGGGCCGCAAAAATGGTCAGGAGCTGTACTTTCAGGCAAAAGATGCTCACCGTCTCTGCAGACAAAATATATCACTTACAGTGCAAGAATTGCAGGCTCTGCTGCGGGGCACTTCAGAATAACAGCTTCCGGGAGAACTCTGCCACTCTCACCACACTTAGTGGCAGCGCTGAGACACTGCATGCTGTAGACTTGCATGCCATGTCCGCTGGGAGGGACAATCTGTAGGAAGCGGCACTGCATGTGTTGGCCAAGGATTGAGGCTGGGGACTCACATCAGTGATGACGCGCCCCTGAGGATTTCTGATGAAGGCCACATGATACCGCACATCCTTGTTCAGGTCCTCATCCTCTGCTCTCTTCACCACCTGCCCAAGTAAAAAGCCCTATTGAGTCAAAGTGGACCAAGCACATCTTTTGCTGACACTCTCCTGCTGCACAAATCCACACTTACCTGCCTCAGTCGAACCAACCGACCACTCTTGCAACAATCACGTGTCCTAGGCGCTATATAGTCAAATTCGCTTCACCTGCCTGGTGCAGGACAGGCATGTGCCACGTGAGAGCAGTTTAAGGGATCTAAGAGCTGAGGACATGGCCTGGCTCACAAAGGATGTGGATTCAGGGTCAGTGAGCCCGTGATGTGTACAGGTGATAGAGCTGCAATCTCCCAGCTCTGTTTGGCTCGGCAGAGCCCACCTTCAAGTCTGGCACATAGTCGGTCCCCAAAGGTAGCTTGATGCTAGTGAGGGTGGATTCCACATTCCACACCCCAAGGAACTCCTCGGGAAAATACAGGTCAGCGGGGCCTCCGCCTATCTTTTCCCAGGCTCTGTCAACTGCAGGCGGCAGCTTGCTGGCCTGCATGCATGCCGGGAAGATGTTTGGACCAATGCCATGACACTCACAGGACGGCTCCACGCGAGTTGCTGTGTGATCCATCTGGCGTGAGTACCATGTACATGTTGGCTCCCAAGTTGAAGGCCACGGAGACGATTCCAGTGCAGGAGATCTTGGGCACACTGAGGCCAAGCTGACATGCCAGAACATGTGTTGCAGATTGCAACCTGCAGTCACAACTATCGCCCGCAGTTGGCGTACCTTGGCTGTTGTGTTGAGGCCAAGTCCGAGCAGGGCTGCTGCTCCAAGCAAAAGGCCTCTTCTCTGACACTCCCACAGAACAGGCTCTTGAGCCTCTTCCTGTGACTCCCTTGCTGCCAGTGAAGCAGGCTGACTTGCATCGCTCCCACTGCAAAATTCACAAAAAAATAAAGTATCCCATGGGTTCTACAGTCATTCAGTGCCAGAGTGTCTTTCGGTTGAAGCCTGATTCCTGATACTTTCTCATACACAGCACATTGCTGTTGGTAATCCCCAATGTCTGAAGCCCACCTGCTGCTTGTAGAGCACGACTTAGAGCTTGCTCTGCGCTCTGCAGCCTGGAAGGCACTGGGCGGAATGCTGCATGTGATCGGTGTGCTGAGCCTGTGAGGGGCGGACACGGCACTTCTGGCTCTGCAAAGGGGATGAAACGGTCATGGCAAAGCCCAGAGACGCAATCAGGCATTCCGGAACAATGGTCAAACAACGTTCAGCCCTGCCCTTTATAGGGCCCGACAGACGTATTGTTGTGCCAGTAATGTTGATCAATGTATATTAGAAGCTTGCATGCTCAAAGCAGGTTAAGGAAGCGTCGCAAGGATAAGCTGACGCAGTTATATGGGGATGCAGGCACACACTTACCTGCTAGCAAGACACCCTCTTCCGTCCAAGATTGTCCTAGATAAGATTAATTTCTCTATCATCATTTCCCAGCTTCCTCTGCGGATTGGGCCGTGTGTATGGACAACGCCGATTGGCGACTTTTGCAGGAAACGATTGTAGCAATCCAGCCAGTAGATGCGGCTGCTGCTTGGTCGAACGGCCCAGACAGATATATCTCACAATACTGTGATTGCCAGGTCAAATGTAAGTGTGTGTCTGAGAGCTTCGCACGACCACCGCTCGTTTGCTGTCGTGATGCTGACGATGCTGCACACGCTGGCACGTGGGGCAAATCTAATTCTTTGCTTATTCCATTCTTCTAGAGAGGCTTTGCACTGCCAATCATGGGCTGTTCTGGCGAGGGAACAGCGGGTCTGAGGCTTCCGCTCGTTTGGTCACGTTTGAGGCCCATGAAGTGCGTTTAGTACCTACAAATTTGAGGTGACCTTGGACTGCTGTTGCGGCATAGCCCTCAGGTGTCTTTAGTGGGTCGTCAGCCAAGTATATATTGATGGCTCTTCAGCGAGCGGTGACAGCAATCGAAGAGGACCATGAGAGCTATATCATGCAGCTCCCAGACGCAGACATCAAGCAGTTGATCAGCAAAACAGACGAAGATGGAAGGTGCGGACGTACTGAAAGGACTCACAATAATTGACGCAACTCCAATCGCATGTTGACATGCTGCACTTCGCAGGACAGGTCACTCCTGCATGCTGCTGTCTCCAGTGGAAAGACAGATATTGTGCAGTACCTGCTCTCCAAAGGGGCCACACCCAACACGTCAGATGACGAGGTAATCGTCTGGCTGATCCCCTATTACCGCCCAAGAGCACTACACCCAGGCATGGCACCATCGCATTTAGGCATTCACAGAAGGCTCATGCTGAGGGTGCAAGAAACAGGTTTTACAGAGGTTGAGAGCCAAATCTAACGTTGTGCAGGGGTGGACGCCTCTCATGTCGGCTGTGAGCACCAGCAGAGAGCCTCTGGTGCAGCTGCTGCTGGACCATGCAGCTGACGTGCATGCCGCCAACAGCTCGGGGCAGACTGCGCTCCACTACGCTGTGCGCTCCAGCCCATTTTGCAGTGGCACCTACGTAGTCGCAAGTGCAAGACAACTGCGTCAAGGAGTGCAAGCACGGACTGTTGCACCTTGACAGCTGCACAGGGGCCACACATGGGATCATCAGAGACAAAGGGTGTTTTGAGGAGTTCACACAGCCTTCAATCCTGTGCAGGCTGAAGAGTTGTGAGAGCAAACGCCATGTGATAAATGGATGTGATGCAGGCAAGCAAGGCTAGGGATGGTACCATATGCACGCTGCTGCTTGGAAAGGGCGCCTCGCCAAGGGCGAAAGACTCGACTGGCTCTGTACCTCTGCACAGGTTTGATAGCCTCTTAGCTCTCACACCGCTCACTCTGGACTTGCTGTTGTACAGCTTTGTCCCTCACAAAGTCTCCCGATGATTGCTTCACTGACATCCATGCTAGGATGGAGTAGGTCTTGGGGTAACAGAATGCAACTAGTCTGCATACATACTGGTTCAAAGTGCCTCACAGTACAGCTCTGTGCACAAACCTGACAAGATGTCACCACGCCCTGCAGGGCATGCAGCTCTGGGAGAATCGCAGCAGTGAAGGCCTTGATTGAGGGAGGAAAGTCGCCCCTGGAGATCAGGGACAGGCAAGGGGCAACCCCACTGTATGTGGCAGCCAGCACAGACCAGCAGCAGATCTGCTTGTATCTCCTCAGCAAGGGAGCTGATGTGGAGGTAGGTCATTTCCTCTCTTTGACTGTTGCTGACCTCCCTGTGCTTCTGTATCTATACGACGCTGCATCCAAGGGTGCTTACGCTACACGGCAGCCTACAGGCTTAGCCTTGCAGGCACACAGCAAAGTACTGTCGTGGGCATGATGAAACTTTCACAGGATGGTCCCATTGCCACTGTCTGTACTGGCCCAACCTGTTGCTAGTACAGCAACTCCCTCGGATCAGGTACGGCAGCTGACGTCAGATTGTGCAAGGGCGTAGCAGAGGGATAGTGTGTGTGCGGGCTGAAGCTAAGGATCAGGTTGTGCAGGGGTTTAGCACAAGGAGGGTGTGCGTGCAGGCTGAAGAGAAGGAAGGAGAGACACCGCTAAGTGTAGCAGCTACCAAAGGCTTGCGGCAGCTGCTGGTGGATGTGGCGACAGGCAAGACCAGCGCAGATGAGCTTATGGAGGATGTGTAATGATATGCAAAGCACACATATGTGCATGCGTGAGACAGTGCTTATGTCCCCCGTCTTGTAAGGGAGTCTAAATAGAGAGTCTTGGAGGACACTCGAGTACAGAGGGCAATACATATACTGTGCAGCAGATTTGAAAAGAGGAAGCGCATGTGAGTGCAGAGTGCCTCATGAGACCACAGATCCAGGACTGTGGGAGAGACCTCTAGAGCTTCACAGAATCTAATGTCAATGCTCTTGGCAATTTCGCAAGCCTGAACATCGTGACCACCTTTCATTGCCATGGTCGTGGCGCCAGGGAAGATCACCTTTCTAGAAGCATCGTGTTCAAAGTTTGGTCCGGTGACCTTGCAGATTGCTTGACAGTTGAGGTTCCTCTCTAGAGGTGTCTTGATTGATTCCTCATGAGAGCACTTGAGACATGCTGACTTCCCTTCCTACTTCTGAGCAGGCCAGGCCTGACCTGAGATGCAACAAGACAAGATACATTTCAAACACGGATGTTCTTGGGTGTGGCATAGGTGTACAGAGGGTTGCTGAACACATTCAGGGGAGCTGTCTCGTCTGCAGCCTCAGCAGTGCATGCTCCTGATGTGGTTCCGCTGGCGCTGGGCGCTGCATTGCCTACGTCGGCTTCAGCCAGCTCAGCAAGCCGCTCGCACACAGCAAGGAGCCGGCTGTAGCCTGGAGGCGCTCCCTTCACTGCAGCCTCCACTGCTGCTGCCTGCAGACCCGCCCGACCTGGGAAGTGCACCTTGGCCGAACAGTCCAGGTCACCTTGCAGCAGCAAGGACCCTGCATTACAGATTCAGCTGTCAATGGCATTGCGGCACACGCCACAGCCTGCTACAATTCAGAAATGGTGCTGAAGCTTCGAAATCCGTGAACAATCGAAGAGCCAAACATCAACATTCTCTTGAGGCGTGACTGCGACATCATCCACCTCCTTACACACGTGAGACGACGAAAGGCTACAGACAGGGGTCCTGGTTTCAGAGATACAATAAGATAGCTAGCACCAGTGCTTACCAAGAGGGATTGCCACAGAGAACTTCAGCTCTGCAGCCAGGTTCAGGAATGTCAGGTGCAGGCTGCCGCTTTCCGTCTTCATGGATGCCAGTCTTGGAAACCTCATGTACAGGCTGTCAGCATCCACAATGATGTCTGCGATCCGTGACACCTACGGGCAGAAGGTCCCGCTTTAGTCATGTGCCTGCCTACTCTTCTGATCAGGCCATCACACACGCAGTGTGTGAGCTTTGTACAGGACAGTCTGCTGCTGAGCCTGTTCCAGGGGTTTACCAGACAGTGCTCCACATCATCTGTGTGCATGCTGACGAGTCAAAGAACTCGCACGCTATGGAAAGGATATCAAAGCATGCTTTACTTTCTGCTCCTTCTGATATCACCCCACTGGCCTACACAGGCAATGCCGCAGCAGGATGTCACCTGAGTCTTCATCTCCAGCAGAACAGGCTTCAGCTCAGCAGCAGAGGCCTGCTCTGCAGAGACTTGCAGAAGGGTGCCCAAAGGCTGCCCTCCCTTGCCCAGGAAGGCCGCTGCCAGGCCCACCGCAAGAGCCCTGTGGCGCTCCTGCCAGGCTGGCGCCTCTCCTGCATAGCAAAGTCATGCCATTTAAGAGTACAGCACATCACGGCATGCTCAACACCACCAGAACTACATCTCAGATTTTTCAAAGGCTGGGATGGACCTCAGTCCTGGCAACTGCAAATACAGTGAAGCCTGCCTGGCCACATATAGAACAGGCAACGGAAGTATCTCAGACTTCACAAGCAGCAATGACAGATGACTACCTGGCTGAGTCAGCTCCAGGGCACCGCTCACGGCACCTCCTTCCTGCACTTCCAGTGTCAGGCGGAAGAAGAAACCCATGCGCACGGTCACACTGTGGGCGGCTGGGTTCGTGCACTTGGTCAGCTTCTCAACCTGCCAGCCCAGCAGCCCGCTCTGCAGCTCCATCACATCCACCTGCACAGGCATCAGGCAAGTCTGCATGGAAGTGCCAGCAGCAATCACCTTTGTGGTCACACTGGAGAAGCCATAAAGCTGTATGCTAATCATCCATGTGGACCGTGCTGGCTATGCACAGTGTGAGCTCGCTGTTCTAGGTCCAATCGCTCTGCTTGTAGCAACATCTGCAGTAGGGGTTTGAGGTGCAAAGAATGGCGCATACAAGGGAAGCCTTGGGTTCTGAATGCTTCTGCCACATGTGTCACCCTAGTGAATAGCTATCAACAAAGTGCTCACTGCTCCAAGGAGCGCGTCCACAGAGGCGTCAGGCTCTGGAGCGGCGGCAGCCGCCACGCTGGCTGACTGGCGCTGCGCCAGCGCCGCCTGCAGGCGCTCCCTCTCGCTGCCCAGGTCAGCGTGCTGCGTCTGCGCCAGCACAGCACCACCTCAAGACAACCATAGCTTCCATTCCATCGCCTGACAGCAGCCAATGCACTTTTCGCTGAGACTCACATAGGGATCTCAAGCCCATCGTGCTGATCGGGGTTGCTGAGTATCTACCTGCAGGCTGAGCAGGCGCTGCCTCGCCGCATCCTGGCGCCTGGCCCGCTCAGCATTGCTGCGCTGCTCCTCTGCCAGGCTGGCGCGCATCCGTACGAGGCGCTCCCGCCTTGCTGCCTCCTCCTGCAGCAATCCTTGGCTTAAGCCCAAGAAGGCATGTGGACTCCCACAATCCACGGAGAAAGCATCACGATGTGAGCCTTCGACAATTCCAGCAGGAAGCTTGCATCTTAGCAGGACTGTGCAGGGTCCCAGACTATGGCACCAGAGTGCAGTCAGGTCTTATAATTAGGGCTGCTGGCGTGAGGAGGAACAGAAATAGTGATTGCTCTTGCTGCAGCTCATTCACGGGCGGACCTGGTGGGCGGCAGCCTCCAGCTCAGCGGCCTTGGCAGCCTCGCCCGCCAGCTGGCAGATCCCGCTGCTGGTGCTGCGCAGCGCCTCCAGGCTTGCTGTCAGCGCTGACACCTCGCCCTCCAGCTCAGCCTTGGTGCGCTGCATGCATGCATGAGGTGAGATCATACACTGAAGAGGTCCTAAAGCATGTAAAGCGATCAGTGCCTGGCCCTCCTGCTTCAGCTCATTCTGAGATCCAGGCGCTGCACTCAGTGCTACATCAGCTTGGTACGGACACAAGTAGCAGCAGCATCCTGAACTGAGACGCAACCCCTCGTGTGCACCATCTAATTGCAAGCAAAGCAGATGCTCTGCAGAACGCCAACACAGAAACCCCAGTGATCAAGGGGCCTGCTGATAGGGCGCGGTACACCTGCAGAGTGGGCCTGCACCCCTCCATGCACAATCACAAGGCACGGCTGAGAAGCTGCACCGCAGAGCGGGAACTGATCCCAAAACGAGGGATCTGCAGCAGGGGAGCGTGTTGCACCTGCAGGGTGGGCTGCCTGCGGTCCTTCTCGACCGCCTCGCGCCACTCCTTCCAGGAGAGCATGGTGCGCTGCCTGCACAGGCGCTTCAGCGTGGCCACCGCCTCCTTCACTGTGTCCGCCTCCTGCGGCGAGCACCCCTGCAGCGCACACGTCGGGTGAGACTCAGGATGAGGCGACAGCAGTGCAATCCGGATGCCAGCCTGCGCTGACAGAAAGCCAAAGTAGTCTCCCTAAGGGCATCCTTCAAAAGCATGCGGACAGCGGTGATGGCTGCACCAACTCATAGTCTGCAAGAAAAGCCCATTTTGAGGGCCTGTACATGGTGTCATGCCATCTGGCCCAATTCGACTCTACCCCAAGACAGCCTCATTGTTGCTTTGATCAACCTTAAGAGCCCATGAGAGTGGTCGCTGGGGTTGCTCCAACACCTGCAGGGTCCGGAAGATGGAGGGGTTGTTGCAGCCGATCTCGGCCTCCTTCTCGGCCATGGTCTCCTTGTGCGCAGCGATGACCTCGCGCAGCTTCCGGATGGACTCCTCCATCTCCTCAACAGCGGGCGCCGTCAGGTACAGCAGGCTGTAGCGCTCCTGCACGGGAGAAGGCCAAATCGTTCAACTGTCAAGGTGTGCCATGGCAATGCCCCTGATGCAGCGATCAGCCTTGTATTGGCACAACCGCACTGTTACTGGCCGCTTATGAGCGCCTTCCCTCGTATCCCCAAGCAAATATGCAGGCAGACTGCTGGTTGACGATGTGCAGTATTCTGACCAGGCTCACAGCGTTACTCAAGCAGCGCAGACAGCGCGGTGGTATGGAGCAGCAACACAGGCACAGTCTTGATTCATGTGTTCTTTCTGCAAGAATTACTGGATGCCTGTTCTGAAGAGGGTCAAGCTTACCTGCATTGTGGCTGGTGGGGGGTCACTGGCCAGGTCAGCGAAGTTGATGGAGGTCCCCCGGCGCATGTGATCCAGGAACTGCAGGTCCACCTCCTTGAGGAAGTCCTGCATGCAGTGCACCAAGCCACCTCACCCTCCTTCGCAATGAGACTGTACAGGTAGGAGTGTCAATTAAGAGTCATGGACCAATCTTGCATGCCTGTACAATTAGGTAAGCCAGTCACAAATGTGACGTCAGCTTTCCAGAGAACCCTACCTGGAAGGTCATTGGGGCAGGCGCTGCCCTGAGTTGGCTTGTGGGAGTCCGCGCCAGCATGCGCCCAGACGGGATCAGGTTGTGGGGCGTGTGGCGCGCCATGGAAGACACCTGTCTTGACGCCTGGACATAAGACGCTACTCATGAGAGCGCAAATTTCCAGTCAACTGACTAGTCAGCCAAGCTTTGCCAGCAGAAGCAGCTTCACCATCCCTGCACTGCATAAGGGTTTAGGGTTTAGGATAGTCCCCTGTCAACTGACCAAAGTATCTGTATGGGGTGGACAGGGAGGATGCTGCATGCTTGCCTGTGAGCCGGGAGCAAAGGAGATCCCTGGTGACTCAGCAGCAGCTTCCTGGGGCGAGGGAGCCGGGGTGCGGGCGCCTGATCTGGCACCCACGCTCTGTGGTCCCTGCGGCGTCCTGGGCAGCTTGGGGCCGCCTGGGATGTCCTCCATGCCCTGGGTGTCCTCATTTGGCATGGGGTATGACTGCAATCACACTGAATATATTCAAGGAAGAGTGCAGGAATGAAATCATATCTTCAGACATCCCTAGCTGGTGCGCAACTGCGTCGCCGTCTCTATGGCGAAACACCCTTCCTCCATCAAATTAGCATGACATAAGAATTTCTGCGCAGCATGAGGGCATAGGCATTCCAGGGCGCACCACTTGAGACGTGGCCAGGGGAGTCGGCGACAAGGGGCTTCCAGCTGTCAGCGCCTGCATGGGCGTCACATGCGCGCGCACTCTGTGGATGGATGGCGGTGGCGTCCTGGCCAGCAGTGGGCCACCTGAACCACCAAATATGCATATTGTCCCCTCTTTTGCACCATGGTAGGACACACGAGGTCCTTGCTCTTTCCAAGCTATGCGCTCAGCCACTTTTTGCCCAACAACACCTGCTTCATCACTTGAAGATTACAGTATACAAGGAAGTAAGGGAGACCTGCCTGGGATGAGGGCACGGAGGGGGGTCCCCTCAGTGCCCAACGGGGCGGGCGCCCAGCCGGGCGGCAGCTCGGGGGGGACCCCAATGTCTTTGAGTGACTCATCCTCAAGCAGATCCGGGCTGTGGGGGCGGCCATCCTGTAGAGGCGCCATTTGCACCTGCATTGCACCCTATCGCTTTCAGGCAACGATAATCTATACATACATGTCCTGAAAAGCTCTCACTGGTCTGTTGCCAGCAATATCAGGCAAGGCAATGCTGTCAAGGTATAGCGGGAAAGCTACCTGCGACAAAGGCGTCAGGGCTGCCTGCTGCTGAGCTGGCGGTGTGAGGAGATCCTCTGCTGCATCATCCATGTCTATTGCTTCTACCTCAGCAGCAGGTTCTCCGGCCGCAGAAGCCATGGTCATCTCTGCAAGCAGCCCAGATGTGTCTGCATTTGCATCCCAAAATAAGTCAGTCATCACATACAGGGGCATCCATTCACATAACATACAGAGCTGCCCTTATGATGGATTCAACTTCCGGCACCACATAATACATACTGCTTGCTGGGGAGGGCCAGGCATGAAGAAAATGAAAAGTTCTCAGCAGGGCACAAATTTTTGCAGAGCGCCACCTGCAGCAGGGCGGCCTGGCATTGCGGTCTGTGTTGCAGCCAGCAGCTGTGTGGTGGAGCTGGGCAGAAGGTTGAGCGTCAGGTGGCCAGAGCTGTCCTGCCTCCCCAGCCCTTCTGACTCCCGTGGCTTCTGCAAAGGACACCCCTTGATGAGGTTTTTGGTAGCATATGATGGAGATAGCTTCCTGAAAAACAGAGCAGGCTTTCCAGGACGGTCACATTGCTGCATTCACATGAGTGACTGATGCATAGGGTGATGCATGACATGCCTGAGACCCCTGCAGGAGGGTGAGGCGCTTGCGCAGCTGGCCCAGCTGCCCGCTGTCCTCGTCGGCGCCAGCTGGCGCTGAGGTGTCCTCCAGCAGCAGCCCAGTGGTCATGTCCCTTCCTGCAAAAGCTAGGCGTAGATAAGGACTCTTGCTAATGCTGTATCTGCCAGGAATGAACAAGAGTATAAGGAATTATGGCCACTGGAAACAGGTATGGCATGCAGTACTGGAGAAGATGCTGGCAGTGCTGACCTGCTGGTCCACCCCGCCCCGCGGGGCTGTCCTGGGGCGAGCTTGGGGGTGCCAGGCCGCCAGCGCTGCCAGGTGGCGCCAGCATGGCAAGGCCCTCCTCTGAGTCATCCATCAGCAGGCGCCCTGTCAGATCGGCCATGCTGGACCTGCGCCTCTTCTGCGCAGGCCTGCTCTGAGGCTTAGGGCTCGCGCTTAGCAGCTGCACCGTAGGGATCAGATGCCCTGCTGTGACCGCGGGCAATGCACTCTCGACCACAGCTGGCCTGCAAGGAACATGCGAGTCTCATCTGGAACCCTCCCGCTTTTGCAGGCTTGCCCATCAAGGTGATGTGCACACACCAGCAGACAGATGCAATGCCTCTTGCTGTCAGTGCAGCGAGCTGCTGCTTGGTATGAGATATGTAGGCCCTCACATGCAGCAATGCCCTCATGGCCTCCAGCCTTGCACCTACTGATTCTGTCTGAGTGCAGCCCTGATAAAGGATGCAAGCATACCTGGGGCTGCCAGCCTCAGACTCTTGGCCTGGCGTGTCCTGAACAGGCGGCTGCACAGGTGCCTCCTTGCTGAAAGGTGACTCCTCTGTGATGTCAGCGGGGGCAGGAAGCATCATGGACGCGCGCCGGGACTCTGTTGTCATGTCCTGGAAGACGTGCCGATACGTGACGTCGCCCATCACAGCCAGCCCTGTACAAAGGCACTGCTTCATGACAGACACAAAGGCCCACATTGCGTAGCGCTTTCAGGGCGGATTTCCACTTGTCATGCCAGCTAGCATGAAGCCTCAGCTTACAACCCAGGTTGCTGTCTTCCCTTGCAGGAAGCCCTAGACACATCCCGATCAGTCCTCATGCTACAGGCTGCCTCACAGCTCTGGTGTACCTTGCAAGGGTTTCACAGAAGACTCGGCCACCTACCATTCCTCTCGAGGTCCAGGTCTGTGGTGTTGTCATCCCCGGGCACGAAGCCCCACTTGCTGACTTGGCCCATGCCATCCTTGGGGCCCTCCTCCTGCAGCTCGTCTGTGAGCTGCCCCATGCTCACGGCCTTGGTCACATCTGCCGCCTCACCTGCAAAGGCCAAGAGATCTTCCTCCCTTGTGCAGAGATCGCGCAGGAAAAGTCTGTTATAGAGGCTCACTGGCTGCAGCCTCCAGGCACTCAACGGCCAACAACAGTCCAATGCATGCCCGGAGGTCAACACCGCGAGTGCTCATGCAGCTCATCCACCAAAGGGTCCCATGCCTGCGTGTGAGGATAGCAGGGTCGCTTGCTGCGAGTCGGTGCAGCTGTGCTGGCTTGATGAGCACCTGCGTTGCTTCATGCAGTGAGTTGAGCTAAAAGACAACAGGCTTTACCCCATGCAGGATGGTGGCCGCCCTCCAGGATATTGGTGTAGCCCAGCGACAAGTGCCCAGTGTGCCCAGTAGTTTGGGCATCAGCGTCCCTGGGGCTGTGGCCTGTGTTGCTGTTGAGGGACATGTTGTCTGTGACGTCAGAAGTGCCAAACAGCCCAGGAAGCTCCTCAAAATCATCTGCAGACAGACATGCTTGATGTCAAGTCAGCAGCCAAGGTTATTGAAACAGCTGCTGATCATGATGTGCGGGCAAACATTGACCCTACTCCTTTCGCCGATGTCTCATGTAGCACATCCCTGCTATTCCTGCTGCCAATGTTGTGCATATGTAGGATTGCCATTATGCGGCATCAGCGAGGAAAGGACTTAACAATTGGTCTGCCATGATTCTAATCGGGAGACAGGGATTTGGGATGCTCACCCTGGCGAGCAGTGGACAGGTGGCCTGTGCCCAGCAGCCCAAAAGTGCCCGACTGGCCCTGAGCATGTGAGGTGGACCTCAGGTCGCCCTCAGTCTCCTCTGTGAGGGGAGTCATGAGGGGTGGGGCGCTCCGGGCAGGCCTAAGGGCAGGCATGGATCTGGGCGTCACCGACGGGGGCGTCGGCTCGCTGTGCGCTGGCCGGCCCATGCTGTCCTCGCTCCAGTCCTGCTCCAGGATGTCTGCCAGACCAGGCACTCCCGCTGTGATTCCTCCTGCACCCCATGTCACCCGCTCAGCCTTGCCCTTTGCTGCTCCTCTGTTTATCGTGTTCAATTTTGCTGTCGAGATGTCATGAGACCGGTCGCCTGAGTCGCCTCCTCACAGGCAAAACATGAGCAGCGTGGTTGTACATTGCCCTCATACAGAATCAACAGTCGCGGGCAACAAGTGCCCGATGTACAAGCCATGTCTCTTTTAGAGCACTGCTGGCACGAGATGATGACTGGTGTACAGTAAAGGTGCAAGCCTGGGTGAATTACCTGTTGACCCAGGCAGCATGTCCCCGGACAGCATGCTCAGGCCAGTCATGTCCTCTGCTCGGCCGTAGGGATCATCCTGGCTGCCACCAGTCAGCTCCATGGACACCGCAGTGGGGCTTGCCATGATGGCCGGGCTGTGGCTGAGGCGCCCGGTACCCCAGCCTTGCAGGGGCTCCAGAAAGAGGCCAATGTTGTCTCCTGCTGGGGGATCTGCAGGGCTGTTGTCCATGTAGATCCTCCTGGGGCTGGGGTCCTCGTTCAAGCCCTTGTTGGGCGTTGCATGCCTGTCATCGTCCTGTAGAATGGCTAGGAGTGGTCAGGAAGCTCGTCAAGAGGCAGGTGAGATGCACAATGTCAACCGTCATGAGGCCCAGAAGGCACCTTGGTGTAGTGGTGCAGCATCGTAAGCTGGTCGTCTGGCGCAAAGCTGACACGCCTGTTGCCGGGCTTCATGCTTTTGCGACGCTTCGTGGCTTTCTCCCTGGAGGGAGGCATGATAGCAGCCAGCACTGTCCGGCCACGCTTTGAAACCTGCAGGTGTCCATATCATGCACACTTGGGATGCATGACACCCTCGGACGACAGCGAAGGGGAGCTATGCCCCTTCTGAATTGTTGTGAGCGTCGTACGGTATACTGCATGAGTGTCAGGGAAGCTGGCAGCTCAATGTTGTGCTAACATCCAACAAGTTAGGCGCCTACCGAATCAGGGCCCTGGCCAGCTGAGTCTCTCTTTGCAGGTGTTGCATTCATGTTCTCTTTGTCCCAAGCTACTGACGCAGCGGAGTACAGGCCTTCTGCCATCTAAGTGCAAGCTCTGGCTTGCACCTTCAAAAGCCCCTGCCGAGCCTCGCGAGGCTCGCAGACACGGCCGCGCATCCTTCGGCTCTCATACTATTTTCAATGCTTGTCATGGGACGCTCGAGAATTAGCCGGAGAATGTGCGGAAAATCTTGCAAGAGCTGTTTCGCCTGCTTTCATAAGAGTTTTATCGACGACCCCTGCCACGACGCTCAGTAGTTGAAGATTCACCATGAAGGTCTACTAGGAGGTGCTTAAAGCCGCATGCAGCAGTATTTCCAGTGACAGAACGCTGTCTGATACCCACGGGTTGCACTGAACAGGTTATACCTGCGTCTCGGATTGCAGAGTAAAGGAACGGTGTCATGGGCTGACTGGACCAGGATGGGTGTCAATGTGTCAGACTGTGACTTAGTCCAATGTTATTTGCGCTGTCAGGCGTATGCTAGTAGCCAAGATGTTTTGTCAGCGAGGTTCGTCAGCCAGTAGAGCCCAGACAGTGCTTTTGCAGCTGTCATACCCGCAGGAAGCCCTGGTGCCTAGAAAGTTGCAATGCACGATGTGAAGGACATCACATTCTCTCAGAGGGCATCCCAACACATCAGAATGTTCAATGCTGCCTGCCAGTCGAGACAGGAAGACTTTCCAGTCGCGTAAGCCGTGAATGATGCTACACCCGAAGCCAAACTCGGGCTCGACCAAGGAGGCAGCTAGAGAGGTAGACTCAATATACAGTGGTCTGCAAATATCTATGTGACCATTCTACATAGAGACTGTCCTGGATGTATGCCTATATCGTACATTCATGACTCAGATAGAGCGTAAGGACTCATGCAAGACGTGACGTATACTCTAAGACAAACGAGCTGGTATGCAGGCAAGCGTGCTTGGATATCTGCAAGGTCCTCAGGATGCTGCTGTTACCCTGGAGACCGCGCCTGTGCTAGAAGTCCCCACGGTATGGGTCACAAACCCCTACACCCATGCATCCCACAGGCACAGTGATTGGGACTCAGGCTATAGCAACAACACAGGCCCTGTATCACTTGACCAAGCTCATCAGCATGTTTGCAGGCACTGAAAAGGACAGAGAAGGAGAGTGGCTCTGGCCGCTTGATGGATGAGCACCCGATCGCATCCATCTGCAGGTAGACGTCTACCCTGCAAACTCATGCACACCTGAGCATACATGTGCGAGAAGGATGCCAGCCACACTAATGCTGTAGCACATGTGTGTTCTGCAAGCTACATATCCTGATGTGATCCTTTGGCATGCTGTGCTGAGTACGACAACGCACATACCTGTGTCTCTGGCCTGGCAGTCGAGAGGGACTGGGCAAGATTTCTGAGGTCTGCTCTGTGTGTGAAGGGGTCCCTTTGAGGAGGTAGCTGGGGAGCAGCTGGCAGCCACTGTAGACCAGCTCCTCGTGGCCTACAATGTGCAGGAGCCGGACGTCTGGGCACCCATTGTCACTCGCCTGGCTGATGAGGCCGCTGGCATGCTCTCGCCTGCCAAGGCTGTGGCGTATGGCAATCTTGACCCCCGCTTCTACATCAAGGTAGGCCTGCGGAAGCTTCTTGAAGTGGCCACCATGCAATATTCGCTTGCCTCACACAGCAATCTTGGAATTGACCTGCTTTGTATGAAGCCCTGTCTGCCAGGCCGCCTGTTGGTCACATGGCATTACCTGCAAATTTGCAGGATAGCTGTGATGACACAGGCCTGCCGCCCTGTTTCCCTTGACGGACTGCCTGGCGCTCATGGCTGCATCAACCATTCAACTCCAGCCTGCTCAGCCCATTGCACAGCAGCCTTCAGGGCAGACTCGGTATTCAACGCATGCCTCAGGGACCAATCTCTGTGCAGGTGAAGAAGGTCCCAGGGGTAGGGAAGCCAGAGGACAGCTGCGCAATAGATGGCGCTGTGTGCCGCAAGAACCTGGCCCACAAACGCATGCACAGGCAGATCAGTAACCCCAAGATCCTCATGGTCGCCAAAAACCTGGAGTTCAACCGGGCTCAGAGCAGGCTAACATCCTTGGAGGGCATGACCAAGCAGGAGGTAAGCTGTTGCCCAAACAAGAGCATGCCATCAGTAGGTGGCACCGCGTAATCAGGTGGTATCTGGTCCACCTCGTCTGGGTTAGGGCAGCTTACCGCAAATGTCATGTGCATTGTTGGAAGTGAGGTGACTTGTACACAAAGGCAATCATTCAGGCTAAGGTTGCCGGTGATGTAGGGGCTTCCAAAAGGAGCTCTGTGGCAATTTTGCACAGCCTGTTGCCTTTAAGCTCTGAAATCCCACTGTGATGCTGCAGGAGGAAGAAGGGCTGAAGGAGCAGGTGGACAAGCTGGTAGCTCTGGGGCCGAACGTTGTGCTTGTGGAGAAGAGCGTAGCCCGGAAGGCGCAGGATGAGCTGCTGGAGCGAGGCATCTCGCTGGCGCTGAATATGAAGCGTCCTGTGCTGGACTTCATTGCGAGATGCACGGGCACTGAGGCGAGCAGCTTGTTGCCAGTGTGCTAGACATGGCTACTCACGAAGAAGAGCGCAAATGAAGCCATAACCCAGCAGCAAATACTCGCAAGCATCATCAGTATCCAGTCCTGCATGCTCACCTTAATTGCTCTGCAGCATGAATTGCTGCCTCAGCAATCCCGGGAAGAATCATGGCATATCATGAGAGCTTGAATGCGGGACTCCAGGTGGCGGCCTCTGCTGAGGTGGCGACAGCAAGGAATCTGGGCACCTGCAAGGAATTCTTGGTCGAAGACACCTACCCAGCGCCACCCAGACCAGCACTCAGCTGCATCAGCTCCTCATCATCCATGACCTCTGTGGCTTCCGCAGCAGTAAGCAAGCATGACGCTCTACAGACGTTGGCAAGCGCTGCAGAGCGCACGGCCTCTCACGCTCAGCATGCTGACTCCTCAGAAGGGCAACCAGGCATGCCCGGGTCAGCTTTCGGGCAGCATGGGCAGCAGCTCAGCCCACCCCCGAAGGCAGATGCAAGCAGGCAGACTGCAGCTACGAAGCTTAGCGCCCCGGGAGCACCTCTTGCATCCGCAGCAGCGCATCAGGCGCTGGCAGCTGTGAATGCTTCGCCAGCTGCTGGGCAGCCAGGGGTGAATGTGCATGGGCAGCCACTCCTGCACAACAGCAGCTTCAAGTCAGAGGCCGGCAAGGGCGCCATGGCAGCCAGGACTCTCATGTACTTCAAGGGCTCCCCCTGCGCCCTGGGCTGTACAGTGCTGCTGAAGGGCGCGCCCCGCCATGTGCTGGCGTCTGTGAAGAAGGTCATGGAGGTGGGTGGATACTCACAGCCCTCCATCATCTCAGAGCACCCCAGAATGGCTCATTGCTGGTGACCTATTTCCATGCTATATGCTGGTGTCTGCTCTACACAAGGATCACTTCCATGTCCAGAACTCTGACTGTGGGCACCAGGGCCATAAGTGTGCTGTTGCTTGCATCACTTAGACCGATAAAGAGCATTCGAAATGAGAATTTGTGGTATCCTGCAGTTTGCGGTGTACGCTGCCTACCGGAATCGCTTGGAGACCGCCTTCCTGGCGGATGAGCTGGCTTCTGCAATCCCCACAGCTGCAGACTGTGCCTCGAGGCCGGGCAGCCCCAAGCGGGCAGCCGGGCAGGGGAGCGCCTTCGGCACACCGTCCAGGAGCATAGCAGGGTCTCCTGGTATAGGCAGCCCCAGCCAGCAGACTGAGCACCTGCAGATCACTCAGCCTGACGGGGGCACTGCCCTGGCCTCGCGTGCAAAGGATCAGAGGTCTTCTGCTCCCAAGGACGAGTCTGCACCCAGTGCTGGTGCGCACACATTGCTCCTGGCTGCATCATGCCGTGAGGCTATTCAGTGCTGCTCATTGCATGCGAGAGGGATATGGGCACAGACTGACCAGGTTTAAGAACAAGCCTTGTCACTTCAACTTACCCTGCATATGAGCATTCTCTATCTTCTGCTGGTCACTGGAATGAAATTCAATGGTCACTGCAGGCATAGTCACTAAGGTGATACTTGTATACAGGAGGTGCCTCGCTGATGTCATCACTGATGGCCAGCTCAGCACCGGGCCCAAAGCCGCATGGAGAGCAGCAGTTCAGCAGAGCAGTGTCCTCTGCCCGACAGGACATGGCGCTGTCCACTCCCGGATACCAAAGCAGGCCGCAGAAGGACAGCAGCAAAGACACAAAGCTGTCCGCCTCACCGCCTTTCAGGGATAACAACAGCAGCCCTGAGGAAGCAAATAACAGCGCTGCTGCCCCAGCATATGGGGAAGAGTATGGAATTGACCTGGCGGGTGAGTGCGCTTGCATCCTGTACAGGCATTCCCAGCATTCTGCTGCGCCACCTTCAGGTGCCCGGGTGAGCACAGTCTCTGTCTGTACGCAAGAAGTCCACATCATCGCCCTACTGTCTCCTCCGCAGCATTCGGGCGAAGCTGAGTCTTGCTGATATTGCCGCAGGTGTGGACAAGGCTGAGCTCAGGAAGCATGCGCGAAGAGTGGTCCAGAGGTCTGCGAACATGGCAGCCGCAGATCGGGGAAACGGTCCCCTCACATCCTTGTCAGCACATGTGACAGTAGGCGCAAGTGAGTGGGCTGGGAACAATGTCCATGACTTTGCATTTGAGGATGTGGAAGCAGCTGAAGAGGAGAAGCAGAGCGCAAGCAGCCAGCCAAATGGGACCCTGCCAGATCACCGCTCAGCAGGCAGCAGGTGCGTCATCTCACAGCACTCTCTCTGCTCTCAGTAGTGCTCGCAATGCTTGCTATGTTAGCAATGCCAGGCAACGGGCAAATCTGCCTACCTGAGGTTGAATCACACATTCAGCATCGAGACACCTCAAACATTCAGGTGTGGTGGGAATCAGCCTGCCACAGTACTTCTCTGCAGCCCTGCATGCTTTCTTGACGTCCTGCTGTGTATCGCCAGCAGGCGTGATCATGCTGTGAATGGCATTCATAGCAGGCCAGGAAGCGCTGAGAGCATCCACATGGAGGGCCTTCTGCACCCTGAAGCTGGAGAGCCAAATGGTGCGTTCTGTGCCCCAAGTTTCTGCATATCCGTTGACGCATGCATTCCTGACCAGACGCATCATATACATGCAAGCCACTCGAGGGCTCCTCCCCCAGGCCGGCATCCTCTGGACAGTGCTGCACCTATATCAGCGATAGTCGGTGACGCCGTCTGCCCTGTGCACATGCCATGTTCGATGCGCAATGACAGAGCGCCATTTGCAGGCCATGACCTGCTTGAGAGGCAGGCAGAGGCTGGGGAGCTGCTGGGGCTGCAGCGGCTGTATGTGTGCACAGCTCTGAGCAATCAGCCCAATGGAGGCCTTGCTGAGCCCCTGAAGGTGCTTTGTCAACACTGGGCATCCTACCTTGCCCCCCCTCCTACACTGCTTATGCGCTTCCTGGGCACATAAGATTAGGTCGCGGGAAATCCTGCCTGTAACATCACACTAAAAGTATGGCACTGAGAACCCCAGATTCCTCCATCAACCATTAATCGATAACCTCTTTGCAGGTCAAAAGGATAGACTACTATCAGAGGACGGACCAGACGCTCTCGCAGCTGCTAAGCGGGGCTGCGGTGGAGGTCAACAACCCAGAGGTCACCACGTACCTGCATGGTGATGGGCTGCTGACCCTCAGGATGGCCCAGCTGCCCGATGGGCAGGGCCTCCCGGGCGCTGACACCAACCAGATCTGGTTCTGGCTACGCCCGCGCCAGGTATGCCAGCTCACAGTCTGGCGCTCTATGGGATGCGCAGTTTAGGAGTGAGGCTTGCCAGGTGTCCTCTGCACAACAGTGCCCCATGGTGCGGCTGCCAATCAGGCTGCAAGCTGTACCTGCAGGAGGGCTGTATGTTGCACACTTGCTGGTATGAATACACCATGTGTCCTATGGAGAGCCATGGTATTGCTTCATCCAGATAAAGGTAGACTGGACACTTCAAGCTCTTTACATGCGCACAGGCTTCCCTAGAGCTCCTGGGAGCAGCGCGGCGGGTTCCTTTGTCCAGGGACGCAGCCGCAATGTCGCTGGGACACTTTCTGGAGGTCTCTTTTGGCGCGCGCCACCTGTCAGTCGGCTCCAGGCCGCTGCATGCTGGCTACGCCAGATACTTTGGCCAGGGCAATAATGTGGCCTGCTTCCTGTGGGAGCGTGTAGGCCCTGTGCAGGCATGTGCATACCAGAAACCTCATCAATGCTGCACTGGCATAGGTGCCTCATATACAGCTTATTGTCCCGCTGGTGTCCTCCTGATGCTGGTGTGCAGCAAGAGACGAGATGCAGGGTTGTTGCTATATCGTTACTAGTCAGCATCATTAGCAGTCACAAAGAACTTTATGACAATTAAGATTGCGCTGCAGGTTGACATGCCGCCTCAGCGGATGCTGTACTATGTGCCTGCTCAGCGCGGCTGGGTCAAGAATGAAGTGGAGGAGCTGATTGAGGTATGCGCCTCATGCCTGTGCAAGCCTTTGTTGCATACTGTGGTGTTAGTATGGGGACTGCTTCCTGAGTTCTTGCTGCATACGTGCAAAGGCAGGTGTCGCTCTGGGGACGGGACTGTCTTGCAGCAATAAGAACACCCTCCTCTGATATTGTGCCAAAGGCAATTCGCTGTGCAGGAGGCCAATCGCATCTTTGGCGCCATAGACTTGGCTCTGAAGGCCACAGAGGAGATTACTGCTGTGCGCGCTGCGCTGACTCAGGAGCAGCAGAGCCAGCCGGCTTCCAGGTCTCATGGGGCGGCTTCTCCTGGGTCCTCCCAGGGCAATGCGGCAGGCGACAGGCTGTACGGCTCGTCCCCAGACAGTGCATCCCATCTGCAGTCACCAGGGTTGCGCTACTTCGAGGAGGAAAGGACGCCTCCACTGAGGGAAGGTGATGCAGCCGCTGCAGGCCCGGCCAATGGCACTTCTCCGCCTGCTGGAGGTGTGTCTCCCATAATGCAGTGTTAGATTGTGTCTCAATGACCTGCTTATACTAAGGTCGAGACTGCTGCTCCTGCGGCTGCCGTCATATACAGCCTGGCCGCGCCTGTTCCATTGCTTGCCTGGCACAAGTGTCTGCTGATGTGCTAAGATTTCTGATGCGCTTCTTTGTGCATGTTCACATCATATGGTATTAATTGGTCATGTGGTGTGCAGATGACAGCGGCTCGGAGGCAGGCTTCCTGGGCCACCTCAGGAACGCCCTCATGGCGGAGGTGTCAGGGCTGGTGGAGAACATCCAGGAGGTCTGCGCCCTAATCAGGGCTGATGCTACCGAGCTGGCTGCCCTTAGCCTTGCCGACTCACCCCGAAAGCAGGCGAATGAGGTGATCCTTCTTTGCTCGGGCTGGTTGTGACCCCTTGCTGTGCTGGTGCATCTAGGAATATGCACAGGACATGATTCTTGTTGATGGAACCTGCAGTATCTCGAACCTCCAATTTAACGACTATTAAGTACCATATTCTGCATGGTATAAAGGTTTGGTGCAAGTCTGCTGAGCTTCATGGGGAGGAAGTGTGTCTGCATTGCTCTATAGAACTAGGGGGCATGTGCTTCATAATCTATAAGAGCGAGGTTGTGCATAGCTATTGCCATGTCAGTGATTTGAGCAGGACCTGGGGATATGTCCTCTCTTGTGCATGTGCAAGCATGGGGTGCACATCACCACTGAGCCAGTGGGCCCTGTGAGATGTTCGCCTTGATGTGTGCACCCTCACTGGAGTGGGACTCTCCGACCTCCTTTTCAGGTCGATGCTGTGACAGTATGCTGTGCACAGCTTTCACCCTACACATTTAGGAGCTCATGCCTCAGAGGCTCCACAAGCAGCTGCTGTGCACCTCTGCTGGGCTGGAAGTGGGGTGCAAGGCCCTGGCTGGAGCAATAGCTGCAAGCGATGCTGATGTGTGGGTTTTGTCTACTGCAGGAGGAGCACCTCGAAGGCCTGACCAACGAGGACCTGCTCCAGGCTGTCTGGCGCATCAACAGCCTGCAGCGCTCGCTGTCCATCATGGCGCTCACCTGGGCCTCCTGCCTGCATGACGCTGCAGCTGCGGCCTACCCAGGGAAGTTATGGCAGGGCTCTGCAACTCCCATGCCCCCTCGCCCATCTGGCGCCAGCCTGTCACAGGTGCTGACCCTGATCTTCTTGGCCATTGCCCTTGTGCGCCAGCTGACAGTGCTCTGCTTTGGCTTGCTTTGGAAACGTGCAGGGCATTGCAAAGGTCTGCATCGCAGGGACAGGCTTTCCAGCCTCTTGTGTGACTTGCCTGGCTCGGCAAAGAGAACCGCAATGTACGAAGACCATGTGGATGGCGTGGCCTAAGATCTTGTGGTATTCTGTTGCAGCGGACGGCTGTGCTGGCGACGCATCACAGCCACAGCCACAGCGCTCCTGCAGAGCTGGACGTGCGTGTACTTCTGGCGAATGCAGCTAGGAGCGCACCAGGCAGCCCGAAAGCAGCCGGGGGAGCGCAGAAACCGGACACTCCCTTTGCTGGGGCCGTGCAAGGCGCCCTCCAGGGTGCCCAGGACAGCACAGCAGCAGCCAGCACACAGCAACACGCCAGCAAGGGCGTCTCTCCTGCAGTAGCTGTTGTAGAGAATCTGAATCAGCTCCTGCGCATAGTCAGCGGTGAGCTGAACGCTGAGCGGGCAGCCGGGACGCCCAAGGGCCCGGAGGCAGCTGCCATGTCAGCAGCTGACAGGGAGGCCATAGGCCATCTGGCAAACAGCGTCAACCCCGGACCTGGCCCTGACCAGAGCCCAGAACGCACCCTCAGCGCTCCCCTGAATGCACCACCACTGTCAAGGACGTCCCCTGTCGGCCGCCTCAGGCCATGCGAGGACGACACTGAGAGCATTGTCAGCGCACCCGGCAACATTGAACACATTCATGGTGCCAGCTCGGGAGAGAACTCAGATCAGGGAGCCCCTGCCCGGCCCGGGACCAGCCGGGTATCCCGCCATGTGTCTATGATTGAGGCACGCAACCTCATGATCAGCATGCCGGCGTGGGAGCGCCCGATCCTGCGGCACAACTCGACCGACCTGGTGCTGCGCTTCCTGAACAGGCACCGGAGGCCGCGACATGCGCGCTCAGCCTCCCCGGAGCAGCCGGGCGATGACGTGGCGCGCTCCGACTCAGAGAACAGCTCAGACAGTGATGACGATGCTGACCTGGACGGCCCAGAGCAGGAGCAGCCAGGTGCCAGGTCAGAGACTCTCAACATCAGCACCCCTCCCCGCCAGCTTAGCCCTCCTCGCAGCCGCAGGCAGTCCCCGCCCAAAACCCTTGAGCGCGTCTTTTCAGGGCCTTTGAAGCCCAGCCCGCTGGGAGACACCAGCAGAGCAGCCCTTGCTGCCTCAGAGGTGTGTTTACCTTTTACACAAATCACTCTCCTGCAGACATGCCTTATGTGTATGATTCATTGTCAACTTAAGGACTCTTCTGCTCCCCAGTATGCATCATAACATTTCACAGCCAGCTGTCTTGGGTGGATGGCCGGCATGCCAGGCTGCTGTCCTGAAGTACGCGAGTCACGTGCATCTGCTCCTTCTGCCAAGATACCCTGGATCACTGGGGACTGCTGTGTGCCTTGCATCATTGAGCTGCACATAGTCAAAAAGTTGAGGATTGCTGGCTTCACATGCAGGGTGTCCCTGGAGCAGACAGCCAGCCTTCGCACACATTGCCCCCTCCTAGCATCAGCTCCTGCCATGTGGACCTGCCGCACATTGACATCCCCAATGTCCGCAGCAACCTCTCCAAAGGAGGTAAGCCTTTTCCTCGCATGCTCTCTGTAAGCCTGCATAGTCATTCCATTATACCAGATTCACTGGGAGAGCATGTACCATAAAGCACCTGGGAAGTGTGTGCTTCTTGAGGCCGCTTGCTGCTTCACACAAGACCCTCAGCTGTGTTGTCCAGCAGACATTGCATGTCTGTCAGACTATGGGGGCGTGCTTTTGCACGGGTGCAGCAGCTAATTATGGTGCAGCTCTGCAGTTGCTGAACGGATCATATTGTGCAGCTGGCGGTGCCCTGAGCCCCGATGCGGTCCTGAGTCCCAAAGCCCAGCAGGCGCAGCAGCCTTTGGAGTTCCTCCAAGCCGCAGGGGAAGCTCCGCAGGCTGACAGCCATGAGCCCCCCGCAGCCCTTGAGAATAACTCAGGGCATGATGGCGTTCCGCCAATGGGAAATGCGCCTCATCCTGCTGTGCCGAGATCCCCAGCAGCTGAGGAGACTCCTGCTGCGGATAGCAGGGCTCCGCCCATGACTCATGTAGAGGCTCAGGTATGGATGTCAGGGCCTCTCAAAAATATTATCCAGCCAGACAACGTCCTAGCGTTAGACATAAGATTGATGCGATCTGCGGCACCTGACTGTCGATGACATGTATGGCACTGTTGCCTGTATGACTGTGCACAATGCAGAGCACCAAGAGCAGATGGGGGCTCTGCTTCTACAGGAGCTGAAGAAGGCGCTTGCTCGGGAACCCTCCGACGTGCAAGGTTTCTTTAACACAGACAATTGGCTGAGAGCGCTCCGGCAGAGCAGGGACCTGGATCAGGATCCACCCTTCCCGCCTCCAACTGGCGTGCCACACACTCCCTCCCTGGTAAGTGTCCTCCCAATTCGCCACTGTCTGTCATGCTACAATGAGTCACGTCCTGAAATCTGGGAGCGCCCCATTGGACTGTTGATGCAGCGGGCATACCATTACCATACCAGTCACATTCTGAGACGCTGTAGGTGCCGGTATGACCTGCAATGCCTGCCGTGCTGACAGCGGTCGTTCCTGCTGTAGGAGAGTGTGTCAGAGGCCGAACCTGGGGCGGATCAGGCCCCTGGCAGCCAGGCGCACATGCAGTCCCGGCCGGCATCTCCGGCGCCCGGCGCATCCGCCCCAGTTGCCCAGCCAGCCGACGATATGCGCGGTAGGCTGAGCCTGCCTCCTGCGGTGATGCGCCGTGCCCAGCAGCTGCCCGGAGCCATCCCCCTGCCCAATGGCCATCAGGTGCGGCATTCATACCCAGTCTGTACCCCAGAATTGACATTTTTGATAGAGCTGCACCATTGGCTTATCTAGGAGGGCAGCCCTATCCTTCAATGTGGTAGGTATGCTCAGCTCACCGTCAAACCCATGAAGCAAAGGTGTTTTAATCCACAAACCCGCGGGGCCCAAAAACAAGACACATCAAGGAAAGTTAGATATTCTTGCAGGTGGAGCTGCTGGGCAGGGCATTGCTGCAGCCAGGGGTGGATGAGAGGATTGTGGTTGTCCGGGACGATGAGCCTACCTCGCTCCTCTCATATGCTCTATCTTCGAAGTAAGCCTTTCAGTCCGACCTCCTTGGGGCTTCATGTGCTAGTGGATGTTTACATGGTCTAGCTCCCATTGCAAGTCTGAGGAAATTTAGGTCTGTCGTGAATGCGAGTCTGGCGTATGTGAGCGAGGCAATTTCAGACGATTGCAATAACAGAAGTAGTGAAAGCTTATTGTGCTCCCTGATAGGGAGTCCTGGCATAATCTGTAAGCTACACAGCTGAGTGGTTGTGCCTCTTGCAGGGAGCACAGCCAGTTTCTGGAGGAGGTGCGGGCACATGTGCTACACAACGGGCCCAAGCCGGGCGCCGGGCAGGTGCTGAGCAGGGCCACCCTGGCGAGCCGCAGCAGCGGTGACCTGGCAGGGCATGATGATGTGGCGGCCGCTAGAGAGGATAGCACTGCCTCTGCTGCCGCCTCTTCAGCGCCCGCAGAGGCCCCCGAGAGCAAAGGTGCTCCCTCATCGTAGCACCTAGCAATCAGTGTACATAGCCAATTGTGATGGCCAGGCATGTCCTCTCGTGCCATGAGGCGTCCTGTGAAGATTCTTGCAACAATAGGGGTCGTGCCATGATATGAAAGGCCTGGGATAAAAGGCAGACTCGTAAATTACAGCAACATGTACAAAGATTCATGCTCACACCGTTATTGAGTTATGAATGAGCTCATGTACAAGAGGCATGCCCAGACCTAAATACGAGACTACATGAGTTCTTCCCACTATCATGTTGAGGACTGGGGTTTATGTACTGCATTCAGGCCCTTGGGCTTGCCATAAATGCTCCCTCTGAAGGCAAGTGGGCAGGCACTAAGAAAGCATTGTGTGCGCAGGGTCTGAGGACACAGCAAGGGCCAAGAAGGAGGTGGCCATGAATGGGGTGGCGTCTGAGCTGGAGCCCGAGTGGATGATCCTGACATGGCCACGCCCCATGCACTTTGAGCATACTGCAGTGGATGATCACCCCGGCCTGTCAGGCTCACGCTCCAAGCTGTCGGTGAGTGTCCCAATCCACCTTGCATCATAAGGGTGGAACAGGTGGTCACATGGCGATCCCTCTTCGTCTGTAAACCAGTATTGAAATCAAGCTTCTTCCATTCTTGCATACTGAGTGATAGTATCACAGCATGCCCTGCTGGGAGCATGGCAGAGCAGCGGCCATGACACTGGAGCATGCAGGCGCGGGCGCATCGCACACAGGTTGCAGGCAAGCTGGGCGAAGGGTATGGATGCTGATGCAGGTCACAGTCTGGTTCCCGGCACAGTTTGCGGAGCTGCGGCGGATCTGCCTGAGCAAGTGCGGGGGAGAGGCCGCCTTCTGCGCCAGCCTCAGCAGATGCCACAGGTCTGCACCCTCTATACTCTTTTACCCACAAAGCATCTACGTCTGCTGTCCATGACTGGTACATTCACATCAGGAGCATGTAAAGGCAGCTGGCAGCGCCATCGCTTTCCCCAAGAGGGGCTGTTGCAAGCTGCCCAGCAGACAAATCTGCCGACCTCATTGGGACTTGCATCAGCGCAGGAGCGGGAACAATTGCCTCACAAAGCTGTTGGTGTCCTGCGGGGCTAAAATGTGGGGCTCATTGCAGGTGGGAGCCGCGCGGGGGCAAGAGCAACAGCTTCTTCGCCAAGACGCGCGACGACCGCTTCATCGTGAAGCAGCTGTCCGCGGCCGAGCGCAAGTCCTTCCAGGAGCTGGCGCCCAACTTCTTTGGCTACTTAGGCCGCGCCATGCGCTGCGGGCAGCCCACCTGCCTCGCCAAGATCATGGGCGTCTTCACGGTAGGCCCCTGCTGCATGTGATAGCAAATTGAGTGGCTGTGTGGGCAGATGTGCCCACAGGATGCTCCAGCTTTGCGGCGTTGGTAGGATAATATATGAGACTGACATGGCGCCTGCACTTGTGAAGGTATGCAGCAACTTTTGTAGCCTCTTGCTGCAGAGCACTGTTATTCCCGTGCAGCTGACAACTGGTAACTGATAGCTCAGTGGCAAGTGACAGAAGCAGTATGGTGTGTGCTTTACCCTGTGCCATGGGATCAAGCACTGATGTCACCCCCTACGCTAGCGCAGCTTGATGCTGCCTGATGCCTGCGCCTTTAAAGAGAAATGCTGATTGCTAAGCCTATGCAGGTGAGGGTGAGGAGCAACAAGGCGATGGACCTGTTGGTGATGGAGAATGTGATCCCTGTGCCCTTATACGGTATTGATGAACACTGATGCTGTGCAGGTGAGGGTGGAGAGCAACAAGGCGATGGACCTGCTGGTGATGGAGAACGTGTTCTACGAGCGCTCGCTGGCGCCCGTGTACGACCTCAAGGGCTCCGAGCGCGCGCGCTGGTGCAAGGACGACCCCAGCGACCCCACCACCGTGCTTCTGGACGAGAACCTCAAGCGGGACATCCTGTCGGCCCCCCTGCTGGTAGGCTTTCATCGTCACTCAGGTTGCGAGTGTAGCGTGACTGTAGTGACACTGAACAGTATCATGGCATGACACCAAGGACCCCACCACCATGCTCTTGGACGAGAACATCAAGCCGGACATCCAGTCCGCGCCCCTGCTGGTGGGCTTCAATCATGGATTCCAGTGAAGGGCAAGTGGACAAGAAATTGTCTTACCTGCTGCCATGATATAGGTACTGAGCAGATGCTTAGCTTGCCCTTCAAAATAAAGAGGGAGCATGTGTACTGTGTGGAGAGCAGTGAGGCTGCATCACTCAAAGGAGGCGGCAGTGAGCTGACAAGAGTACGGTATGTCCTTTAAAAAGACCTTCAAGAGGCCGAGCACCAAGCACTGGCGCTGCCCTGTAGGTCGAGCCAGCCGCACACGCTGCGCTGATGAAGGCGCTGTGGGCAGACACGGCGTTCCTGGCGGGCCAGGGCGTCATGGACTACAGTCTGCTTGTTGGCGTGGACTCCCCCAACGGAGCCCTTGTCGTGGGCATCATCGACTTCCTGCGCCAGGTGAGGGCAACTCTGCAGACGTGTGCAGCGTCTGTCCCTGCATACATGGGACCAGGGCTGTCAGATCCTGTCATCTTCACACCTGAAACCCTGCCAGCTGCTTACTCAGTGCAGCCCGCATGATGGCTAGCATGCTTCTGCTGGCAGCATTTTGACCGGCCAGGCCTGGTCATGGGCACAGCATCCTGAGCTCTGCCTCTGGCCATGATGTGTGCTGCATGCGGCGTTTCCCAATGAGATGGTGGCTTTACGATGCGTTGCTCATGGCTGCAGTACACATGGGATAAGGCGCTGGAGAGGTGGGTCAAGTCGGTGGGCCTGGGGCAAGACCGTGGCAAGGCGCCCACCATCCAGTCGCCCAAGGATTACTGCAAGCGCTTCCGGGGCGCCATGGCCGGCTACTTCACCTGCGTCCCGGCCGAGGGCGACGTCCCTGCCCCGCTGGATGTCACCGCTGACCTGGCAGACTGACATCAGCCCCAGCATGAGTGTACAAGTGGCAGCTGTGAGCGCTTTTCTGGCGCCATGGCCGGCTCCTTGCTGGATGTGATTGCTGACCTGGCGGAGTGACGTCAGCCTCAGCGTGAAGTACAAGGGCAGCTGCGAGCGCACTTCTGCAGCGCCATGGCCAGCTCCAACTTGTGCGCGTCGGCCGAGGGGGATGTCCCCGCCCCGCTGGATGTCACTGCTGACCTGGAGGACTGATGTGCGCATGATGTGGACGACACTGTGTAGAGCATTCAAGGACTGCTGCAAGCATTTGCTGGCCGCCGCGCGGGCTTCCTCAACCGCTTTCTGGCAGAGGGTCACGCACTACCGGCGGCTGGATGTGGCGGTTGACCTGGCGGAGAACACCTCGATGCACTGCAATGATTCACAGTGGAGGCTTCCTTGGAAAATGCAAAGTGTCACTGCTGCGCTAGGGCTGCCATTTCAGCCTGTGTCCCTGCAAGGTGCTGACGCCCTGGATGCAGCAGGCTCGCTGAGACCAGCACCGGCATTGTAGCCACACCAGGACGATCATCCGACGTACTATTCAGAAATGTCAATGATGATCACCAATGCAACCCCCTGCAGAAGTGTGCTTGCTATAGGAGCATCACTGTATGCAACCCCTTGAACTGTCGGTGTGTGAGAGATGAAAGTTCAAGAGCTATACAAGTGCTGTGTGATACCGCACTTAGCCATGGCACGCCAATCATGAAAGTGTTGAAGTGTCCAGATGGGGCAAAGCACTGAATGCATGCAAGGATATAGCTCCTTATGGGAATTTCTTGTCTCATCGAAATAAGCTATTACTCTCTGTCCGTCAGTGGTACAACTCTACTCAGATCACCCTTGCTGAGGTCAACCAGACTTGCAGGAAAGCTTTGCTTGCGCTGCACCACAGAGACCGGCTTCTTGCCAGTCAAGAAGACAGTTCCATGTTGGGAGCTGTAGATTGAGCAACTTTGGCATGGACAGCGTGATACATGGTGTGTACCTCTAAGGACATGCAGATGCCGGCTTGCGCATTGCTGCTGCGCCTGTACTATTGTAGTACATAGAAGGATATTTTCAAGGTGTCTTTTTAGGAAGCAGGCCCTGGGGTTCTTGCCTTGATCCACATGCAAGTGGGAAGGTTGCCTGATCACGGCCAGACAAGGATGTGTGAGCCGTTCATGGGCAGGAGTAGGACATGAGACGCGTATTGCGCTTCAGATAAGATTGCATCAGATCAGAGTCTGATCATCAGACTGTATCTCTTCCAGCCACACCAGGCTGATCAGATCACTGAACGTCAAAGGATGGGCTTATCCTTGAAGCACGCCTCGACAAATTTGGCCAACCAAGTCTTCTTGCCACCTGAATGCTTGCATTAATTTAGGCCCCTCAAATTTGTTTAAACAGATAAGACCATTGTTGTAACTGCTTAGCACTCCCTCAAGCACAACAGCTTCAGACACTCAAAAACAAGGTGCCTCTCATCACCCACTGTATCAGATCAGATCAGATCAGATTACATCTCTTCCAGCCACACCAGGCTGATCACCCCGCATAATTGGCAAACCCCTTGAAGGTGACGTCAGGCCTAGCTTACTTGTGTGCCTAAGGGCTTGGGCACATGCCACCACGTCAGCGAGGGGGGACCTAGTTTGAAAGAAGAGGGCGACAGAACTTCGATTCTGCTCATAAATATATGCGCACCAGCACATTTGGACGCTGGGTCTCTGCCGCAACATTCTTGCAACCTTGCCTGTCAGGCGAGGGGAGGTTTCAGGTAGAGCAGTCCTCTCAGTGGTCTTCCCTAAGTCTGCATCCTCTCAGTTGTTTTAAATCAGTGAGTGTTCTTAGCCCTTGAAAGTTGATGTTCTGTCGGCTTATCTGGCGGTCAGGCATTCTATGCTTCACTGTCGTCGTTAAGATCACCCCAGCGACAATGTCACTTTGCCCGTCGGTGTTTCAGAGCTTCTTACGTCTACTGTCTCTTGTACGCACATCTTGTACTTGCAGGTCCGCTGATATGGTTGTCTCAGCTGCGTCGTTGTGCTTGAGGCTGATTCCTGCAGCTGTCATCCTGTTATTTGCTACATGCGCAAATGCATTTGGAACGTGCCCCCAAGGACCTCAGGTATATTTTATACTAGCTCTTTGTAATATTAGCTCTGCTGCTCAAGCTTCAGCTGAGATGGATCGCACTCCCCATGTTGGGCGTGCATGGTTCACATACAGCTACCGCCCTAATGATATGCTTCAACCTTGACGCCGCCTCCAATGCACACTCTGTTGCATCTGCAGACCTTTGAGGAAGCGACAATCTTCAACGTCCAGTGCAATGAGACTGATGTGGTGGTGTGGACGGCAGCCGAGCAAGTGAAGCTATCTAATCTGGCTGTGTTTAACAAGTCTTTGACCGTCTACGGCTACACGGTAAGGCCTCCATACCCATCTGCAACTGCTGATATCCCAGCCCTCGCTTCCAATCTGCTATCACGAAGCCCTGTAAATTAGAGTGAATGTGGGCCTGATGCAGATCACACTGGATGAGGTTCAACTAGTCGGAACAAATTTTACAGTCGTGGCGCCGTACATTGATTGCGGTAAGGGTTCATTCTATCTCACAGCAGTGCTAGCTTTCACACGAGGACAAAAACACTCTTCCTTGTGCATGCATCATGTGAGTTGTCAGAGCCTTCAGAGATGGTGTCTGAGCCTGTTGTTGAGGAAGCTGTCTCTTTGGCACACGCTTGCATGATATGGGAACATTTTTCGCCCTCATGCGTGCGTGTGTGTCGCTCAGGCGGTGCAAGCGTCGTGACTCTCAACACCACCGGCAAACCTGCACCAGTGTCGTACCACCCAAACGTCACCGAGCCCATCACCTGCACAGGCAACGCTTGCCAGGGGCCTGCAGGCAACTCGACCACCATCGCAGGCGGCCAAGGTGGCAGCGTTACAATATATGCCTCTGAGACCCGGAACTGCAACAACACCCTGATCAAAGTCATAACCGTTGGAGGCACAGGCGGCCGTGGAGAGGATGGAGGTGAGCCAAACCTGGCCATCCCAACTCATGCTCCTGTACAGCAGCACGTCGCTGCTGCGCATCCTCTGCCGTGCTCATGCAGATCGTTGCGTGTGTCAGCTGGGCCTTTGAGATTCCTGTGGCGTTATGGCTGTGCCGAGATATGGCAGCGTGCCACAACTGGCTGGTCATAGCTTCCAAGGCACACTGCCTAGGCTAGCAGCATATGGACCTGATAATATCACGGGTGCATGCGCCAGACAAGGAGCCAGGGGTGGTCGGTGTCCATATCAGATATGCCACAAGGGCTTACATGTCAGCTTCTGTTCAAGGTCAAAGACGTACCCGTTGGCTAATTGGTCTCTGGCAGCCGCGACTGGCGCTCATACTGTAAAGAGATGGGGTTCTGATGCAGGCAATGGCGTCATTGGGGAGACAGGAGATGTCGGCAGGACTATCGATTGCGAGGCGGATTGTCATGACCACGAAGATCGTGCTCAATGTAAGAGGGATTACCCTCTCCTAGACTACAAGGGTCCGCAGTATGACTTAGATTGGCGCCAGATGTACTGTGCGGCATACTACAATCCACAGACAAAGAGTGGTGAGGGACAAGGCCATCCCGGTAAGAAGGTGAGCTTTTGTTGAGCGCTCTGTTGTCAGCAACAACCTCTTCCTCATCCTGTGGAAAGTACCGGAAAGTGTCAGATTTGGCCCCTTTCACCTGGCACCAGTATTATAACGCGATTGTGATCCTTCTGAGGAGCTCTGGCGTTTGTTGATATAGAGTGAGCATTGCAAGATGCCTGAATTTCCCTCCGAGCACATGACTCACATTAGCATAAAAACCTCCTTCGGTATCCACCCTGCCTTATGAAGGCAGGTCCCTCAGCAGCCTTGCAAACGGCGGGATGCACATGTGCAGCCCTGAAGCAAATGTCTCTTAAAATTTCATGATGACTGGAAGGTGAGGTGCTATGCAGGGTGGTCTACCAGGCATTGCTGGAAACTCGACATACTCCGGCTCTGGAGGTCAGTCTTGCTTGTGATGGATTGCCAGCGCCAGACTGAGGTCTGATTCGATCTGATGGGATGAGACCTTGGCGAGGCGGAATCACGTGGCGCTTGTGATGAAGGGCTGGTGATGTGCAGGATCAATTACACTGCCCGCGGGGGCTCTTGTAACTACAAACTTCTCTGCTGACAGCAATCTCGGCGCCCCCCTCTTCACCCTGGCAAGCAATAGAAAGCCTGGAGCAGGGGGCGCAGGTGGCGCCGGTGAGAAGCCCCAAATACCTTGAGCTGCTTCTTTTACCTTGATGTCTGGAAACACCACTACATCAGAAAGCTTTGCCGTTCCACATTCTAGCCTCAAGGCACATCTGCCTTGTCATGATTTCACTGTGGCACCCAGTTTGCTAAGATAAGAGTAGGTCAGGGGTGAAATGCAAACAATAGATGCAGTGTTCTTGCCACAAACTACATCTGGCCTGGTGCCTGAGAAGGTGGGATGGCGCTGCAGGTGGATTGGGTGAGCAGGTGAGAGCAAGGCAGCATTCCATAGCGTGGTTATGCATCTTGTGCCTACCCGCGCCTCAGTATGTCATGCCTGGTCATTGCCCACCTCTGCAATTTAGCTCATCAGCACAGTCTATAGGTGGTGCAAGTTCTTTCCACCCTGTGTCTGGCCATGCAGTCCTTCATCACCGACTTCCTTCACCACCCAAATTGTGCAACCTATGGGACCTTCAACGACCATTGCACATGCCCCCCGGGGCCTTCAGGCCCGCCTGGGTGCGAGGACTCTACTAACAGTACCGACAGCTGCAGCAAGGTGGTGGCACAGCCGCAGGTACACGCACAATATACTCTTTGGCATGTGCTGCAGATGAGTTAGATGTTAGAGCAAGTCTGAGGCCTCTTTGTGTGCATCACTTGCCTGTATGGCTATCAAGGAGTGGACAAGCACACCAGCGTGTTCTTATCCTGAGCCAGTCAGCCTATCTTTCAAATTGGCACCATGACAACAGACTAGGTTTGGAGACCGTTGCGAGAGGGTCGCAGAACTCCACAAGCATGTGTGGTGTAACAGGTTGTTGGAGAACCCCCTGTTGCAGGCAAAGTTGCGTATACAAAGGACTTGACCTCTCAGCTTGTTCTGCCCCAGATCAACATGGTGGGGCCCGAAGCCTGATGTATGAACTACTGTGAGAGCTTTCCTGTGTACTCATCTTTGAAGCCCAGATGTTCCGGTGAGCCGCTACTGGTGTGGTGCAGATTGTCACAATGGCGAGCAGATACTATTTCAACAGGCAGTATGAGGATGCTGCAAGAGCATACGTCTTCTTGCGAGACGCATGTAACACTGCAGTGAACCTTGCAAGGTTCCCAAGCTGCAATACTTTGGTCAACCAGTCCAGCCACAAGATATCGCAGATGTCCAACGGCTTTGACTTTTATGGTGCTTCACTCTTGCCTGTCCCATTCTAGATGGCAGATCATGCTGTATCCTGCCCAACAAATCATTGAGAATAAGGAGGTCAATTGCTCCTCTTGTACAGTATCAGTGATGCCAATGCACATGTCCTGGCAACAGGTCATAATGCACTGCAGGTGACTCGGTGACATTCACGCCCTTGATTGGGCTTACCGCCCTGGAGACTTTTACTGGCACCCAGCTGGCAAATTTCAAAGAGCTGGAGGCTGCGTATTCAACCTACTGGAAAGCCAGTACCTCCGCCGCTGACAAGAAAGCCGAGCTCCAGAACACCATCAGCAAGAACACCCAGATTGCGGACGGCCTTCGCAAGAAGCAGGCTGATGTCCTAGTCCAGCAGCAGGCGTCCCTGGCAGAGTTCAATGTTCTTGCCTCGCAGCGCTCAACAGCCAACGAGACCCTCGGCCGAGCCTCCCAGGCGTTCAAGGATGCTGTCAACATTTTGAGGAACAGCCAGCCCTCGTTTTTGGAGCTGCTTTCGTGCATTGCCAGCACTGTGGTGGGTGTGGGCGCTGACGTGGCCGGCATCGGCAAGATTACAGGTGATTGGAAATCCAACTTTGATCTTTGCACGCATGGAAACCCACACCTTGCAGACCATATGAACCAAAGTTCAAGCAAGCACCAGGTAATTGCTGCATCCGAACCATTAGCTTCCTTCGATACCTCTATGGTACGCATGCTCTGTATGGCGATAACCCCATTAGTATCGTCCGTCTTGGTGGTAGGAGAGAAGGACACCCTTAAACCTTTGTTCTCTTGCATTGATATAGGCCAGCTATATCAGTCAGTACAGATGTGTTACAATCGCAGCAAGCGTTTCTCTGTAAGATGGTGACGGTATGAATGAAGGCAGAATGGGGGTTGAGATGATGTTGTGCATGATTCCAGGTGACTTTGAGAAAGTCCTTCCGAATTACAAGAAGACTGGGCAGGCTCTTAGCGGCTATTCCGGAGCTTCTCTCGTCATTGGAAATGTGAACACTGAACTTTATCCTGCCTGGGACAAGTATGCGAAAACATCCAACGAGGCTAACGAAGACGCAACCAAGCTTGTCACAGGCTCCCAGCAATTCAATGAATATCTTGAGGAGTACAAGCAGCTGCCACAAGCCGGAGAGTACAAGAGAGACCTGTCCATTCTACAACAGGTACTTGCCAAAGTCATGCCAAGCTTACACAGCTGTTCCGTCAAGCTGCTGAGCGGCCTTAGGCATGCGGTTGATACTGGGATCTCTCTACACGAGTTCTGCTAGCCTTGTTTCGACTCTTGCCCCATACTACGCAGGTCGCGGCATCCACCAGTGCAAAGGTCCTACAAAATACAGCACAATTCCAGCAGTACCAGCAGCTGGAATTGGAAATTGTGGCAAGCAATGCCAATACGGAAGACATCAGAGGCATGCTTGCAGGAGCGGATCCCAACCCTGCAGCAGTGGAGTTTGCAAATTACATCTCTGGCTCATATGTCCGGGCTCAGCAAAGCGTTCTGCAATCAGTTTATCAGATCAATCAGGTAAGATAAATTGTGGGCATCTATGTAAGACGCCTGTCGTTGAGTTCATGCGTGTGTCGAGGACATAACACTCAATGTGGTGACATCTATTGCGCGAACATAAACGGAGTGGCTGAGTCGTGCTCATGCACCCTGTTGCTGCACTGCACCACAGCAAGCCGAAAGCTGATCTGTTTAGACCAGGATGGCCCATACTAGGTGTTGTGCTGCTAGTAGTAATCATCTGGCAAGCTTGCTTGTGCTGTGCAGGCATACCGCTATGCATTTCCCGGTGCCTCACCTGATGTCGCAATAAGTAGCAAAGACTATCAGGGTCTTAGCACAGCCAACTCAGAGCTTCTCAATAAAGTAAAGACGCAGCTGACCCTTCAGGGCGGCAATTCGCACCCTGTGAATGAGCTACCACCCTTTATGATTAATGCAACGGAGCCGGGGTTCTCAGACTTGCTCAAGCCCGGTGGCAGATTCACCTTCTACATCAACTCTAGCGACCCTTCGTTCTACAATCTGGTGCTCACCTGGTCTTGCCTTCTGCCTGTAGTGAATGCGCAGATGTCTGAACTCGGCCTTGAGCGTGAGTATATCGAAGGGACTTCTTTTGCTCACATTGCAGAGAAAGACATCTGTTGTATGTGCTCTGACATCTAAATAGCTCTGCAGGCACAATTTTATGCTTCCAAGGTCAAGGTCACCGTTCTAGGGACTGTCACACCCTTGGACCCCACCAATCCGCGACTAGATGTCAATCTGAGACATCTGGGGACGCCAGCTGTCATAAGCACCAGCTGTCAAGAATATACATTCACCCACAACTTCCGCGACTCCACGTACAGCTACAATGTCCAGGATCCTTCAAAGGTTTACAGCGACGGGTACCTAGGTGGCTGCGGCTCAGGTAGGACATCTGCTGTACTGCTATGCTATTTCCCTAGGCTATCTGCAGCTTGTGCGATGTCCTATATCCAGGACGTTGTGTTGCATGTGCTCGCCTTGCTACTTGCTATGACACAAGAATTTGAAAGAGGAGCCACCATAAGATTGTTTGCAAGATATGGCTTTGCAAGGGCTCCCTCACGTCATGTGTTCGCCTAGTAAAGTTGCCCCAATGTGACCTGAACCAGGCTAGCGGGCCAGTTTCACAGCTGCTATTGCAGGGGCTCCATCAGACGGCAAGTGAACCTCTACAGACGACATCTACATTGGTTTGAGCCCCTTCAGCTATTGGGAGATCTCCCTCCCCGGCACTGCATTTGACTACTCAAAGGTGAAGCATCCAAAGTACAAAAGCTCAATTGCTGCCAAATTGCCCCTACTTGCCCATGGATGTATTGCAGTGTTTTTCAAGGGTAGGCAGAGTCATGTACGAGCTTTCCCAAGGTACTTGACAACGGTTTGAGCGACCAGATCACCTCCGCTCTGCTTGTGCCTGACCTGAACTTAGGCACCGGCCTGTGGAATTTGTACATGATAGTTTGCAAGAACTTGCTGTGGCCCTCATGTGTGGGGAGCAATCGATTGCCTTTACATGCGGCTATCTCAGAGCATGCCTGAATGTGTTCCAAGCAAAAGTCACGGGCGCAGGTTACAGGCATTGGTCTCTCATTCTCCGGACAGTCGCGGACCCCAGATGCCAACGCATGCTTCAAGAGCATTGCCGACTCCCTACAGTCGCCTCTACGTACGACGTATTCCATCCTCCGGCAGTTTCAGGTTGACCCGGCTGCCGACACAACGCTTCAAGCCCAGTCCAGCCAAGGCAGCTCACGTCTTGCCCCCATGCGCAGATGCATGCAGCTGTCTCAGGCAAACATCAGTGTCACCCTTGACTTTGGATCTCTGCTGGGATCCTTCACAAATGACCTGCTGATGGACGATGGCAACCTTCGCTTCCCCCTTGAGGATCTCCAAGCAAGCCTCTCTGTGTCTGCAAGACCTATTCTGCCAGACCTTTCGGGCCAGGTGCCAGAATCCAGCACTGGGCTGATTTCGTCAGAGCTTGGGAGTGCACCCTTTGAGGTCGATGGCTTGGATGCTTACTCAGCCACTTTCACAATGACCCGAGACCAGCTCTTGGCAATTGCATTGCTCAACCCGTCCTTCACGGGTCTTTATGAGATCCTTTTCTCAGCAGTGTCTGAGGATCCGGAGGTTCATGACTGGCTGAGCCTGCTAAAGTCAGAAGCTTTTGAAAGCCTGGTCTGCAACCCCTTAGCAAAGGGTGCCAAGTCGCCCTAGTTATATTGTGGTATGTCGGGGAAGCATATGGTGTCAACTTAATCTTGACATGAATGACCTCAAGTCATCCGCCCTGACAGCGAGAGGATGTCCCTCATGCATATTGTATTTCATTGTGATGTGGTTGCATTCTCAGAATGTACCCAAGTCATGCGCCTCCTCCTCCTTTTGCCAAGGTTTGCCGAAAGCCAAAGCTACCTTGAAGACGCACAAGACAACTAGCTACCCTGCCCCTTTCTAATTCTTCCTCGTTCTGTGGTCTATATGTAGAGGCAATTCCCCACCCAGCTGTGAAGCCGCAGCATCTTTCTATGCGTAGCTCTGGTGGTGAATGCCTTTGTACATGCGATTGTGGTGCTTAGGTGTCGTTCACCCAAGGATGGTAGCATATCATGCCGCTCTCCGGAAGGCCAGCATCTTTGCAGAGTCTTTCTCCTTTCCAGCTTGAACGCTCTTTCTGAAGCCTTTGATACCTCAGGAGTTCCGCTTGCGCTATGGCTGAGTCCCAGATTTCCGGCTGCACGGATTCTCCTCTCGGGAAGACGCCCTTGGTGAACATTATGATGGGGAACTGCTTTATTATCAACATAAGCATATGATCTAGATCCCCTGATGCTAAGCATTTGCTAAGGGCAAGCAAATGGCTGTGTCTAGGCCCATTAGCGGCTCAAAGGAGAGAACAAGGGATGTCCAGCAGCTGAGCTGCCTTTGCTGATATGCGAGCGGCGCTATCTGCCAAGCCTGTCTGAGGCTGAGAATGGCTTCTCGAACTTCAATATGAAGTGCTCAAGCACCCAAATATCTGAACAAGTGCGATGCTTGCTTTCAAGATCTACAGCAATTCCATGCGTAGGCGGTACATCTATAGACATAGATATAGCCACATCAATTTCGTCCAAGCTGCGCTCTACACATAGCTGCATGGGCATCATGCACATCAGCATCATATAATGATGGTTATTGGTTATGATGATGTTTGTCTCAAGGCCTAGCAGTGAGTGAGTCAGAAGTCGAATTTATGGTACATGTGATGCAAATAGTTCGCAATCTTACATCCTCCGAGGATGTGAAGAGTCTTCACAGCCCCTTGGCACGCACCACGCTAGAATAAGTTTAATTCTCGATTGAGTTGATAAGGCTGGCAATTTGTAAGGGTGATCAAAGGCCAAGATTGATGCAAAACCCGGTGGTTGCATAAGAGTACCTCTCCATGTCACACTCTTACGCCTAAGGTTTTTCCGCGGGTGACATTGGTGCAATTGCAGTTGCAACACTGAACACCACGACATGATCGAGATCCTTAGATGCAACAAAGCGTGCATCACCTTTCCAAGTTGGCTTGTTATGGCAATTTTCCAACCTGAATAATAGATGGGACATATTGGAGTATGAACACCACTTGCAATAGATGGTTGGAGACCCAGGGTTGTGATGGGACTAGTCACTTACATCACAAGGCCATTATTTAAGACTAACATGATGGCTTCGAACCCATACATGCTTAACAAACCTCACAACGTACCAATATAAGTCAGCAAAAGAGCGACTCTCGTCGCAAATCTTATGAAAAGTCTAAGCAGTGACGTCTTTCGGGATATGCGATCGCGACGATCTAAAGCTTTTGCCTTGACCTTCAGAACGTGTGTTTGACTCTAACCTCAAGATATGTTGGGGATGCTGGTAGCTCGTAAATACAACGCCCATCCAACCCCCACTTTGTTGAGGAGCCAGACCCTTTCTAAGTGTGCGAATTCGCCTTCTCAATGCACTTTGGAGGTAGGCTTGCTCCATGCACACCCGTGTCCACGGACGCCATCTTTGATCTTGGAGGATTTAGTATAGCCTCCCCGGAGATTAGAGTCTTAGCTTGATGCAAACTCACAAGCAAAGACCAAAACACAGTGTCATAGGCTGCGCTAAAGGCCGATGAAATAGGTATAGAATTCATGGCCTCCCTTGCCTATGAGCTTGCACATGCTTGACCTTCAAGGCTGAACACTGCATCGGTAGTAAGCCGGCTATCGAGGCATTCATTGCCCCACTCATAAACATGTCTCCCTAGTCAAGCTAAGCAACCTCTTGCCTAGGCCTCTGACACTGTCAATGTTGATAGGGCCACCCCTCATTATAAGGACAACTTGACCAAAAGGCCAGCAACTCTTTGATATCATACGCTGTCCTCTTGAAGGATCATCCATGATGTCACATGACATTCGCGTGCTATGCTTGCACCCGTTGGCGCCCAACATGCTTGAAAATCATCGTATCGTCACAAAACTTGGCCCTTGGAGGTCTTCACATCTCCTCTAGAAAATTGGACTCATGTCATATCCTCAAAAAGAAAGAACCCCCACAACAAAGCCACTCAAGCAAAGCTCATGCCTCTAACATCATTTGTATTTATGGGTCTACCTTATGAGGGCAGAATCTTGGCCAAGAAAGCTTGGGTACCTCTTACATCACACATAGCGCAGTAGCCTCGGAAACATTTGAGGATGGGCGGGCAACGCTCAAAGAAGGCCCGGCCACTAGCCGGCGGAACAACAATTTTCTTTTGAAAACAAGCCTCACGCCATGACCGTTTGTATGACCCCGCGGTTCTTGGTCCTCAAGGCTTGAAAGATGTTTCTTGTCTTGAGGTTAAAGCTAAAATAAGAGAAATTTGTCATACCTGACATTCAGGCACACACCCTGAAGCTCATGGTCCTCAAGGGTGCTAGGAGCTCGTTAAAGCAGTGGTAGAGTTGTCAACTGAGCACATGGCGACATTTGTCAGAAACGTGAAGTGACCCCTGTCCCGACCTGCAAAGCTTAAGGGGGTGCTTGTGCGCGACGCAACAAAGCTGAGACTGTAAAACTCATACTTGCGATATGTCTTTAGACATGTGGAGCCGGCGCAAGGCATGTAGGAATTGCACGGATAGATGAGGGTCAGTGGTGTGCCAACACATGGGATGAAGTCTATAGGTGTGTCACCAGTGGATCCATCTACTATAGTATAGAGAGGGCAAAGTTGAGAATGTAATTTTTGCCCACCTCAGTGGGAATGTCTGCCGCAGCCGTTATTACGTCAGTTTGGGTGCCGGACGCTGCATAAGTGGCAGCGTTTACACTGGTTTGAGGCCCAATGGTTTGAGGCCCAAAGGGTGGCAACGGACCCCCACTAAAGGCATTGTTATAACTGAAATGAGTTCCGTCGGCGGCTCTTGTGAAACTCCAATTAGGGTCGGAAAAGATGGTCATATAAATTTGCTTTAAGTTGGAAAATGTGCCGTCCACGACAAGTTTGCTGCCATTGTTGCAGATGGTGACAAGATTGAGACCTGCAAACATCATGCCCGAATACTGCCTCAAGGCATGCCAGGCTGGAATGCCACTCGTCTTGAGTATTTTCACTTTGTACGCTGCAAGACACTTATAGAAGTGACAAGAGCTGCTCTCATGATCAAATATTATGCATAGCAAGAAGCTTGAATTGTTCAAAAGTCTGAAGAATGAAGCAAGAAGGATGTTGCACCTGCGCATGGGGCGCTTGGAGCAGCATCTGTTGAGGGTGCCGCGCAAGTGAATGGAGCAGCCGTGATTGCTGCACACAAAGCACATAAGTATTTGGAGTCCACCCCACACCACCCATCTTTGCTCTGGTGACACGACGTGAGTGAGCTTGCACATCATCAACACAATCTGTTGGCGTGAAGAGCAAAGCTTCAAATACTTGCCGGCGCAGTGATGGGCATGGCAATGCTTTGGGGTGCTTGAGTTGTCACTGGTGTGCCTATGGTGGCTGCAAACAAATTCCACCAGGTTTAGCAACTCGTTGTGGGGGTATCTTGTGCAGCTCGCTATGTGATATTGGAGTAGCAGCTGGGGTGCACAAAGCCATGGTCAACATGGCGACAAGAAAGATGCAAGCACCCCGAAGCGGTTTTGGCAGGCATGGAATTGGTCACAGACTCTTGAATCACCACACGCTTAGCTGTGGTGGCTTGGCACAAAGCATGTCCAATCTTTGCAGCTTGGTCCAATTGCAGACATATACACAGCCCTGCTAGAGGGTGCAAAACCTGATGCATACAGCACCTAGAGAATCTGATGCATACAGCACCCAGATCTAGAAGTCACCTCCCAATGTCGAGTGATTGTGCACTACTCACGATAGTCAAAGCAACCGGTGAGGTGCAGCTCACCGTTATGGTCTATTGTTAATCAGCAAGCATGTACCCGGAATCAGCATGTGTCGAGGGAACTTCCATCACCTGCTGCAGTGGTAGCAGGAAGTTGTGTGGCTGACGGCAACAAGGTCGACTCTGGTATGGCTGTGGTGGCTGCAAGCACATGCAGCCTCATGGTTTGAAGGTGACATAGTTTGAGTGGAGGATGTGCATCACGACGCAAGGTGCCTGTGCTGGTGCATGGCTTTCATGCTCCATTGGCTGCTAGTCAAACACTAACCACAGGAGGGGGCATGACAATCTTCACAGTAGTGTGCTCCTTCAGATCCATGTGACACCTACAGTCCACACAATGCCAGGCAGTGGAGCAGTGGCTCCCACAAAGAGAATTAGAAGGCTCTGAAAGCGCGCACACCTAGCTGGTGTCCAAAGTCCTCCACCTCCTCGTGCAGCATGTGGCCAATTGTGAGAGGAATGCTCAGCGCGTTAGTGAAAGGCTCCACCTGAGCATCACGTCAGTCCCCTCAATCTGTGATCAATGCTCAGACCTCGATGATGTCCAAGTCAGGACATCTGTGAAAGCAAAGTGCCTAAGGTATCAATCACCATACGGTGGCAGTGTTATAAGGCGTGCAGACCTGGAGAACGTTCCGTAGTCTGGACGGGAGAATCCTGAAGCTTTGCAATCGGGCAACAGGAGAGGAAACCTGCGATTAGCATCGACGTGAATTGACCTCTGGGTCCAGTGCAAGGATATCTAAGAATGCAGCTATCGGCGGGCATCAGAAGTGGTATATCATGAGGACCAGGGCTTGCAAAGGCAGGAACGCTTTGAATAAGACCAGGCGCAGGCTTACATGTTATCACTGCCAGTCTCCTCATGGTGGCAGTTATACGGCCTGCACTTAATCAGCAATGGACCAATGGGAGCACGCTGCCGCTCGTCGCATCCAGCTATCCATCATCTGAGAAGAGCGCCAATGGCGTCCCACCTACGATTGATGGTATCAAGCAACACACTGGAACCTTGGATTTGAGAAAATACCTTGTAGAGAACAGTAAGATGCCTGGTCACCGTCGCCAGGATAGCCACCAACCTGTCAGGCTGCTGTCTAACAAGTTTGTAATTGCAAATCCACTTACGATTCACAGAATACGGACCTCACGCGCGGCCCCTCCTAATTGTGAGCACCTCAGGCATATCAATTACAAAGTCACTTTACCTCACATAAGCGCTTTGATGCTCTCAGATCAGACTCCACGTGGGCCCGTCGGGTGCACGGTTTACCGGACGTCAACAGGATGTAGAACAGTTCCCAGGCCCCCCGGCGCCCAAGCCTATTCAGCATCTCATACCTTCGAATACGATTTCATCCTCGAAGGCAGCAAGAGCATTGGGGACCTTCGAGAAGTGAACACTACCACGACAGTGCAAATTGTGACATGCGCCGACCACGCTCGTGGAGGACGGCGCCCGGTCAGGATTTGCTGCCGCCAAAAGGTCTTGCTTTGAGACAACATCTCCTAGAAAATAGTATCAGGGTGCGACAAGAACCAAGATGGCGGTAAGTGCGTGTTGCGTGCCTTCATAAGTTAGAAATGCGTGTATGTATCTGACACAAGGTCATGCACAGTGCTCAAGGGCGGCATCGGACAGCTGAGCTGAGGGTTGCTGGTGTGCTGTTCAGCCACACATCCATCCATGCACCACAAGTAGGGGTGTGTGTGAGGTACGTCTTGGCACCATTTCGTGGTCTAAGGATGCAAGCAACTCTGTGTAGCCTTGCTCCAGTATCCTGAGAATATGCTGAGTATATCGGTGTGTATATAGCCCACTCGTTGACACATCTATGTGAACATTCTTCTGGGAACACACAGGCTGTGCAACCCAGGAGGGCAGTCTGAAGATGAAGCAACGAATGCTGCTGTGTACGGGCGAGACCGCTATGGAAAGCGCGGGTGTTCTCTTCTTGCTGTTGTTTGCATTGCAATGCGAATGCGCCTTTACCCAATATGTCCCGGCAATGATGAGTCTCTAGTTTCAGCAATGCAGTCCATGCAAGGTCTGGACAGCTGAGGGGCCCAAGAGGTGTTCCATTGTGGCTACCAAAGCAAGCTTTGTTGTACAGGGACTCATTAATCCGTTACAAGATGCCATCACCGACTTTGATGACACTCTGGCACGTGTGACTCACACGATTGAGACCACACTCTTGCCCAATCAGGGTATGTTTTGACTCTTGGTCAAATTGTCTTGAAAACATTCACACCACCTTGTTTGCCAGGATTCAAGAAAATAGACCCACTGTAAGCAAGAGTGCATGTAATGTATGTCTAGAGCGCTGGGCCCTCAGGCCCCAAGGCTGTGGTGGTGCTGTGTTAAACCCTTGATCAGTCCTTCTATGCTACCTTATGCGCTTGTGAGGTATTGAAGCTGATGCAATGAATCTTATGGTATATGGCAAACGAATGTAGCGCACATTGACCTCTGTATTGGCATGCAAGGAGCTATAGGCTGTCAGTCTCGGAATCTCTTATAGTCTTTCATCCCTCTATGCAGGGCGCTCTACGACTACAAGGCTTCCTCCAATCGCGACGCCGGCCCCAACAGGTGCGCCATGATTGGTGCTCAGAAGATTTCGCCCTTCCTGAGCAAACCTCGATAGCAATATACAATGCTTGTTTGGGGGATGTTGGGAGGTTTCACCGGCTCAAGAAAGACAGTCTTCTGTGACCTTCTGTGCAGACCCACCCGCAACAACCGCAAGCACCATGACGCCCATACGTACGCCTAATTCTTCACTCTCTTGAAGACTGAGTCGCATGACTTAAATGTTGCCATGACGATAGCAAGCACGTCCATGCGCTCTCGTGTGATGTCCACGATTTCACTACCAATACTGACCCTGTATCTCCAACCTTGCAGCCCCTTCTCCGACAAGCACATTTGCCTTGCCGACAACCACAGCAGCCCCCACAAGTACGCTTGTCTCTCTTTATGTGGTCACGGGTTGATGAGATGACACTAAAACGGTCACTGAAATTTATGACTTGTCCGCCATACCTTCCACCGGGCTGGCTTCCACAATGGTGCTCATTTATGTTAAGAGGGATAGAGCTTTGCAAGCGAATGCAACACATGGCCCATACAAAACACATGAGAAAGATTTGTGCGGGTGTACATGTTTTACACACGACAAAACTTTGACTTCGTCATCTTCCTCACATGTTGTTGCCATGATGGGATCTTACATCCGCCCGTGGACTTACTTGCTGACACTTTTTGGTATCGTATCTACAGGCCTCGTCTTAGCAGCAGGCGGCTTTGCTAGCAAACTTGGTGACCAGGTCTCTGCTGAGGTGTACACATCTGCGGGCACTTGGGCGAGCACAGGCTCGCTCGCTATTGCCCGGACCAATTTTCAGATGGTAGTGCTGCTTGATGGCACCATCCTAGCAGCGGGCGGCTACGGTAGCCCCCAAGGCTACACATTCCTAGACTCAGTTGAGGTGTACAGCCCGGCCACGGGCACTTGGGCCGCTACCGGCTCGCTTGGCACAGCCCGCGCCCACTTTCAGATGGTGCTCTTGCCCGATGGCAGCGTTCTTGCCGCAGGCGGCACTAGCAACACCGGCGTCCTGTCATCCGCAGAAATTTACAGCCCTGCCATGCGCAAATGGGTCGCCACCGGCTTGCTCCGCACACCCCGCAAATATTTCCAGATGGTGGTGTTGCATGACGGTAGCATTCTCGCAGCCGGAGGCCTCGACGGAGTTGGGGCGACAAACTCATCCGAGGTGTTTGATCCCAATGCAGGCAATTGGACCGCCACAGGCTCGCTCATGACAGGTCGTCTTAGATTCCAGATGGTAGTATTGACCGAAGGAACCGTGTTGGCAACGGGCGGCACCGATGATGAGTTTGGGTTCTCGGCCTTGGCTGAGGTGTATAACCCCACCCGGCAAACTTGGACTGCCACTGGCGCCCTTGCCAATGCACGTGCTAATTTCCAGATGTTGTCGCTCCGCAGCGGCTTTGTTCTTGCAGCGGGAGGCACCAATGGTTCATCTTTGACCTCTGCGGAGATGTATAGCCCCACCACGGGCGTTTGGGCCGCCACGGGCATGCTCACAACAGCCCGCGCCGAGTTCCAAATGGTGGGGACAGCTAATGGTTAATGGCCCTAGCAGCAGGTGGTATCTAAATTTCACCGCGTCTACGGAGGTGTTCAATCCCCTAACAGACACTTGGGCCGCGACCGATGAGATGAAGACAGGGGTTGCGGCCTTCAAGATGGTTGTTATTTAGGAGCATATTGCCACTAAGTGATGTTCCGGACACCCTTTCACAATCAGACACCTTCGGCTTGAAAGTGACCGCCTCTTGGGATGGAATGGGCAAAGCGTTTTGTCTCGCCTCTACCCTCAAGATACAATGCCACCTTCTGCCCACCTGTGTCAATTGAGGTATGCTTGTTGCTAGGCATGATATGCGGAGTTTCTCCTATATTGAATTGAGCTGTTGCCATGAAGCACTTTGTGGTCAAGACATCTACGTGCTGGCTAAGCACCTGGCCATGCAGGCCTAGACCAAGTTGACATTTTCTTTTCTTGATTTGCTGCAGGGCTGCTGTTGGTCTTTGAAGCGCGACTGGGAAGCAAGGCCCATGATTTGCTAGATGGTTTGCTAGGCCCCAAGATAAACATGTACATGTTTGCTCTTTTTTGGATGTTCTTGTGTCTGCTGCATGTATGAAGCGCCTCCTGCGCCTTCTATATGGGTTGTCACCATCCATCTTCCAAGGGACGACGGGTCATGACTTAGCTAAAGGTCTGAGGTTCCAAGGCTGGAAAGGATTTGTCAAGTTTGTGGAGTAGGGTGTTTCGGTGATGAGATCTCTATAGAACCTTGTCTTTGAAGGGACATGTCTAGTGCTGCTGTGCTTCAAGGAGCAATGAGCTCACTTGTCTAAGGGTCCACCTACAATGTGGGCATTCACATGGCAAGAGGATTTGGTTGGTAGTGCCAATATCGTCAAAGCATGCCTGCATAAGATGCGCCCATCCTTTGAAAGTTGGAAACCTTATCAGCCCGGTGTGGCTGGAAGAGATCAACATGATGTAAACGACCTAATCTGATCTGATATTGTGGCAATCAAGACCTCATAAAGTCCTTGGAAGATGAAGAGCAGGCTCCCAGATACGACAAGACTCAAGCCTGTGGCAGCATCACTAGCTAGCATATCGCCACAGAATTCTAACTTCATTTCTTGCCTACAGGCCGAGCGCCCTTCTTCAGTCCTGCACGCTCTGCTTCCAAGAGCAAAGTAGGCCAGATTGATTCCAATGCCTCCACCGCATCCTGCACGAAATGTACAGGGTTGGCAATGCATCTGCTGTCACGGACCTGACCTTCCCTAGGCAGGGCTCCCAGCACCCTTGCATTACCTCAACAAGCATGCTTTCAATATGTGATTCAGGCTGCACAGCCTGAGCACCTTTCTGAGGAGGCACACGCTCACCTTCTGCAGCCAAGCTAGGAGCTCCTGCATTAAGAAGGAAGGATCCTGGGCAAGAGCTTGCGCCAGGGCCGCCAGGGAGAAGACATGCGCGCTGGTTAGCGTGTGCACCAGGAGCGCCACCCGCTTCTGTCCCTGGCTGTACGGAGCTGCTGCTGACGCTGGAGAAGCTGCCAGCTGGCTCCGTAGCCCTGCAGACATCACAGTGTCACCTCTACTTGTAAAAGGGGCATTCATGAGGGGCCTTGAGAGTACCCCTCTCCTGTGTTGAGTGTGGGAGAACTTGCATGCCCTGTACTTTGGAAGTCACATGTTGGAATGCACCTACAGGCCATGTTCCCGTGAGGCAGTATGACAATGTCATCTGATGCATGTGGTCAGACACGTGGGTGTCTGATGTGGTATCTCAGGCCATATGGCACTTTGGCAGAGAGAAGGACATTGAGTGCACTACACCTGCCATGGAGGGCAGCACAGCCCCTTCCAGCAGAGCCGCTGCAAAGTGCCTCGCCTGCACAGCCGGATCCTTGCATGGCCGTTCCTGAGCGGGCACTGGCCACTCGTGCTGGCCAAAAGTGGCGCTGTGCGTGGCGACCACTGCATCTGCAGCTGCAGAGTAGTGCGGCGGGGGGTCCTCCAGGGGCCCCGAGAGCCTAATCAGGGGCTGCGCCACTTCAGGCAGCCACCTGGCCTCCACCTCTGTCACACCTGCAGGCAATAGACCTCCCCTGCTCACGCACACCAGACACAGAGAATGCTCCCTGGTGCAGAATCATGATGCATGCATTATGCTTTGCTAAGGATCGCAGTCTCCCTTGTGAAGCTAATATCCCAGGGCATACCACATCCAAGAGCACGCACACCAGTTCATCAATTTGCTTGCTGTGCCTGAGGATCTGTCTGCCTTTATGAAGTCAGCATTGATCACCTGCGAGGTAGGGGCGCTTCTCTGTGCGCAGAATCTGAGTGTACACTACAAACTCGGGCGCCGTCTTTGCGAGCGCGGACTGCGGGTGCAGGTACACATCTTCGGCAAGCGCCTGCGGCATGTAGCGCACCGCCCGCGTGCGCCCGGCCTTTGTCTCGGCATGGCCCTGCACGTACTCCAGGGAGTGCACACGCCTCGCAACCTGCATACACATGAATCTTCAACAAGGGGAGGCTGTAAGAGATGACCAAGACTATTCTATGCACACCGTGCAATGCAAAATTCTCGCGCAGCTGAGCTGCGCAGTCTGGACTGTGATGTACATGCCTTTAGCAGCTCTGCTACCCAGCGTAAGCCTACAAGGATCCAACTCGTCACGTGTGAGGCCAATGTACAGCAATGCAGGTATCAATTTGGAATACACCCACCTGGTCCGCCCAGCCGGCTGCAATGGCGCGCTGCAGCAGGAGCAGCACCTTCTGGGAGGGCAGCTCCGGGGCCAGTGGGCTCCTGGGCAGGGCGATGCCGGGCAGGAGCGCGCTGCCCGCCAGCTGGCGCAGCAGCTGCGAGTGCAGCGCAGCAGCCTCCCTGAGGTTCTTGGCATGCAGGTGATGCTGCCTGCATTTGACAGTGCTCTTTAAAAAGCGCTTTCGCCAACACAACAACTTCCCAAATTCCCCTGAAAGAGGACTGGTTGCTTCTGGTCTCTGTCGCAACTCACATGGTGTGCATGGCAGGTGTACATGCACGCTTCCTGGCATCTCAGAGCACACCCTCTATAGACAAACAATGCATGCTGTGCTCCAGGTTGCTTCTACCAGCCTCACAAGCACTTGCAAGACATTGCTGCAAGTCCCAAATCACCACATGCACAGATATGATAGGTGTTGAATATGAAGTAGCCGACCTGCAGAAATCCTCCTTGTTCTGGGCGCCCAGCCATGAGACAAAGGCGGAGAGGGCGTTCAGGGCATCGCTTCGGGCAATACAGAGCCGGCGATGGGCAGCCCGGGCAGACTGCCTTCTGCTCTTAAGCTTCTCCTCACCTTCACCCTCCCCAGCCTGCAGCATTGAAACTCCCATCACCCTCACCCTTCACCACCTGCAATATTCTCAGACAGTCCTCCTTAATGACATCTTGCCCATCATGCTTCACTGAGCTCTGGCTCTGAAGCACAACATTGCCAGTCTGTCAATCGTCTGAGCCATGCACGAACCAGGGGAAGGTGAGCCGCAGCTTGTCCTCTGCTTACGTGCAAGAACCGAGCAGTGGCACACATAGAAGGTTTATGTACCACCGGAGACATGCCTGGAGGGAGTCCACATGGATGAAGGGGCTCTCCCCGCTAACCACAGCTGCCAGGGCCACGGCGGCTGAGACAATTGCTTCCGGGCGCTTCCTTGCGAGCGCATCTTCTGCCGCCTGCGAGCAGCATGCAGCTCTGGCTATTTACATCTGTATCTGAGGGCGAACTTGCACATCTTCGAATCAGACTCGCATGCCAAAGATACAGCGCTTGCGGAAAATATGCTCGAGCAGACGCAGACGCTGGTGAATGACAACAACTGTCTCTGCTCGAGTATGCAGTGGATGGGTAGGTGAGGGACATGTGGTAGCCCTCCAATAGTCAGCGGCGTAAGGGATGACATGAATACCTGCAAGATCATGCGAGACGGGCGGGGATCCAGGGGGAGGGCTGCCATGGCGCGGCCCCGCTCCGTCAGCGCCCCGTCAGCGTCCAGGGCGCCGAGCGCGCGCAGCGTGCGCTCGGCCGCCGCCAGCGCGTCCCTGTCCGGCGCTGTCGGAAACGGGAAGTTCAGCACCTGCACCATCCAAGCACTCTGCACGCCGGTGGATCAGAAATACATGTTAGCTATGGATGATCACCTCCCTTATTGTCAAGATATCACGACTACAGCGCGCAAGTCCGGTTCACAAAAGGTCCAGGCAAACAGCGGACCTTGTCGATGCCCATGGCTTTCATGATGAGGGCCACGCCCTCTAGCGGAGTTTTCAGCACCTCTGGATCGCTGTGCTGCGGGAAGGAGTCATTGAAGTGAGCAGACGAGTACAGCCTGCACACAGAGGAATGAGACACTTCAGGGAATGTTGCATGGCATGGCTGCACTTTATAGCAGAATCCACTGTCAGAAAGCATGCCGCAGAGAGGTGCGTATCAAGGACGAGCAACACTAGAAGAAGCTGCATGGCATCATGGACATGTCTTCCAGAACTAAGGCATGCAAACCTATGGCATGCAAAGCTACACTGTGATGTACACAGGAGCATTGCAATTACTCCGAGCGGGAAGGTGACCTGTAGCAGTGCCCCGGGCCGGTACGGCCTGCCCGCCCTGCCCGCTGCTCGGCCGACGCTTTGCTGATCCAGGTGATCTGGAAGCGAGCGGCTGCCCCATGGCTGTCCAGAACCTTCTCCTTAGCCCTTCCAGCGTCCACCACATACCTGATCCCTGAACATTGATCAGGCTGTGTCAGGTTGTGGCAGTCTCATGACATCCTGCCACATATTGCAGTACATTTGGGGCTCTGCTTGTGAGTGCATGCTGGGAAGGTCACAGACAGTATTGCAGTCTGTGCTACATCTCACACAGGATGCAATCTTAAGCAGCAGGAACACCGAATGCTGCAGAGAAGATTTCCTGCGGGACAAGGGTGCTGGTGACAGGTTTTAGACAGATTGCCCACCTGGGATGGTGAGAGACGTCTCAGCCACATTGGTGGCTACAATGATGAGGCGGTGGCCCGAGGGAACAGCCCGGAAGACGGCGTCCTGGGCACCTCCGGGCAGCATGGCATAGAGCGGCAGCACATGCACGGGCATAAGTCCTGCCTGCTCCTGCCCAGACTGGTCCTTAGGAGCCTCATCACCCTCAGGAGCGCCATCCCCCTGTCAAGGCACATATACAGTGTGCAGTCAGACTCATCCCAATTTTGCTCAGTGCATCTGAATACCCTGTCGTGCAAGCTGCGGGCAAGCTAGTGCAGCGCTCGGGCGCTTGTGAGAGGAGCAGGCAACCTGCTGCATGCCTTGATATGAGGTCCAGCATGCACAGTCAGGATCCACACTCAGCCCTTCAAAGCACAGCACAGGCCCGCTCTGGCCGTTCCTCTTGCAGACATCAGTGCTCATGCTGTGTGAGACATGAGCAAAGGCGGGCAGTAGCCTGTACATGGGAGATCTCTGGCAAAGAGCAAGCATTGGGCACAAGGGGGGCACTGGGCAGCCCACCTGGGCCTGATTGAAGGCGGCCTCTGCGATGGCAATCTGCTCTGGGGTGAATTGGTCACCGCCTAATGTGGCAGTTTCCTCCTCCTCTTCCAATGCTTCCTCCGCATCGTAGTCATCTGTGCTTGCCTGAAGAGGCTCCGCGCTCTCAGCGTGCTGCTCCGCCTCATCCGCCCCGAATCCACCCACAGGGTTACTGGAAGCATCCTCCGGCTTCGGACCAGAACCTGCAAAGACAACCTGGCCTTCAACTCTCGCGTGACCTCGGCTGGATCTCTACACAAAGCGAGCTCAGCGCATCACGAATGAACCTCACATATGCGAGGACAAAGTCCGTACATGTCTCAGAAACTGCACCCGGTAGAAACAAGAAGCGTCTGCGGCTCACCAGGTTGCAGAGCTGCAGGACTTGGTGCATGCTGGCTCTTGGCGTACTTGGAGCGCAGCCGCGCACAGAGGTGCTCCACCTCGCGCTGCCCCGTCATAAACACCAGGACGCCACCAGGCGCAAGCCTCTCATGGATCTGAACCACCTGAGCAAGAAGCAGCAGCTTGCCACGCTGAGCAACACTTGCTGGAGCTCTTACCAAGTCAATGCCTTGGCTGCTGAGAATAGCCCTTCGCACACTACCGGTGGATCATATAGCCTAGGCGACCTGTCCCTAGGTCAAGCAGAACACAGGAGCGCCGATATCACTCAAAGACAGCATCAATGGGGTATAGCAGACTGATAGACTCTCTCGCAATGTTCCCAAAAAGGCTTCAAGACAGTGTGCATGGCTACTGTCATGCTCACCTTCCCAAAGGCGGCCCCAACATAGTCATAGAGCTCGGTGCGGCGGCAGAAGTGGACGGTGACAGGGTACTGGCGAGCGGGAACCCTAATGATGGGTGGCGGGGTGGGGAACAGCTTTGTGTTGGCGGCAAAGTCCTCCACGCGCAGCGTGGCGCTCATGATGACGAGCTTGAGCGGGGGGACCTCGCCCCCCTGCTCGGCCATCTGCTTGCGCAGGGGCACCACCCTTGACAGCAACCCTGCAAGGCAAGCCTGATACTTGGATCATCTACACCCTGACAGTCAGCTGCATGTGCCTTCTCCTCTTGCTGATGAGATAAGGTGGCAGAGACATCCTCTCCTTGCTTGGCAGCTGCTTGGTCAGGGGCCTTTCTGGAGAAGCAAGCATTGCACTGCCGGTAGCTGACAGTGCCTTTTGAACCTTGCATCATCTAAGTACTGATGAAGCTTCACAGACATGGAGTAAGACTTGCACTGCTGAGAAACAGGTTGACAGCAGCTTTATGACTGTGCAAATCCCAGACTCGTCAGCCTCATATACTTTGTGATGTTGCTCGAGAACACGGATGAGAATGTCACATTCTGCCTACGCGAGCAACAGAAGTGTGCCAGACTTGCATGATGTCGTACCTAGGAGGAGGTCTGTGTTGAAGCTGCGCTCGTGGGCCTCGTCCAGGACCAGGACGCTGTAGGCGCGCAGCAGCAGGTCGCTCTGCAGCTCGCGCAGCAGGATTCCGTCCGTCATAAACTTCACGGCTGTGTCAGCGCTGACCTGGCGGTCATACCGCACCTGTGTATGGCATTCTTCAGTCACTGCGTGGCGCCCTCAGTGGCAACCTGACCTTAGTGCAAATGTGACTTGAGGGCAATGTCCTCAAGGTGAAAAGAGGACGACATGCTTCGCTTTTGCAAGGGCTTGCTGCGCATCAAGGCCAAGCAAGCCTTGCAATCTGTGCTGACCATACAGGCCCAAAGATCAGTGGTCAGCAGAGCCGCTGTCAAAGAACTATGCGGCTGTGGTGCAAGAGAGATATAATAGGAGCTGGTCATATGCAGAGCTTGCAACAGCCATGACACTGAGCTGGGAGGGATGACACTGTAATGCCAAGGTTGAAGCAGGGTCAACTGAGGCATGCAGAGACATACCTGGTAGCCAACAGCGCCCCCAACTGAGCAATTGAGCTCCTCTGCGACGCGCCTGGCGGCTGCAATGGCGGCCACCCTGCGCGGCTGAGTCACACCTATCCGGCCTGCCCTCTCAGGGAACTGCTTGCTGCCATACCCTGCCTCATACAAGAATTGGGGCACCTGCATGAAGATTCAATGTCTCAGATCCCCAGGGTCATGAGAGGGTACTTAGTGTGAACATCGAATCACTTAGTCTGTCATGTGCTGTGAAGTGGAAGTTCCGTCTTCCGCACAGACTGTGTCAGGGGCTTTCAGGAACTGGGCGACGGCTACATTTACAGATGCAAGGTATTGCCAGTGTGATGTGCTACTGCAATGATGAGCTTGCCTGTGTTGTTTTTCCAGAGCCGGTCTCTCCGCAGAGCAGGCACACATCGTTGCCTGTTATGGCCTCCATGATCTCCTGCTCCATGCCCAGAACAGGCAACCCTGCCCGCGCCTCCTGTATGTGCTCCCGGCGCTGCACTGTGACAATCCTCGTGGGTCCTGCCTGGGCATGGGACGCCCGCCTCTCCTGCACAGCATCTCTGAGATGTCAGATGCCTGCTGTCATCATGTAAGCCCTGCTACGCCTCAGTCTGGTATGCACATCCCTCCAGCAAAACGTGACGAGCGTGTGACATGCCAGCATGGCCTGCAACTTCAAGCTTCCCCTCCTGCACAGCACGGCTTTGGCAGACAAGAGCTGTTGTTAATAGGTATGGGGCATGAGCATGTGCACGTGTCTTGATATGTGGACACAGCAGGGCACGGTGGGCAAAGGATGATAGAGGGTGAAGGCTGGATACGGCAGACAGAGACCTTTATGGCTTCATCGTCCTCGTCTGGTGGGAGGCCCATCTGCTGCCGGATGCTCTGCGCCAGCTGGCGCTGCTCAGTCAGCGACATGCTGGCAGGTGGCTGAGCCGTCTGAACCTCAGCCATGACCTGCGTTCAAAGAGGGCAGTCTCAATGAGGCACCCTCACATGTGCAATGATGGAATAGCCATGCAGAGTGTCGTGCCTGCAGGATGCCATGCTCATCATCCCTGGCCTGTTGAAGTCTGCTCAATGGTATCAAGGCGACCAGTGTAGCAGGAATGCCTCCGGCAATCATCATATTGCGCACAAGGCATCTGTGCTGCGCACATTGCCTCCACACCATTGAGGTGATCTTCAGGTGATATGCCGGCAACACGCAGTGAGAATTTTGCCCAGATTCAACACAGTCGGAATCAAGGGCAAGGGCAGAGCTCTGCACCTCATCCTCGCTGGTGACACTGGCATCGTCTTCAGAAGGACTCTCTTCAGGCATGCCTCTTGCCTGGAGCGTTGCTTCAACATTCGCATGAGGCCCTGCAGAGCAGCAGTCACGATATGCCTCTGCCTGATAAGGGCATACTGGAAGCTATCAGAGCTGGCAGGCCCTTACTGCTTGTCTGACAGGTCCAATGGCATGACCTTCAATTGATGTAAAGGATTCTCTGTCGCTGTGGAGCAGGCCTGTGATAGCACGACGGGAAAAGTGGGCAGAGGTAGGTTCCAGGCATGGCTTACTTTCAGGCTCCACGTCTGCTGTAAGGACCGGCCTCTCGACCTCCAGCAGTGCATTGCCAGGGGCGTCAAGCCCCAAGCGCTGGCAGGCGAGGGCATGCCTCAGCTTCTGCCGCTTTGTCGGCGTCTGCACAGCAGCCACACAGGCTCAGTCATAGGTTTCTTTCAGAAAGTCATCACAATTCACAAGAGCATGAGTTGTTGGCATCCGAGGAAAGCAGGGTCAGGTCATGCAAAGTCCTTCCGAGCTTTACGCATTCAGTCAGGACGTAGAGACATCCTCAGGGGACTAACTTGCAGCGCACAAGACCACAGGGTGGGCTGCTCAGGAGCAATTAAAGCGACGCAATGAGGCTTTGGCAGAGTATCTGTTGAAACAGAGATGCAGCACACCTGGCCAATCATGGCAGAGGTCTGCAGTAGGGCAAGCTCCTCTTTGGACAGCTCATTGCTGGCAAGTGTCTTCAGCACCTGCGCATGGGCAGCATTGTTTGCTGCAGACTTTATCCATTGTGATGCAAATGCTGCAGGTGCAATTAGGAGCAGGATTCCTTACACCTCCAGGTCTGCTATACAAGGTTTGCTGAGGGCCTGCACTTCCACCGAGTGCAGGAGGAAGTACCTGTGCGCGCTCTGCGCGCTTTGCCTTGTCCTCCTCTATCTTTCTGAGCTTGCGCTTCTGCGACTTGCTGAGGCGCTTAGCGGGCGCTGGAGCGCTGTCTGGGCCAGCTTCAGACGCAGGCTTCTTTGCCTTGGTCTCCAGGATGAGCACATTTGTGTCCTCACCTTGCCTGCAAGGAGGCTCCACGGTCTTTTGGCTGCTTATGGTTCCAAAGCTGCCAGATTTGGAGGGGCAACTCATCTTCCCCTGGGCTGGCATTCTAATTGACTATTGTAGGGCCCGTTGAAATGTAATGAGAACAAGATCTGCTCACGATGGGGACTCAGGAGTGGCAGCTCGGGCATCGTCAGGGGCGAAGGTGTCTAGTGCATTGCTGAGGGCTGCTGCCTTTCTTTTGCTGGTCTTCTGCGTATTGCTCCTCTGCTTGCGCTCTCTCTTACTCCTCATTGCTTCGAGAGACTCTGTAGGGTATAGTTCTTCGTCTATAACATGCCTGCCAAACAAAGGCTGGCAGTACCGGGTCCTAGTGCAAGCACATACTGTCAGCCGACGATCAGGAACATTGATGCATCTGGGTGCTACAAGCATATACTACAGCATCACTTGATGGTACATCGCGAGTCAGTCGCTCTTTTCATTCCCATAGCGATCTCCGAAAGCGATCTCCGAAAGCCGTTTCGGAATCCCGGAATGACTCGGGTGAGAGACGCCCATTCGCCTTATTGTTCTGCACCAGCGATATCCTGACTGATATCTGCCGCTTTGAAAATCTGCAAAGTACACATATACAGCTTCATTAACCACGGCGCCTTTCAGCTCATCACAAACGTTCTAGGGCTCCCAGCGTTGCTCATGAAGAACGACACCAGATCTGCCTCGGAAGCGTGTGAAGACTCTCGCATGATTGATTTCTTGAAGCTTGCCTTGAGAGAGGTACGTTTCCCTTGATACATATCTATATCACCTAAAAACCGCAGCTTATGAATGACAGGAGGCTCAAGTAGAGGGAATGCTCTACAAAACATGCAGTGGTATTCTGAATCACTTATACAACGCCCAGCAATGTCTTCTTTTGCAGCTGGAGGACGCACAGGGTGCTCCAGATGCAGAGGCTCAGCAGGCCCTCAGGACGCTGCAAAAGCAGATGAAGCACCTGGAGCATGCGCAGCGGAGCGCCGTTGATGACAGCGCCTCTCAGCCCAACGCAGAAGCCCCTTCTGACATTGAGATCGCCAGCAGCATCGACAGGTATGCCTGTGCCCTGTCATCTCTGCGTAACCTGCACCTGCTCTGCTGTACAGGTCCTGCTATCCATCTGGGTGCCACCACTAGGTCCTAGATATCTCATTGGTGCCACTCTATGCCAACAACAGCAGCGCATGTCCCCGTGGCACGTCATTCGCGGTGCCTGGCAACAGAGACGCCCAAAAGGGCTGGAACCAAGCACAACTATTCTGGGCGCTACGCTGATGTGGCCATGTGATGGGTGTGCCAGGCTGGACGAACAGTTGGGGGCCCTCGAGAGCAAGCTGAGGGATGCAGACGGCGAGGTGCAGCAGCTGCTGGGGCACAGCACAGCCTTGTGGCTGGATGAAGGTGCAGGGCCGCCTGGGCAAGACGAGGCCAGCTCAGACAAAGAGCAGACCGGAAATGGATCGGTGCAAGCTGATGATGCTGATGGTCCCATACAGCGGCGGCCCAGATGACTCATGACACAGTAATGTCTCGAATAGGGTCAGCAGGTCAATCAATGGATGCGCAAGTTCGTGAGAACAGCAGAGCTGGAACAGATGAACAGATCCAAAAAGTATGTTGAAGGCCCCCCCCACAGGAGCCAATTGTGGTGTTGGTGAAGCAGAGCGCTCTATAGGGAGAGAAATACTTCATGCCGTTCAATGGCAGTAAAGGTATGCCAGTGTTTCAATACAGCCAGCTTCTTCAACAGAGGCAGCACAGGGCGCCGCAGTGCATCGTCTGAGTGCAAGTGTGTCACAGATACCATCCTAGTAGGGTGACTCATCTCAGAGTGCATCCATGGAGCAGGCATGACAGGCTATGCATGCGGTGCAGTGGTGCTCACTGCAATGGCAACTGTACTGAACATGTGATTAAGGCGCAAGGTACCAATTAAGACCAAACAGTCGGTTACAAAGCTTTCCCCTGTGTGATGCAAGACCACGATTACGTCAACCCACCTCCTAGTTGGCTTTTCAACAGCAGTGCCATCACGCAGCAGAGCTCACAGTATGTCTGTGTGCGCCATCTGTCTACGAGAGATAGCTGAAGAGGACGAGGCCTTCGTAGAGGGGTGCCTGCATCGCTTCTGCCTCTCGGTAAAGGTCTCATTATTGATCCAGATCGTTGAGGTGCCCTGTGCGCCCGAGCGGCTCATGTCCTTTGAATGCAGGGGGGAGCATTCTATGACACCGTCATACTGCATTTGCAGCAGGACACATGCCCGGTACACTACGCCGAGCACAAGACAAACAGCAGGCATTTGGACAATGATCAATAGACTGCTGGCTTGGTCATGACGTAGCTCTTATGTGTGGACATCTGCTGTTGCAGTGCATCTCGAAGTGGACTGCTGCACAGTTGGATAAGGAGAACACCTTGAAATTCCTCGCCTGCCCGTTGTGCAAACAACCCTACACTTCAGTCCTCTACGACTGCAGATCAAACTTCTTCAGGTGAGGCAGGGTGCTGTGGGCATGCCAGTGTGTTGCCTGTTTCAAAGTACATGCTTAGCCTGGATGACTGCCCTATCTCTGTGCATGCAATGCTGACAGGGTGGCTGAAACTGCTCAACACATGCAGGCGTAAGGAGTTCATCAAGAGTGCTGCATCAAAGTTTGGGGGAGGCTTACCAGACTATCAGCCATCTGCAGATCAGCTCCGCAGGCGATCCTTGTATTACTCACCCGTGTCCGCAAGTGGTGACAGGCAAGCTGAACCCCAGGTTTCTTGTGGCTCACATGCTGAGGGGGCATGGCAATGCCATGCATGATTCGACTCCTGCAGAGTACTGTTACACATCTGCTTGCAAACACCGCTTTGCAAAGCATGCACGGCATCCAGTTGAGAGAAGTGTGACCTGCAGGTCACCAGGCAAAGCAGAAATCAGGTTGACACTTCTGAGTCGGCCTGAGGTGTCTTCCTGGATAGACAGGGAGCTGCAGGCTCTGCTGCTGGATGGCGACGTGAGCGTTGTCAGTCAGCATATTCTCGGGAGCCTGCGTGTTGCCTTCCCAGCATCTGCCAAGCGGTGTGAAGCGCCCTGGCTGTACTCTTTTGCCATATGTACTGCCCTCGGATGCAGAATCTGTGTACAAGTGTGCCCTGCTGTTGCTTGCCTGGGGAGACATGGTGAAAGCTTCTGCTGGCAGCTGTATTATGACTGCTGTGCTGTGAGGTGCAGTCTGCCTGTCTCATTTAATGGTCCCACTTTCAGCAGCTGCTAAGCAAGCTTGGACTGCAGGGGGCCAGGATTGAAGCAAGCCAGCACAGTCAGCAAAGACAAGGTGACATTCCACGGTTGATGCCCACAACTGCCAACATGTCACGCACATGTTCTCAGACATGCCCACAACGGGGCTGCTCACAGTACATAATTGACAGGTCTGATGGACACTGGTCTGTCCTCTCACAAATATCCCAGAAGGACACATTATGATGGACCTGCCGCCTGAGGTAATTCTGATACAGGTGTGGGTAATGCACTGACTGACTTGTCCGTTGTATGCAGTGCCTGGAGGTCGCAGCAGCAGCTGCAGCCATCTATCTGCAGAACAGTGCAGCCCAGTTTGCTTCAGAGCTGTGGCAGTTTGTGGCCTCAGGCCTCTCTGTGCAGGCGCATGACCGCCTGGTGTTTGGGGCTCAGGAAAGCGCAGACAGGCACCGCAGTGCAGGGGCGCCAATGAATGCTGAAGGTTGTCAATCTCTACTTGCCCTCATCATGACATCCCTAGAGCCTCCAGAAGCAGACTAACACGATCATCTGGATCATAGGGCCTGGAAGCAGTTGAAGGACCCTCCAGGGACACCCTGTGCCACATGCGCTATTATGGCGCAGGGTGCATGAGTGCTGCCATTGCTTTAGCATTGTGCACTCTATGCGCAGGTCTATCTCATCTAAGAGCTGGGATGTGTGCTGCAGAGCAGGACAGGGAAGAGGGCGAGCTCTCTGGGGAAGAGGCTCAGAGGCAGCCTTCAGAAGAACCAGATCTGTCCCTGTCCTACCACTCAGGTCAGCCTCTCATGCATCTCAAGGATGAGTGTGACTGGCAGCCCAACAGGAGCACATTGCCTGCTTGAACTTCACAAAGCACTCGAGAGACTTTTTGGCTTCACTCTGTCAGTGGAGTATACCCTGGCACATACAAAGACAGTAAGGCGGAGAGCCCGGTCAGAGCGTCTTGTCCTGCAGACACACCAACCAGAGATGGCAAAATGTCAGGGTGAAATGCGTTACATGCAGGTGGATATGGCAGCGAGGATAGTGACGCATACATCCCACTCGTGAAGAGTACCCTGCAGAGTGAAGCCACCAGCCGCAGCGCTCGGGGCGCAGCAGATGACAAGGAGGGGCATCCTAGCGCTGGTGATGCCAGTCACCTTGCAGCAGCGTCCAGCAAGCCATCAGAAGAGGACACGCGTCTCTCTGCAGCAGCCCCATCAGACAGTAGGGTCAGTGCGGCAGATCACAGCATTAGCGCTAACGGCCATGGATGCGATGCGGATGCGGACACAGAGACGGATAGGCATGTAAATGGCAGCAAGCAGCAGCAGGTTGAGGGATCTGAGCAGCCGCTCAGCGGTGAGAGAGACGATGTGCAAGCAAGCGCAGGGCAGGGCAAAAGGAAGAGGAAAAGCAAAGGCAAGAAGGGCAGATCCCGGGCAGCTAAGAGGCAGGCACAGCACGATGAGACGACCGAGGCTACTGCAGGGCAGGACCAGGATCCAGGAAGTCCAGAAGCTGTACCAGGTGACAGCATCTGCAATGAGCAGGGCCTTACTGACTTGAGGGAAGCAGCTGTCATGTGGGCACAGAAGGCACAGCAGAGCTCCAGCAAGGAGCAAAAGGAATCTACACCACAGCAGTGACCCTAGGGAATGGTGCAGAATGTGATAAGCTCAGCCGGGAGCGGCTCAAGAGGCTCCTCTCAAACAATTCAAGGAGCAGGACAAGCTTTGGGGTGGCTAAATAGCGGAGAGCTCTGCAAGAGCTTTGACGTGCAGAGTGAAATAGGCTGAACTGCATAAGGCAGCTGTTGGGTGTGCTGACACTAGGAGTCCACAGTACAGCGCAGTGTGTGACACTATCCTCAGGTTAAAGCTCTTGCACATTATGTCTTTGCAAATGCCCTGGTATGGGCGCTTAATTATGCAGATTTGTCGTCTGCTGCTATAAGGCTTTCACTAAAGTAAAGCTGCAACATTTACCTCTGGCAACACCGCGAATGCAGCGAAAAAGTGGCCCAAAGTGCTCGCAGAGACCATCCACGCGCATCCATTCGCCCTGTTTGATGCGGGATATGGACAGTGACACTGAAAGCTCTGTTCAAGCAGAAGCGAAGTGCCCGAAAATGGCAACGCCGTCGGCCTGGTCACCACATCTGATGGACAGTAAGCCCTGGCTGCCACCTCGCTGTACCTGCTCAAAGCCAAGGCACAAAGAGCACTGTCAAGTCTGAGAAAGCAGAGTGTGCAGTCATGTTGTCCGCCGCCTGTTCCTCCCGTTCAGTGGTGGGTCTGGGCCAGAGACACACCTGCAGACACAGCCTCAGTGCTAGCAATGGGACAGCAGCAAAGCTATACATGAAAAGCAGCCAGACATACCACCTAGAGGTAAGATAGAGCTTCTCTGGAGCACAATGCCGTCGCAGGACGGAGCAGTGGCTGCATAGAAGCTGAAGAAATACTGTTGCTCCCTCATTTGTGCTGCAGCTGCTGCAGTCCTACCTTCCAAAATTGCTCTTTGCTTACCCTTGCATACCTGTATTGATATTCTGAGTGCCCTGCGCTGTGCATCTGCAGATTGTCGTGGGTGAAGACGAGGCACCAGAGAACGCCTTAAAGCGCTTCAGATGGGCGACAAAGTCCTCTGGACTGGTAAACGAGGTATGTTCTAGCCGTGTCAGAGTATAAATCTGGAGCTCGAGAGTGTAAGCCGTGCATGGAGCACACCGAGTCTGTTTCTCCCCAGAGAAACACTCACCTTGGAGGGGATGTGCAGGCGAGACGGCGGAGATACTTTGAGAACAAGCAGGACGAGATCAAGCGGCGGGTAAGGGACGGGCACATGAAGAAGTCCAAGTGAGTTCTCCACATGCAGAGTGTCCTTGGGCCCTCTACCTCATGCAGCACTACAGTGAAAGCCAAGAATGCATTGGGTAGCTGCCCAGCATGAGCAGATCCCTGAACCTGCGATGTGAAGGATGTCTAAAGCCTGGGCCTCCTAGCAGCTGCTTCAATTATAAAGTCCTACAGGGCTCGGCGATGTCAAGAAGGGCTTTGTGCCAGCGAGTCTATCAATTGCATTTGGAAGCCTGAAAGGTTGGGTGATATCTTCTGGGTATCAAGCCACGAGCTTTGCCTGCAGGAGATATGTCCCACCTCCAACATATGAGGACGCAGTCACAACAATGGAGCCAGCTCCTTTTGCAGACCTCTTTGGCGACTCGGAGGATATCTTTGGACAGCAGGTAAGGAGGCTTGCTCATGTTACAGCTGCAGATTGCCATGCTAGACTTGTAGTAGGGACATGCGTACGTGAACTGCTGTTTGTCTCTTTCTGTGCGCAGCGTCGCATCTTTTTATGCCAACAATTACAGCACAGTGCCTCGTTGCTGCCTGTCATGATAATTTATGACCTAAAAGAACACACAAGAACTGTCCCCTGGGGGGCCCATTGAGTGATGCCAGGACTGTAGTCAGATTCATGGAGTACATGTGAGGGAGAACAGCAGGCAGTCAGACATACAAGCACAGCGTGAGGGAGGTGTCCCTGTGCAGGGTGGTGGAGAGGATGCACCACAGACTCGCAGTGCTTTCTAGACTTTGCATTCAGGACAGGGATGGACTGTGAACGTATGAATGCATGAGGCATTAGGTGGATCATGCTGGGATTTGCCGACTGGCTTCTAGAGCAGAAATTGTTGAAAGATCGGCACTGGTCTGTATGGCTGGTGTACACTCATCAGCGGAGCCTCAAGGAAGGGGTCAGTGGAAACCCTGGGCCTTCAATAGGCTAAATGTCCTGGGCTCATGGACTGATTGTCGAGGCTCGCTGACTTTTGCATATCAGCGCCTATCTCTGTAAAGCATGGATCTGTGTAAACCAAGTGATGCATTATGAAAAGCTCAGCTAGTTGGTGTTCTGGCCGTACCTGTGCACACTTTCCACTCGCATCGATGAGATATCTGTGCACATGTCATTGTCATGTATCCTCCTCCGTCGCCAGAAGAAAATTATCTATATAGGGCAATATCTTGAGCAGTTCTCTGTTTGCATACACTATCTGCCAGACTGGCCACTGGATAAACAGCTTTAGGATAATGCTCATCAGGATTGGTTGCTGTATCACTCACATTACAAGGATGAAGTATAGCAGCATGACACAGTGTCCAAACAAGCTCTGCTCATTGCCTATCCCTAAGCCAATGCACAGCCCACAGGAAGCACACTAGAACCAATATTGACAAGTGCTGTTGATGCAGAGGGACAACGCAGCTGGCAGCATCAAAGTGCAGGCTCGGAGTTGTCTCTTCTCTTCTGGCAAATGCTGGGGCACTACACAGCACTACACTATCTCAAGAAACAAGAGCCCGCTGCGGCTATCTAGGTGTACTGCCACATACAAAACCAGCCACAGACCTTGGTGTAACAAAATCTTGAAGTATTGCTGCTTCTCAGTATCCAGGCCATCTGGTATCCAAGTTAAGGCGCTCTGATTGCGCATCTGCAGGCCCACAGCTGTATCAGACATTGGCAACAGTGGTTGAATTTGATCCTCAGGTCGCATCTTCTTTCCAGGGATCCCAAACCCACACAAGATCTCCTCTGCTTTGCAGCAAAGTGCCTGGAGTACTTTGACAACAAGACACCGCGCGCTTTCCTCACAATAATCTGCAGCTGGAATCATCATTGGCCATACCATCGTCCAGGGAGGCAACTGGCGCCGTGCGGTCAGGCCCATCAGACGATGGGGATGAGGCATGAAGGATACAGGGTCATAGTGATGCACGTAAGGTGCCTCCTAAGCCACAGCCCAAACGCGTTGGGGTTCCAGGGAGAAGCACTGTGCAGCCCATGCGTCCCTGGGGAGGATGCAGCAGGTAGCCTACCTATCCACAGGTGCTCTGGGTGCCGCCGTTGGAGGAGATGGTGCCTCCGCAGTTCTGGTTGGTGATGTCCCCGCCGGGTCCGTTGTTGTTCACAACGCTGCCGTAGCCACCCTGCGCCACATTTCAGAATGTCTCAGTACATGTGCTGGCACGTACACCTCTTGTCACTGCTCGCAACAGAGCCAGGCCCCACTCTGCATCACAGTTACAGCCTCACTTATGAGCCATGCTTCTGCGATGGACTGCTATGATTACAGCATTGTCGCTCCCATGTTGTGCGATAGTCAGGGTATTCTGCAGGTGCCCTGACCTCTGTCGTCTCCCATAGAAAGTGCTAGCCAATGTCAAACAGCTGCCTCAGCTCCAAGCTGTAAAGAGTTTCGCCAAGCATGTGGGCGCTGCCTCTGCATGCTGCTCTGGTGAAGGGCTGTAATGTGTAGATGTCTCCATTGCCCTTGAGGGAGACGCAGAGAGCAGGCCTACCGAGTTGTTGTTTGTGATGGTCTGGCCCGGGCCGCCAGAGTTGTTGTTGGTGATGTCGAGCATCCTCCTGCCACCGCCTCCATTGTTGTCTGCACCAGAACCAAGGGTATAAGCGTGACACCCAGTGTATCATCAGGCGCCATCCTGCAATGATGATATGCTGCGGGAAGATACATCTCGATAGGCTACATGCAAAGAGGCGGCTGATATTCAGGTGCTGCGCAGCAGCTTCAGAGCTGGACACATGTCCAGTCCACATGACATGACACGGCAAGTCAGAGGGTGACATCACAGGGACTATGCGCTCCAAAAGAATTGAGCGGGTTGCCAAAGCAGGAACGCACTGTTGTTGTTGTTGTTTGCGGGGGTCCCGCCATTGTTGTCTGCAGTGTGCACAGGAAACGCATCACGCTAAGCACCACATACTGAGACCTTGGTAGGTGACATCAATGCTCTATTGTCTGGAAGACAATGGTATGCACTTGCAGGTCCTATGTAGTACAAAGGAGCAGCTGTTAGGGGGGCTCATGACGCTCACTGTTGTTGTTGTTGTTGGTGGTGGTAGCTCCATTTGCGCCATTGTTGTTGTTGTCTGCAAAGTACATGGTCCACATCAGCCAGTCACTTGTGGAGGCATCAAGACTCACAGTATCATGCCTGAGCTTGCCTACATGGGGCACGCATGCTAGACTTGTCATGGCACAGACCAAAGCCTGATACTAAAACTGCTGATTTGCGGTAAATATGTGAGGAGCATGTACAGGGGTTGCAATGGTCTCTGAGCAGAGCACTCACTGTTGTTGTTGGAGGTCGCGGCCGCTCCACCATTGTTGTTGTCTGTATGGCACACCGCATGTCGTTTCCATGAGCACGACACCTAATATCCGTCCGTCTCAGCCTTTGCGGTAGGGGCATGATCGGAATGTCAAGAGCCTTTGCTGAGCAAGAGTGGAGAGAAAACCTTGACACGCATGCCTGGCGACAAAGCATTGTGCAAAGTTAAATAGGAGTGCTGGTGGGACTCACTGTTGTTGTTGTTGGCAGCACCATTGCCACCGTTGTTGTTGTTGTCTGCACAGCAATCCTGGCTCAATACATGCGAATGAGGCCCAATGTATGGTCTAAATCCAGGATCACAGCAACAGGCTCCTTCCATAATCCTCTGCTCAGGCCGAGAGATGGCGTCAGCCATGATATGAGGCACTCTTGGCAAGGGATCTCATTCTGAGATTCCAAAGCCTTCCTGCTGGCAGGAAGGTGCCTTGCGGCCTCAGATGCAGAGAGGTTTTGGAACCAAGGGAGACTCACTGTTGTTGTTGGCAGCCCCATTCGCGCCAGCATTGTTGTTGTTGTTGTCTGCATTGAAACGGAATACCGTCATCAAAGGCTTACATGAGAGGGGACCCTGTTGTGTGTGGCATAAACCTAGCTGGCATTTGCATCACATCAAGATCCCAGCTCAGAAATGCGACATACAGGCACAATACACCACCTACAGTGTGTCCTGACCTCTGAACCACACAAGTCTGCAACCTCCATGGGAGTGGAGACGCACTGTTTGAGGTGGCAGCGGCTCCTCCGTTGTTATTGTCTGCGCGCACACAGATGAGTCAGAGCCATCTCATTCGTCGAAATCCTCAACGGGCCTGGCATGAGTCTTCGCATGGACATGTTAGGGTGCCATGCAGGACCTCATTCTTGCCCATCTACATAGTCACTGGTGGATGGGTCTTGCACAAAGAGCACGCACTGTTGTTGTTGTTTGAAGTGCCGCCATTTCCATTGTTGTTGTTGTCTGCAGCGAAGCACATGCATGGTCAGAATTGCAACACTTGCAGTGGAGCTCAGCCTGTGCAAGTGTGTGACATGGCAGTGACATTAGCCTCTGCATACAAGGCCTGCCCTTCTCTTCCTTGATTGCATTCAACACAGTTTGCATGCAGGGTACTGCAGATGTACTGTCAGTGAAGCCAGGCAATCAGTGCGCACTGTTGTTGTTGGCTTGGCCGCCCTGGCCATTGTTGTTGTTATTGTTATTGTTGTTGCCTGCAGCACAGACACAGACCATCAAACTTGTAGGCTAGCTAGGAGAGCCTTTTTCGACGAAATGCTGCTTTGCCATACTTGCTCCCAGAACACGTTCGGGCACAATATGTCTCAAGGCAGTATGTGTCTTGGAGGTTGCTGAATATTTTATGTGCAATGATTTAGATGCACCATTGCCACAAAGTGCAGAGGTCTCACTCTGCTGACCATTGTACCACTGGCCGTTGTTCCACTGCCCGTTGTTCCACTGTCCGTTGTAGTACTGTCCGTACTGCGTCAGCTTCCTTCCTGCAGCATGGACATTGTAACTGTAAGCAGATGCTCCCTGGGTTGAGTACATAAGATAACTCGGAGTGCGCCAGTGTATACCGAACTGTGCATGCATGCAGGGAAGCAGGCTGTCTCAAGCTGTGCTCCAGCAAGCTCAAAGCCCCTGGCAAGTTCGTTGTCCCCCGGAGGTTTAGCAGTGTTGGTCAGACTGTCCAAATTGTACTATAATTTGGACATCATGCAACCCGCAGATCAGCTTGCAGCATACAGCAATGCTGCGTTGGTATGCAATAGGCAGATGTCCAAGCACTCACCCTCATGGTCGAGCTGGGTGCTCTGCACTGATGCGCTGGCCACGCATGCAAGTGCCAGCACTCCTGCAACCAGCAGAGCCCTTCCTGCCATTGGAGCCTGTGTGTGAACCTGCACCACATTGATAAGGGCCGTCAGAGAACGCGATACAAACCGTACGCCCCTGACCAGCAAATGTCGCGCAAGCAGCCTCTTCTCAGCATGGCTGACATCTAGCAACACCCCCTGGATGCTGCCTCAGCACTAGAGATCAGGTTGCGGATGCTTCACAGCGCTCCCTGATCCTTTACGACGATCAATGATGTTCAGGTCCCCATGAGCAGATCCTCATCGACTCAGACAACAACATGGGAAGCCTGCCCACTAAACACGGAAGGTGCCTGGAGGATCCCCCTGCTGATAACATCGACGTGCGCTGATGGCCTAGGCAGGGCATTCAATGCGACTCGCTAGAGAGATGCAGAATAAGCCCAGCACGCCCACGCGCGGTCGGAAGCGCACCTGGAGCCGGACGGGCCTCAGCGAGTGCAGCTCTTAGTAGCTAGCAGGCGATCGAGCGTGAAGGCGACTGGCTCTTGCAACCCACTGTGAAGATCCTCAGCGATGCGGCGATGTCGAGGGTGTGCTTGCGCTGGCGAGCAGGGCGTCGCAAGGGGCTTATAAAGGGATCGCCACCTGTCCACAAAGCGCACTTGGCTGTCGATTTCGTTTCGGGAAGTGCCACCTGGCTGACCAGCTTCCACACCCACTGCACCTGGGCCTTCCGGACCTTCATGAGTCTTGGGTAGCTGCGTATGGGCTTCAGGTTGCAGTAGTATTGAGACAATCACAAAAGCTAGGCATTGGTTTGCAAATTGGTAGGCCTGAGTAAGGCCACAAGTGTTGACATGCTGAGTTCCAACAAAGAGTTGCTCAGATCGGCTTAAGTTCATGCCTTCAAGGCGTCTTTTTGCTCATGAACTCAGGCAATGTCCTCCTTTCTCCAGCCGTGATAGAATGCTACGAGGCCCAGCTGTCAGCAATATCTTGCCTGGCCATGGACAGCCATGTCACCAAATGCGCATCAGCGCAAAATTGCACTGTTTGCAAGCAACGGGACGTCGCCTAACATCCCATGACAGTTCCAGTAATGCTCCCACCCCAGAGCTTCTAGGATGCCACTGCAGCTGTGCTGGGGATCCCTAGGCTGCTCAATGCCTAGGCCCTGCTCTCCTGTGAGCATGAGCCTGTGCCCACTGTTACCGCCCAGTTGGCTTCTCTGAATCGAACTGGATTGTCACCGGTCCCTGCGCATGTCGTCAGACAGCTCACATGAGGTGATGCATTGCATCTCTCGCTTTATGTTATGGGGCTTGCACCCTACTGATAGGACCTTCAATTGCTTTGACAGGCACTTTACAGCTCTTGCCAAGATGTCAATTGGGAAGGCTGGAGACAGGACACAATACAAGGGCAATAGATATTGCAGCAGGGCTCACGTCGTTGACAAGCGACACATCCATCATGGCTCCAAAGATGCCATCCTTGACTTGATCAGCTACATACTCGCCGCGCAGCCGCTCAAGGAATTCCAGATAGAAGTCCTTCGCCTACACAAGAGCCGTCCATACACACCTAGAGTGCAACTTCATGTGTCAAGTCCCCTTTTTAGGGCTGTACGCCTCACAGACAAAGGTACCCCTCTGCACCCAGGATCTCTTCAGCCCATCAGCAACATCCCTTTGTCAGCATGCAGAGAGTGAGTATACTGCACCTTTGTAGGCGGCATCGCCAGATGATAGTCTGGCTTGTTTCCTTTCGCCAAGGCGTACAGCGTAAACTGGCTGACCTGCATACCAGCAGCATCAGACCACTGGAGGTGCTGGTTTAGCTAAAACTTGCATGAGCTTGTAGGGCGAAGAGTAGGGCAAGCTGCATGTCAGACTGGGACTTGTACATACCAGTAGCAGCTCATACTGCTTCTGAGAGACCTGCGTGTGGACAAAAGCGGCCTTAATGCTATGACGCTTGCTTTGTCCTTGTGAAGCACATGCTCTCTGCATTGTGTGTCAGGTCAGCACACAGCAGAGAGAGGCGCATACGCTCTGATCCCAGGCCTTCACCCCATCGTCAGTGGGCCAGATCCTGAAATTGAGGAGCTTTCTGCACCTGCAGGACCATTCCAGTATATCAATAGAGGACCCAGGCATTACGATTCTCCCAGTATTGGTCCCTGCTGATCGGAGACTTACAAAAACTCCTGGTCTGCTGGTGTGTCCCCCTCTCTTATGCCGATGAGGCACAGCAGCCCCGGCCCGATGCTTGACACCACTTTGCCGTCAACCTGGATGGATGAAAGCCTTGCTGCTGGCGACATCGTGTGCGATATAGTGCAATATGTGCAGCTCAGAGGTGGTAAGTACCTCTACGCTAGCTCTCTTGACCCTCTGGACGACAGCCCTCATAGCTCTGACGAGTAAGGATGATCTGAGATATGACTTTGCCTTTGATGCACGAGAAAAGGCGCGCTGTATCGGCGGCCCTGCCAGAAGCATGCCAGATTAATGGGCTCACGGGAAAAGACTCTGCTTGCAGCACTTCTGACCTGCATAACCATCTAGGCTCCCCCCTTTACACTTCGGAATCATCAGCAAGGATATTGCACGCTTCGCTCGCTCAAGGCGAAGAGGTGGGTAATGTGGAAGCTGCCTGCGCACTGGAAGCTATGCAGCCCCTCTCCCTTGCATTCCCCTTAGCGGCCGAGAAGAGCCACAGCACCCCTTTTATCCCCGATAGAAAGCGATCCTTTTGTACAGAGCTACCTCCAAGCTGCGGGAGGCGGCCTCAGCCCGGGCTATCGCGATGCAAGTACCGGCATTCTCCGGGCTGCAAATGTGCAGATGCAATACAACACATTGTTTTACAGAAGCACTGAGATGTCCATCGAGGCGTAGCAGGGGCCCAGTTTGCTTGAGGTGCCAGAATAATACCGAGAAGAGCAGTCAGTCTGGTACAACAGTGCCCTCCCTGCTTGCTGCGACTGTGCTAGATGAGGCCTCCATCAGCCCCTTTAAGTGCTGTACATTTGATACAGGCGGCAGCAGCGCCCCAGACACAGGCAGGACGAAGAGCCAGCTGAATCTCCAAGATCCAGTGGAAACTATAGCATGGGGAGGCAACCTGCCATCCAGGAGGCGAGCCATCACGGGGGGCCTAAGCGGCCTAGCAATCAGTAAGCCTCCACAGCGTCATTGTAGTCAAGCAACCAAATCTTCCAGTACACTGGGATCACACGAGGTTGTGGGTGCCCGTGTATGCTGCCTCCCTCTCTCCTTCATCCAATCTGACAAACAGGTCTTGATGGACAGTTGCCTTGTGCAGTCTTGGCAAGCAACTTTGGTGGCATCACCGGCGGTCTGCTATCACTGGATGGAGGCCAGCTGGCAGGCAGGCTCAAAGCAGACGCGCTGTTTCCAGTGGCAGGATACAAACGGTGCTTGGACACCCAGAATGGCTATGGCAAGGCACTGGACCCCTGTTTGACCTCCACTGTATGCTTGTGCCCTCTTTGTGCTGCATGTGCGGATGCTTGACCAATTATATTTGCAATGTCATGCCACGCACCAGAGGCATGCAAATCCTTCGTCATGTGCAGCTGACCGTGGCCGTTGCTGCACATCTGCAGTTCTTGTGCACATCGCGCTATATGCGAAGAGTGCCATGTTTGTGCAGAGTTCAGGTATCCCAGCAGGTGGCTGGCTGACCAGCAGCTGTACCGCCGGGCTGCAGAGCGCATTGAGCAGCGCACAGGGCTGGACCCACCTTCTGCAGCCAGGTCGAGGTTTGCACAGCATCCTGAGCCTGATATACGCTCACCAACTCTGCAACCGTCTCTCTCAAGTCCACAATTGGCTTCCGGAAGCCTCCAGGAGGTTTCAGGAGCTCCCTGCTCTGTCTGTGTCATGTGAGCTTGGGGACTTCAGCAAGGCGCACAAAGCGCCAGTACTGCTTGTCGCATTGGCCTGCACTGTCACAGTGCGTTTGTTTCTTTGTCACGGTGAACTCATGATGTTTGTACGTATAGGCAGAAGCGCCGCCAGGTGTCTGAGCCTACCGCTGCATTTGGGCCACCTGGCAGCACAGGTCATCTGTCACCTCATCCATGCACTGTATACGCATTTTGTGCATCTGTCCTGGACTTCATCTCTTGCATGCTACAGCTGTATCAGGTCTTCGTCCCCTACTCCAAAGCCCCTAAGACCATGAAGGGTCCTCTGTACATGCGTGTGGAGCTGCAGCCAGGAGAGCCTGACCAGCATTCTCAGCTCTGTATGATTCACAGGCTCAAGAGCATTTGATGCGCTGCAGGGGAGGAGAATGTGAGCGTGATAGTAGCGCCCATAGGCCAGAGCTTCAGGCTGCAGGACCTGGGCGACGCCAGCTCTGCTGCTCAGAGGTTCCTCAGCACAACTGTCGCCCCAGAGGGCTCGGATAAGCAGGCTCGCTTGCTCAAAGCCTCTGAAAGGTGATCCATGCACGACAGCAGGCGCACTGAGCTGGGTAGACACTTGCCCGAGGTGTCAGCACTTTGGATGTGTGTCGAAATCTGGCAAGTGTGCATTCACAAGGGCACAATGAAGCAGAACTGCTGGGTGAGTCCTTGCATGCACTTGCAGGCTGGATGAGAGTGGTGAGCTGTACTATACCTGCGAGTTTACGGTGCAGAGTCCCAAATTCTTCCGGCATAACCTGTCTGTGTATGCTGTAAGGTGAGCATGACCCCTTACGCTATCCTTGCCTGCCAGGCTCTTGCCACTGGCCGTCCTCATGGAACAATCTTTCATTCTCCTGTTGCAAACTTGCAGAGCGCTTGTAGCATGTACCTTATCGATAATGCCAGATCCTGATGTGGGCAGAAGGGGCTTGGGCGTGAGAAGGCTTGTCCTCTAGAGGACCTGTACCTTTTGAGAAGCAGGCGACGCACCTATAAAGTCATTGACATTGAGCAGAGCAGAGTCTTCGCAGGAATGGTTTGCTGTACACGCTGAACGGACAGTGCAGAGAAGAGCGGTGGGAGCAGCTTAAAGATGACATGGAAGTGTCAGCAAGGTCCTTCCATATCCTCGGATCCCGCACAGACATCCCAGGATGGGGCTCCAGACTCTAATGCGCTTGTGTCTTGTGTGGTAAGAGTGAGGCCCTGGTATATGTGACTCTTGAATTAAGGGTAATATGCTGAACACCTTTGTCACTGTAAAGCCGGAGAGACAGTCATTAGCATCACAAGCAGAGAGCACAAAGTCATCAGTCCATGCTCAGCTGGAGTAGTTTTCTGCTATGTTGAGCTCAAGAGGCATATAATGTGCTTCCCCGCTCAAGGAATTTCAATCTCACTTGCCTTTGCATATATGTTGCAAGCAAACCCCTACCCATGTTTGCAGAGCTTGCCCAGCTCTGAAATCCTGCAACGGCCTCATTAACCATCAAGTCATGAAGTTCGGAACTGCCAGGGCATGGGACATGCCCCGCACGGGCTGCGGAATTGCTCATTGCTCATACCGTTGCCTCAGCCCCACTTTGCAGTCAGACAGCATCCTGCTGACTGTAGCTCTCATTGCCACAGCTCAGTCTTCTTTCCTGTCTTGCTCACGGTCTGCAGGATGTCCTCTTGGGACACATCTCCCGTCACCAAGACCTTCTGCTGAGCAAGGTCAATGTCCACTGACTGCACTCCTGTAAAGAGCAGGAGTTTCAGTGAAGGACAGACAGCACAGTAGTTGAAACAGCTCATCAATAGTGTGATGCCATGCACAGCTCTACAGGCAGGTCGCAATGCTACTGTTCTAGGCACAGCATACCTGGTTTGTTCTGCAACACTCTGCGAACAGCCCCTTCACATCCACTGCAGGCCATGGCCACTTTCAAGGCAACCTGCATAGGCACACGATCAGACTTGCAATCCATGCACTTCATGCAGGGAAGGCTCAGAACATGTCGCACGGGTCGTGCTGGAAAACTAGAAGCCAATGTCGCACCTCTGGCATGATGGGCAAATTTTCTAGTCAAATACCGGCAGTCGGTGCTTCTCGTTGTATCGATGCAACAATAAGCTTTGCACGTACAGGATGGTCCCGATATGAGTTACAGGCAGCCTTGGATAGCAAGCTATGCCTCGTGAGGCGTGATAGTCAAATGTACATCTAGAAGTAGACGATCGATACACATCATGATGTACATTTGCTCAGCTGCAGGCGGGAAGCCTCATTTGAGGCAGATAGATCGTACAGACACCGTTGCGCCACAATAAAAGGCATTTTGGCGTATGATTAGACCTTTCGGGGGTGGTGGCAGCCCGCAGGGACAGTCTAAGGTGCACCCCCTATGGCTGATGGCCAAGCATCAGCTCAGGGGCCCTCCTCCTCACAAGCCCCTGGCAGCAACGCGCTCTTTACTCTCGAGTTTACCAACGAGCAAATCTGCGAGCTTGAGAATATCTTTTGCTTAGGTCAGTACAGCGAGGATGAAGGTGCATTGCAGCAGATCATTGGGAGACTCAGCACAGACTTCGCTAGTGTGTCAGCAGCGTTTGTCGAGGCATGGTTTCGTCAAAGAGCAGCTGACGGACAGGCCCCTACAACAGTGGAAATTCAGGCAAGCCAGCAGGCAGCTGCACAGATGAGTGCTGCACAGCGAGCGCGAGACTATCATCTGTCTCATGACCCGGATAAGTTCTGCAGACAGAAAAAGGGATTCTTCAAGAGTATGGAGCGATTTGCTGCAGAGCATCCAGGAGCCGACATTCTAGTGATCATGAACTCACCCTGCAGCTTGTTTATGTGGGCAGATGGCAGGGGGCCATATATGAATGCTGACAGCGTTCTTAAAGCGTCAGCAGAAAGTGTAGCTGCAGTACTCAAAGAGGCAGCAGCGCGATCCAAGGCAGGCACACTTGACTGGCAGCAGGACCCTGGATAGCGATACAGCCGCGGCACTGCGCACAAGGGAGGGGGCTATATGCTCTGGCAAGCTGACTACAGACCAACAGCAATAGCTGAGCTTAGAGCAGCCGGCATACCTCTCAAGAAGGGCGTAATTGAGAGGAAGTGCAAAGCAGTGTGGAGAGGCATGTCCAACGAACGCCAAGCCGATTATCACCGGCAGCCTAGGCGTTCAGATGCGCAAAGAAGCGCCCAGGCTGACACCCAGACCGCCACAACAAGTGACGGTGAGACTCAATGCCTGCTGGTCCTTTACACAGCTGTCATGTTTGTCGTACTTGCAAAAACATGTAGTCTTCTCAAGCATGGCTGTATTCATCAGCCCTACATCTGCGCAGCCATGTTGTACAGAGCAGTCAGGCGTGTGGGCATCACCCTTTCATGCAAGATGCAAATCGAAGCTGCATGCTGTGCTGGCTCTATACAGGTCAGGAGGAGCTCCGGCACTGTGCCTGGAAGGATGGCCCTGCTGGCTGCTCGGGGCCTCATTCAGCACACGAGCTGGTTGAGTGCAGAGGTGACAGCTTGATCGGTGAGGAGCTGGGCCCCTGTCCTGACAGGGCTCTGGTCAGCAGGCTCTGCGCTGCACGCAACTTGCAAGACGGAGAGGCCCGCCCGTTCTGCTTCAAATGCGCAGAAGACATGATGCTGAGCATGCAAGGTAATCCACCGCTCTCAACTCTCATGTACTACCTGGCCTCACAGCTCTGACATGTGATGCCTTGATGCAAGTAGAAGGATCCAGACACCCTCATGATGTCGGCCCTGTATGACGATTCTACTGTGATCATCCAATGTGTGAAACTGACATAGTGGGTGTGTGACGCAGATGGGGAAGAGTGTCAGTTGTCCCCACCCAGAGGCGGACAGCGGGAGAACATTGCGCCGCCTTCAGGTACACAAGCCTGACCTTACAAGGCATGATGAGATTGGTCTCGTAATAGTGCAGATGACATGGCAGTGTGGTGGCTGTGCCCTGAATTTTTCTGCGGTGACATGCAGACGCGGCCGCTGGAGGCCAGTCTGCAGCCATCAATGCGCAGCCTCTGACAACCCTCGGCAGTGTCCTAGCTGGAGGACATCATCTAGGTGAGCAGCCTACAGACAGTCAACAGCTTGGAACAACACATCAGTGATAAATCTGTGAGTCCTCAATGCATCACCTGGTGCAAAATCTAGGATTCTGAGCGCCTCTGGCAGTCCTAATGCCACATCGATTTGATGTCAGCTGCATTGAGCCCCATTGACATCCTCTGCAGAGGCGCAAGGCCAAGTTCGGCGCCGAGCAAGGCAGAACATCACGCTAGCGCCGGCGAGGCAGCCAGCTCTCCCTCCACGACCGCACTGTCCGGCAGCATCACTGCCTAGCGGTGAGAACAGCTGCCAGGAGCCCTGCATCCTCTGATGAGCACCTGCATTGTGGCATACATGACCAGGAATAGACAGCCTCTTGCATTTGCAGGGAGCACTCAGAGCGCTGGCGCGGTTATGGGCATGGTTCCTCCTGCCGTGCTCCCCCCTGCTCAGATGCAGATTCTTGCCGCCCGCGTGCAGCTCGCGCTCCAGGGTCTCCCATCCCAACAAGGTATGGGCATATACCCTAGTGTTTCCTTTCTCGCCTTCTGGCCAGCCTGGCGAGTGTCGGGAACTGATGCCCCATGCCAGTGCATATCCTCTGTGAGTCCAAGGCTGGAGGGTTTTCTACAGGGCTTCTTCTTCTCATGCGCATGTTGTATGCTAGGCACCAGGATTGGGAGCCAAGGTCGTGTTGTGGGCACTGCGCTGCCCAGCGCGCCCACGTACACCTCTGAAGTGCCAGGTGTGCATGCGATCAATATGCACACGGCTCTCCTGCGTTGCCGTGCATGCATCACCATGGTCTTGTGGGATATGCTGTGGTGATCAACGGTTTGGAACTCAACACCCTGGAACAAGTCGAGTATGATGTAATACAGCTGCGCAGGAGCAGGGGCGTCCCGAGCGCCGAATGCGCAAGGTCAGAGAAGCATGGCTGTATGCCCTATAGCTCCAGCTGCTGTGATGCAAGGTGTGCATCCTTGTCGCAGCCCTGCACAGATCCGCTGTAATGTACTGCTGTGTGGAAGTGTACTGGGACCTGATACTGGTCATGCAGGTCATGAGAACAGGGGCGCTGTAGATCCTACGGCAGATTGCAGCGGGAATGTTTGCAGCTGGGCCAATGCCCGCCACGGATGCAGCGCTGATATGCTGGTGCCTGTCATATGCAACACCTGCAAGGTCAGGAGGGTCCATCATCTGTGCGTTGAGGGCAATGTGAGCAACTTTGCCGAGCTCGAACTCAGGCAATCGCAGTACTGCTACCAGTGCGCGACGCAGGACCCTGCTCTGCTGGTGCTGGAAGGTGTGCGCTGACCATCCCTGTTTACCCTCGTTTAGGTGCATGTGCCGTCTGTAGAGTGTGACTGACAAGCCTGCAGTATGATGAATCCGTCCTCATGAAGGCCTTATGGCGCTATCATTCTGAAGGCCATCTGAAGTCCTGTGTTTATTGATGCATGTGGCAACCTTTTCCAGGATTTTCAAACAGTGTGTTCTGCAGTGGAAGGCGTGTCCGACCCTTCTGTGGCGCGCAATGCCTTATGCATTATTCCAGAGTATGGGCAGCCTGCTGGGCCAGCATGTCCGACGAGAGCGCCACGGCAGCGCCAACAGCCGCGTGGCGAAATTTCTGCAACTACAGGCCTGTCCCCAGCCCGCAAGAGTGCAAGAGTCCGTGCGGGCATCACCAGACCGCCACGCTGTCAGGGAAATGCCGATGAGGGAGATGTCTCTTAGTGTGCCTGTGCTGAGAGGTCTGATGTGACTATCTGTGTGCATATGAGGACTCTGCACCACTTGCACTCTCCATGACACGTGCCATGCGTAGTATGAAACTTCAGCAATGGCCTTGCCAACTGACTTGGCTGAGTCTGGAGTGATGTATTGTTCATGGGCAAGCTGTGTTCATGTCTTTCCTGCAATGGGACTGCCCTGCGGTGTTATTGTCTGGATGGCGAGGTAGCCCGGCGTGTTGCTCGTAGTCATGCATGAGGGAGCATGCGCAGCTTATATTGCCATGCTGCAATGGATTTAGGGTGCCCTTATCACCATTGCTGTGGACGTCTTGCTGTTTGACATCCCACCCAGCCTTGCACACTGTGACCTCATCTGGCGGTCTGGTGGAGCACATGATCAATACAGCAGCAGTACCTACCATACGCCTCAACCTTCTTGTGCACCATAATGAGCGAAGTTTCCAGGACTGTAAAAGGGAGCATGACACATGTCATGCGAGAGCTCCGTACCCAGCTGCAACCTGAGCAGCACGTGCAAAGGAGACATGACAGCTGCACAAGATCTGTCGCTCATCGACTCGATCGGATCTCTGACATCACATGAGCCTATAACCACCAAGACAGATATTGACTCGTCATTCCTGAAACAGACGATAGCAGAGGTGCTGCATGTGTAAGAATAATCTTTATGATCATGTCCCAAGCCTGCCACATAGTGAGCGCAAGGCGAAGCACCTGCCATAGCCATGAAGTGCCCCATGTTCAGATCTACAATGTCAAGCCTGAAGACACCTGCATATTTTTGGTGTGCAAAGCTATTCTCAGGAATTACATGCAGAGCTTCTGAATGTATAGTAGAAGCATATGATGTCCCAGGTCTAAGTTTGACCTGTACAGACATGTCATAGTGCCTTGTCTTATAGCTATGATCAGGAACAAATGCTGGACACCTTGCGTTTGCATGTGCTCAAAGCACATGTGCAGTAAGGCATGCACATAGTGTGATGCCAGAAGGACGTGCAGTAAGGCATGCTCATCATAGGGATTGCTGTTGTGTGGGTTGTCATGCAATGTGCCCTAGGAGGTTGCATGAAGGCTCCTTCTTGGATGTGCCACCGTGAAGAGTTTTGCTGTGCATCATCAGAGATAGCGACAGCACAAGCGCTTGCCTCATTTCCAACTTGATCACAGTCGAGGCGCGGTGATGCACCACTTCATGGCAGGTATAGGCACATGTACCTCTTTATGCATTGGGCATACTAGATGTATTCACAACAGTATTCATGACCTGAAGTTCATCTTCTTCTCTGCGTATATTTTCAGCGCATCAGATTGGTGCTTCAAGAGCCTGCTCAGGATGCTGCGCAACAAGAATACCTTCCCAGTGGCAAGCTTAGCACCATCCTGCATGTGGACAGTGATTGCCTTGCTAACTTGGCTGATCTGATATCTGGCCAGATTCAAAGAATTGGCGGCTTCGCCAGGGATGAAGCGCAGCTCCTCAGAAGAGCGCGCTAGCTCAGCGCTGACTCTGTGCATACGCATCTTTAGCGCATCTACCGCGGCGGGGCCTGTGCCCAGACCAGAGGGGCGCCAGGGTCGGCTGCCTAGCAGCACCTCATCATGCGTGTAGACTGGGACAGTGCTGCCAGGTTGGCGCAGCTTGTACCAGTACTCCCAGTTGAGGAGAAGGCTGTGTACAGCCTTGCGCCCTTTGTTCGTGCGCTTGGTATACAGCCGTGACACTCTGCCAGCAGCTCCCTCCCGTGTGCGCTCCAGGCGGTGTAGAGCCAGCATAGAGAGTTCCCTGTCAACCTCAGCCTGAAGATGGAGCACTTGCGCCCCGGCGAAGTGCACCTGTACAGCAGCGCGCACCCTGTGATGTCCGACGGCAGGCTTGTAGGCAAAAAAACACTTGTGCCATGACACCTGTTAAAGGGACAATGACTGACTCTCACATCATGCGTTGCGCACTCATCTGAGCATCTGTATGTGGAGAGAGGAGCGCCTCACCTTGAACTGGGGGTGCTCTGGCGTCCAGCGGACTGCAATGGCCAGCCTTCGCTCGTGACGTAGCAGCTGCTTTTCCAATCTGGCTCTGCTTTCTGTGCTGTGAAGGCGCGCCACAATATCCCTCCCTATTGCTCCGTTCAAGGCTGCCAAGTGCGGGTTCCTGGCTGCACTCATGCTCTGAGTAGCATCCAGCTCAGCCACAAGTCTCGCATATTCCATTTCGTCGTCAAAGATCGCTGCAGGCTGACTCACGTGCAGAGGCTCCCCAATTCTCAGCTCGACGCCGAGCTCCTTGGCATCACTCAGGATGCCTGCCTGTTCCACCTTCAAGGCCGCAATTTCGCGCTCCACAGAAGTGACGTGCTGCATGCACAGCTTTCTTAGTCAGTGCTATCCAGAAATAGGCATGTGATGATAGAGACATGAGAGAATCTCTGGGCTGGCCACATGTATACAGCATGCTTTCTGTCACATGCTGCACAGCGCTGCATGTGACCGATCAGTAAGGTTGACAAATGTATCAGACGATGACTATGCTCATCTCTCCCATAGACTCCAATCTGGATACTGATGCTCAGGAAAGAGTACCTGAGCCAATGTCTTTGGAAAGGAAGCAGCCTTGCCCTTGGCGAAGTGCGCCAATGCATCCTCGATACCATCATACCAATGAGGGAGAGCCTGGTACCTCAAGCTCTTCGCCTGTGGCTTGAAGTATGCCTGCACAAAAGAGCGAGCTCAGAACAAGCATGTGGGGTGCGCCTTAGAGCTCTGTCAGCATTGCTCCATGCATTGGGTGTATGTCTCAGACAAAACTCACATGGAGCTGCTCCGCGTTCTCTCCAATAGCGCGTCCAAAGCCCTCAGCATAGAGGCCACTATATTGCAGTTGGCACCGCATGTCATGGCCAGCCTTCGAGTGCAGCCAGCCCAGATAGCACTCCAGGCTATCAAAAATACCTGCCCCAGCAAGGTTGCGCAGATGGGAGGAGTACTGGCAATTGGTGTCCATGAAGAAACCCTGGAGCTTGCGATCATCTGCATCACCTGCAACAACACAGGCAACTCCATGAGCCACAGACTCCCAATCTACAAAGGCATGGAGCACATACCCAGACAATGCTCAACACTGCACCTGCATCCTGCACTGGAGCGATGCGGATGAGATGTGTGCGGGAGAGCACCTGTGTCATCGCACACTTTCTCCACCAAGCTGGCAGGCATCCGGTCTGGCGCGAGGCGCGAGAGCACCAGGTCGTAGAACAAGAACTGCTCATTTGTACGCGCTGCGATGAAGCAGCCCTTGGCGGGCACGGTGTGGAGACAGGTGCATGTGATGAGACATTTGATGTCTGTGACGCCACCGCCCTTGTTCGCAACCTCTCGCGCGCATGCCAGGGAGGCTGCGCACGTGCTGTGGCTGTCCTGGCTGACTACTCTGCTTTGCGCTGTTTGCGCTGCTGCGTCACAAGCTCCAAAGTACTTGCGCAGCTGCGGCTGTATGATGCCTGTCATGGTCTTGCCGCAATTGACGTAGTGGTTGACCTTCTGACAGCCATCAGCGGTCACACTAAAAGGTCGTTCATTGCAAAGCGCACTCGGGTCCATTCCTTGGTCACCAGCGCCCCTTTCCACCTGTGGCATGCATTCAAAGCTCAAAAGGAGCCACAGTATCTGGCAGGCATGTAATGTCTAATACTAAGCACATGCAGATACATAACTACCAAAGGGAGGATGTAAGGGCAAGAAGGCCGGAAGAACCTGACATGCCCATGCTGAGCCTCCTCCAGGGCAGCCTCCTGAGTGATTGCTGCTGGCTCAGCGCTAATGCCCTCCAGCTCACCCTAATGAGCAGCATGGATGACTTCAAAGTGGTGGACGATATGCTCAGGTTGCGTCTCAAGAGACCAGTCTTTTCTGGTTTCATACTTGCAAAGGCTTGATGGAGGGTAATTAGGATACTCACCTGGCCCACGCGGAGCTCATCAGGCTGCGCATCCGCGCTTCCATCCTGGCGCGAGTCCGTGCCTGCGCTGTCCTGCACAGTCCATCACGGGCTCTAGAATTGCAGCTCACCATGCAGTCCACATCAATGCCAGGTCTCACAGAGCCGCGGGGGCATGCATACCTGAGCTTGCGTTGCACGTAGAAAGCCATCAGCCTGTGCCAACAGATCAAGGCCAGCTTGTTTTGTTGCCGATATGCCCTTGTCTTCAAAGGCTGGCACTTTGGCGCAAGCTGGGCAGTCGCCAAAGGTGCCTGGCGAGAAATTTTCTGCGCCAAGGAACTCGGGGTTCTCCAGCTTGCTTTGCATGGGCATCCACTTATGGTACGCCTCCAGAAACGCTCTGTCATCCAAGATGACACCTGCCAGCAGCTACTCCTGTTTCTCATGTGTCAATAAGGCAGGGCTGCAAGCACATACCTCAGGCGCAACACACCAGGGAAGAGCATAGAGGGTGCTAGTCACCTGAGGGGTTCAGCCCGCAAGCTGATTCGCGCTGTGCTTGTAAGTCTGTCTGAGCTGCGCAAAAATCCGTAGCGGACAGGCCCTTCTTTGAGAGAAGTCTGAAGAGCTCAAGAACATCGCTGCTGAGAAGGACACTGAGATGCTTCGGCGCATTCCCAAAGCTGTCATAAGTGACTGGCACAGACTCCCAGAGGTCATTGCAACTGCTGCAGAGCAGTGCAGGGAGCTGCAGGTCTATATACCCACATGGCCCCCAATAAGAGACTGTTCTAGACTCCTGTTGCTGCAAGGCTTGATGACAGTGTGGGCACTGCTGATCAGTGCATGCTGCATCCTGCAGACTTTGCTTGAGCTGGGCCAGTTGTCTCAGACGGAGTGCTGCATTGGCTGGCTTTGCTTCTATACTCTTGATGACGAGAGCATCCTGGATCGCCTGCCATCCTGTCTCGTTTCGTTGCAGTCTCTGCGCATAGGTCTCAGAGACTGGGTCCAACCATCTGATAAAACCAGGTGGGCGGGCTGCGTCTTCAGCGTCATCTTCATCATCATGCTCGTCTGGAAGGCCTGCGTAATCTTCTGCAGCTTCTGCTGGTGTCTGTCTGCCGCGCTGCGCTGTAGCTCGTGGCGCCGATCTAGACACGTTCCTCTGCTCTTCTGACAGTCTTGCAATCTCCTGCCGTTCCTGTGCTGATGTTTAAAGCGGGGTAGGCCTACATATGATCTTGAAGCCTTTTTCTGCGACAGTACCATCAGTACGTCCTACCATGCCTACATGCAAGTCAACTCACGGCTGCTCTGTACGTGCACGGCGCAACTCTATCCACGCACAGACCTCTTCTGTAAGCGCAAAGCTTCAGGGCTGTCCTTCCAGGGCAGAATCTCTCGCATACGCCTGCAGCTGAGCAAATGTACATCATGATGTGTATCGATCGTCTACTTCTAGATGTACATTTGACTAAGCGCCTTAGCTGGCGTGATGGGCGACCCGAGTATACACCTACGACCTTCCCTAGTGACTCATAGCGTGGGTTTCGTATATGCCCTTATTCAGCTGCGGAGGTCCTCATATAGCCTTCCGTCTTTAGAGGGAATTCTGTAGGCCGTCATCACACTCTAAAGAGGCCGGAGTCTGTAAGACATAGGCCTGCCGGCTTTCGTACATTTTTACGTCTTTTTACTATTGTCGTCACATCGCGCTAATCAGCAATCGGGTCTGGTAACAAGTTTGTATTGATCACTTAAGAGGATGGCACAGCAGACCCTGACCGCCGCGGTGCGGGCCGGGGCGTCCGACGCAGCACAACGAATTGCCAAACACCTAAGTCCAGCTGTAGCAAAGAGCTCGGTATGCCCGAATACAGTATTGAGGCTTGACTCACAATTTGCAAGCCACCTCTCATTGAGATAATCTCTCTGGAAGGTGCCCCTGGGCCTCATCGCATATTCTGAAGGGTTTTGCTGGGGGCTCAGGACTTTGTTGCTGAGAGGGCTGAGGGCACCTACATCTATACCACAGATGGACAGAAGCACCTCGACATGGCGGCAGGTGCGAAGAATAGCACAGCATGATTCTGCCTGTCACATAGCCCTGGTTGTCTTTGTCATCAATAGCCCATGGGCCTTCCCTTCTGCCTTCCATTCATCTACAGCCCCACCGTATCGTGCTTTGTGCAGGTATTGGCGTTGTGTCGACAGGGCACTGTCATCCCAAAGTGGTGAAGGCCATACAGGACCAGGCTTCTCAACTCATCCACTCTGGGCAGAACATCTTCACATCCAATGTGGCACAGGTAAGAGCTCTTATATAGTGTTCCATTCTACATCATGACGCTGGCCTGGACTGATTCATGCTTCTCAGTCTCCGAGCAAAACCCTACCCATGCTCGTCCTCAGTGTTGCGGGAAGCATCTGGGGCACCCTAAGTACTGCACCATGCCATTGCAATGCCGGTGCAGCTGCGCTACTCCGAGGCTGTGAGCAGTGTCACTGCTGCAGACACTGCATAACATGCAGGCATCTGCCGTGTGTTTGTGGCTGCAGATGTGTGAACGAGCTCCTGCTGCAATAGAGGTCACTCGTGCATCTGCAGCTGCTAGCATCTGACAGATGCCTGCAGAGTATGCATCTAACAGCAGTCTTCGCTGTATAGGCTGAGAGCAGTGCCGTTGCTGCAAAGAAGGCGTGACATGCAGGAACCTGGCCAGAGTGTGCCGCTCCAGATGTGGGAAAGAGCTCCTGGTGGGCGGGAGTTCTTCATGCATCTTCTGTGGCAGAAGATTTGTCAGATGCCTGCAGCATGTGCATCTAATATGACTCCTCATTGCACAGGTGGGCCTCCTGGATAGGATGCTGAAGATCGTGCCGCCCGGTCTGACCAGACTGTTCTTCGCCAACAGCGGCTCTGAGGCAGTGGACAACGCGATCAAGGTTGCGCGCGCCCACACCAAGCGCCAGAACATCATCTGCTTCGAGGTATACGCCCACTCTTCCTGACACAGTGACGTGTCAGGGCCATATGGGCATTGTGAGCTTACGCCGCAGGATGGACATGCCTAAGGTAGATCCGTAGTGAACATGCACTATTCTGCCATTGAACTGTGAAATCTCCTCAGGAAGGCCGTGTTGTCTGAGTTGGACATTCAATCCTGACTAATGGCAGTGACTTCTGTCCAATCCCATACATCATGCATGCAGCTCTAGCATCTGGCACCGCCTGTTTAGTGTGCTTGTGTCTGACTCCTTCCTGTATGGACATTGCAAGCAATGGAGCAGACAAGGTCCAAGACTGGACCTCTGGTGTGGCATCTAATACATGTCAGTGTGGTCTCTAACCCCAAAGTGACCTTGCAGAACTCCTTCCATGGGCGCACATTTGGCGCGATGGCGCTGACGACGTCCAAGACCTACTACCGCCAGGGCTTTGCGCCGCTGATGCCCCAGGTGGTGGTGGCGCCCTACCCCTACTGCCTGCACTGCAAGGTCCGCCAGGCGCACCCCGAGGGTGACAGCTGGTACAAGGCAAGCCCCACACATGCTGTGATTGACTGTAACGGGCTTCACTCTGATTTCTGGAGATGCATTCCTGTGAACCATGCTCCTACGCCGATTCTTACATGGGAGATGTCCTCTGCGGCATCTCGCATGTATAGGTCTGCACTTTCCCACATCAGCTGGGGTCTTGTGCGTCCATGAAGGGTGAGAGCTGTGTCTTGCCCTGTCATGACGCAGCAGGAGAGGGTTTGATGCGGGACAGTGCGCAGCCTCCCGCTGATCTGTTGCGCTGTACCATGCAGATTCAGCCGAATGTGGCTCCGTACGACTCGTACACAGCCCGCACCTGCTGCAACGCGCCGATGGAGAGCCTAAAGTGGATCCTGAAGCAGCAGAGCGCGCCGTCGGAGACCGCGGCCATCATTGTGGAGCCCATCATGGGCGAGGGCGGCTTCCTCACGCCCCCTCCCAGCTTCCTGCCCACCCTGCGCAAGATCTGCGACGAGCACGGCATCGTCCTCATCATTGACGAGGTGATCTTCCTGTCACGGTCACCTCATGAGAGTACTGCCCAGTGCATTTGTGGCACGCCCTGCTTTTACTCCGGAAGCAAGCACTGTCAGATGGCCTGGCAGAGTCCCTCAGCACTTGCCTTCATTCTCAATGCAGTCCTCAGCTCCTGCTGTCCATAACACTTATTCATGGGGCTGCAAGGGAAGGTGCAGATAGCTGGATGAAGAGAGAGCGGGCAACGAGGAGGGTGTGTGGCGTGCAGGTGCAAGCAGGCGTGGCCAGAACAGGCAAATGGTGGGGCCACCAGCACGTCAGCGGGGAGGCTATGCACCCGGACATTCTTATCTTTGCCAAGGGCATTGCCTCTGGTTTCCCCTTCGCTGGTACGCTCCTAGCATTTATTGTCCCTGACCAGCCCCATAGTTATTGCTCCAGGCTTCCCAGTTACTGTGGCAACTTCAGCAAGCTCATCAGTCTGAACTCCTCATTGCATCCATCTCTCCTGCCCTGTCAATGCCGCCTCAAGTCTTCGCAACGACAACTGGAAGCCCGGAGACCGTCAATTGTCGTCTCTTCTGCGCTAATGGGGGCATTCTTGGGGCAGGGCACATCCTGAGAGACCTCTTGGATATGTGCTAACAAGGTGATTGTGCGTGCAGGCTTGGCGACTCGGGACGACATGTTTGACGGCCTGGCTCTCGGCACGATGGGGGGGACCTACGGGGCGGCCCCGCTGGCTTGCGCCACCGCTAACGCCACTCTTGATGTGATCGTGGAGGAGAATCTTCTGGAGAACGCCACGCAGCGCGGCCTGCAGCTGACGGAGGTATGCAGCAATGCACCCCTCATCGTGCCTATGCTGGGCAATCCCTCCACTGCAGCAGTGTCTGGTACAGTGTGCCCTGCTGGCAAAGCAATGCCCACTGGGGCAGGCAGAAAAGTCAGCTGCATAAGGGACGCTGGGACATGAAACGCCAGCACGGGCAGCAACAAGTGACGCTCTTGCCAATTTTGGGCACATCATGACCACATCTTTGCAGCTCATCATACACCTGGCACATCAGCTTGGAGCCTGTGCTGAGAGAAACCGAGCCAGAGCGAGTGCTCGCGTCCGAGTAAGCAGGCCTCCAGCTGATTACAGCCTTGTCACAGGCACATATGAGTGCCAAGACATGGGACATGAGTGACAGGATGACGCTGGCTCTGCGCGGCGTTTTACCCCCGCGGAGCTAGGGCAGCTGCTGGAGATCTGAGCCCGAGTGCTTTGCATGTGCAGGGACTGGTGCAGCTGGCAGACAAGTACCCCATCATCGACGTGCGCGGGCGCGGCCTCATGTGCGCGGTGGAGTTTGGCGGCCACGACGGGAGCATGACGGCTTCCCCGGGCGTCGCAGCTGCCGTCACCAAGGCGGCCGGCAAGCGCAACATGCTGCTGCTCACTGCTGGCACGCTCCTCTTCACTCCCACTTTGTTTCCTGGGTTGCATGCACACCCAACCTCCTGGAGAAGGCCCCGGGACCCTAGCCCCACCTGTTGGGGTTCATGCGGCATGCTCGACATGTCAGCAGGTTCCAGCATGGCATTATGATGAACTCCAGTTGCAGCTGCTCTTAAGTGTTTGATTCATACCTGTGGGAGAGTGCTGACGGGCAGCTGCGGCATGCGCAGGTGCACGCGAGTCTGTGAGGTTCCTGCCGCCGCTGACAGTGAGCGAGGGCGAGATTGCAGAGGCGCTGTCCATCTTCGGCGACTGCCTGGAGGACGTCTTTGGCATCAGCGCCCAGCAGGCCGCCACTGCCTGAAGCAAAGATGCCACCCTTCAGAGCAGAGCACTTGGGATCAGCTGACAGGGTCAGTACAGGCAATCAGCCAAGAGGGTTCTGTGACATGCATCCTCATTCAGCATCGAGGTAATCAGCATGGAGGTAATCACCGAGGATGGCGGAGACCTGGCATGAGTCCGAATAACATTGATATTCAGCACAGAATGCCATGCGTGCAGACCTGTGCGATGGGTCGTCCCCCCGGTTCTGTTTGCAATTCTTGGTGGCAGCCATTGCACCGCTGAGGGTAGTGTATGTGTTTCATCGTCAGAAAGCTGGCATATTTCAGGGCGTTCCTTGACGTGCTGACCAACTTGTCAAACATGGCTGTGCAGCCTGAATGCACAGGGAAATTCTACTCATGGGGTCTGTTTATAGCGTGATGAGGCTCCTGTCACCCCAGAATAGTTTGGGGTCCACGAGAAGTCTAAAGAGGAAGGTCTACTGTCAATGGAAATTCAAGTTTCATTGGCGCATGGTATGTGTATGTCTCTCAGATTGTTCTGGGTCTTGCGTAGCAATTTGATGACATCTAGATTGGTGGACGCACAATAGCAAGGTGGTTATTGATCATGGGTGTATGGCAGGGCAAGTGAAGGTACATGTTGCGTGCATCATGAGTAGTATCAGACCGGTCAGACATTCAGGTGAACTGGAATGTCTCCAAGCGCTGTCGACAACCACAAAATTTTACAGAATTATGCTGCACACATGTACACCACCCTCCCAGCTAGATGAAAAGATCTGGAGATATCTACTTACCCTGACATGACATCAACGCCATGCTCAAAAGTGTACACGTCTTGCAGTCTGAAATCCTCACTCTGACACTCACATGACGCTGTTATTGGCAGACATATGAGCAGCCCTGTTTGAAGATGCCCGCTCAGATGGGGTCCAGGCACACACGCCATGCGTGTCAATTGCCTTAGGTCTGTGGCGCGATGCAAGAGAAAGTGAAAGGCGCCACCCTGCCCTGAACGCACTGCTTTCTTCCTGCAGATGCAATTACAAGCCTATGCAGTAGTGACTGCCAGCCTTCATGAAATGTTATCCTTGGAACCATTGGGAACCTCAGTCAAAACATATTGCAGCCAGGCTTTAGAGCATTAGGCGTGTCTGCGGCCTAGCATCTGTCCAGATACATCGCATGGCTATGGCACGCTACAGAGGGGGTTTTGTTCCACTCATTCAGACTCCTGGACAATGTGCCAAGAAACTCATATAGCTGCAGATGGCTGTTGCAGCAGGCCTATTAATTTTGCTCAGAAGTGTCAAGCTGTTGAGGAACTCAAAACCCCCCCACAGTGCTTGCATCCCCTTTTGAGGGGCTGTCCACTGACTGGATTTGAGAGGGAGGACTAAGATCTAGGAAAAACCGAGACATGCTTGCTGTGAAAGGCGTTGCAAGGTGACCCACAATGGCTTGCTGGGCACATTCTTGGATACAACGCCTTTGCACAGGAAGCAAAACTATCCTACCCTACAGATGTCAGAGGGGGCAGGGGCAACGAATTATTTGATAAGTCGGCCCCTCTGTTTGGAGATGACCCTGCCCTATACTTCCCGCATACGGTAAGGGCAGCACAGCGTCATGACCCAAGTGTGAAGCAGTGCTCGATGCCAAAAGCTGCAGGGGTGTGGGAATTGGGCGTCCTTCAAGCTGCTACACTGTTGCGGGAATGCCTGTGGCATCCTGCAGCCTACAAGCGCAGAGCTGTAGCCGCGTGGATGTCCTTAGGCGCAATCCATGCTGCACCACCAAGCCAGATGCTATGCTGCTGATTCTGCGAGCACTCATGCCAAAAGGCAGTGTGACGTCAGGGGAACAGCACGTGCTCTGCATGGCAAAAGTGTGAATGCCATGTCAGCTATATACCCTGTGTCCAGCATCCAGGCTCCCGGTTCTGCTGTACAGCCCTGTCTCAGAGGAGTCTGACTTGACCGGGTTGGTTTGATAGCTGCTCCCAAACCAACGCTTCCAAATCATGAATCGCCAGCAACAGTTGCTTTGGGCACATTTTGGGCAGCCCAGGCAAGTGCATCGTGGGGCTCAGCCCATGACAAAGGTTGTGTGGAAGGTGTGCTGCAGCCGGTCATGGACGGCGTAGCTGGCGTCCAAGACAGGCGCCAGATCGGAGATGTCTGCGACCGGTATTACTGGAACGGGGTATGTCCCGCTCTTCAGTGACACGCCGCACACCTGCGAAAGAAAGAATGTCACGAGGCAGAAAGTACCATGAACGCGGGCAAAAGTTTCCAGCCATAGGCATCAAGGGAATAGGTCAGCAGATGACATGTCTTGATGCAGTCAGCACAGAATAGCTAGGAGCATGGTTGCAAGTCAACAAGCAGCATTGCATGTCAGCAGAGGATGCTTGGCGCCAGCCTGCAGGGCTGCTTAAGACAGGAAATGCGCATCCCCAGCGGGCAGGCGTGTGGGAGCAGCAGGGCAGCAGGCATTTGGCACATGCATGGCTTCTCAAACTGCCTGGGATCTTGCCAACTATATCTGCTGTGCTGCAGAGCTCCTACCACCAACCTTTACATACTGCTATCATCATCTATGCCCATGCATCACTAATGATTGATGGTCGTGAGCGGGTGCGTCTGCAAGGAGACCTCACCGCATGGAAGGTCTGGGGAATAGGGTGCGAGCAGTTCTGGTAGGTCACGTGGTCGATCTGATCGCCGCGCAAACCCATCTTCTTGAAATCGTGCCCCAGCACTCCTGCGGCCCTCCTCGAGCTGAGCGGCACGGTCATGTAGTGCGCCTGCGCAGCCACATGCCATCTGTGAGGTGTCTTCACCGAGGTGTAGAAAGGCCAATGTCACTCACCGCATGAGCCTGTGTGCCTTGCCCCTTATTGAGACCTGGGCACACACATACAGCACAGCATCAGTGTACCCTCGCATGGCACTACCGTTAGGGTCAGTTGGAGGGGTGACCCGCCGCTCACCTTTCTGTAGCCGTTGTTGAAGGGGTACACTTTGCCCTCGGCAGTTCGGTGGAGGAAGGTCGGGATGCCGCTGGGGTCGTGCTGGATCATGCCTGCGTGCAAGTACGTCACCGGCTCCGCCTGCAGACAAGGCACAGCATCTCACATCATGGCCTTCTCGATCATCTTACCCTGGCCATTCAGATACGCATGTAACACCTGACTGTCTCCCTCCATCCTGCAAGCAGCCCCTAGGCACTTCGAGACGCTGACCAGAGGGAAGACCCTATGGGCGTGCAGCGTTCAATGCATCACTTTGCCATGTGCTCCAGCAAGGGGTGATCACGCTGTACATGTGCACATATGGCATGCCAGCGATGCGTTATAGGTCAATGGAGAGGGCGGGCGCACATTGGTGCTGGAGGCATCTAGCGGGCAGCTGGGTGGGATGGACACCTGCAACATACATAGGAATTATACACACCTGGTCGAGAGAGCCACTTTCCTCGCTCGCCAGCAACTCAAGTCACCACGCACCAGCTTGCAGATGACCTCTTGGGGCGCAAAGCAGCAAAGGTGCAGTGGGCCTGTTCAGAGGTGTTGGAGCGCTGGCCATCCCACACAGAAAGGTGAGTTCCACTGTGCATCAGATTGCAGATGGCTAATGGGGGAAGCTTTCAGCAGGAGCAAGCACCTGCTCAAAGGAGTTGGGTCGCTGCCAGCCCCCAAACAGCAGGTGGCAGGGTTTTTTCCAATGTTTCATCAGCTTGCAGATGGGTTGATGGGAGGAACTGGTTGGCAGGGTTGCAGCGCACCTGCTCGAAGAAGTTGGACTTCCCGGCCAGCGCGAACGCCAGGCGGAAGGTGTCCTTGTCACCATACATCAGCTTGTAGATGACCTCCGAGTGCGAGTTCACAAACCACAGCCACTCCAGCGCGTCTGCATGCAGGTTCCTGCAGGCAATCAGGAGGCTTTGTAAGGTGATGCCCTGAAAGCGTCAACATGTCTGGCCTCTACATGCACTTTACTCTTGATGCAGCTCCCTCACAGCACCCTATATGCACCTGCCTGACAGCACAGGGAGTCCAGACTTTTTACACGTCACTAGTGCTTGATGTGAGGCCCTGTGCAGTGATGCCCGCTTGAAGCTGCGGGCGCTTGCAGCATCAAGCGCTTCCGGATCGACAGCTCGAGGCTATTGACTTCAAGTCATTCATATCCACAGCAGCTGCAGGACTGGGGTGCTTGCCTGTTGAGGAACAGCTGCCCAGACTCAGCAGCCAGGATGGCCTCCCCATCGCCAGGGTAGGGCAGGCCAAAAGCGGTGTACGCCTGGGGCTTCACCCACTCCGTCATGTCCCACCAGTCCGAGAAGAACAGCGTTCCCGAGCGCCGGAACTCGCGCGTCTCGAACAGCGCCTCCGGGTTGCGCAGCGGCAGATTGTCGGCATCCAGCATCAGCACCTGCAAGGGAGGTTGCATGCTTACCCATCCCCTTGTTGTGCTTCAGTGCCTGCAGACCATCCCTGAAACGGCACCTCCAGGATGGGCAGAGGCTCATTGTCAGCACACAGCGTCAGCACACACTTGTGTGCAGCGAATTATCCTTGCCACAAACGATGTCAAGCAACGCCTCCGGGCTGCGCAGTAGGACATAGTGGCGTCCCGCTTCAGCATCTGTAGTCAGACTTGCAAAACGGATTGTCAGCTTGGCAAATGAAGACTCAGCACAGCATCGTATGCCTCACATCATTCGAGCCCCAGCGACATCAAGACATGCTAGAGATCTTGTACCTTACATGTCAGAGGGCCCCCTCAGAGCTGCAGCACCAGAGTATGCTCACCTCGTCAAAGGTGGTGATGTAGCAGAGGGCAAAGATTTTGAACTGGAACCCGGTCGTGTCCTTGTTGCCCTCTGTGTCCGCCTTCGCTCCCTTCGCATTGGCCTCCTCCTTCTTCAGGGACACTGCCCGGTGGTGTGCAGGGTAGTAGTCCAGCTCGGCAGCATCTATGCACCTCACATCCTTGAAATCCGTCTGCATGGCATGGTCCAACGCTCAGGCGGAGCTTGCGAGAGATCCTTCTTCTTTCAGGGAAAGTGGCTGGTGGTCTGCTGGGTAGAGGTCTAGCTCAGCAACAAATCTGCACCTCACATCCTTGGGCTCCGTCTGCATGGCATGACACCTTGGCCAGGCAGCACTGAGCTCTTAGCTGGGTCTTTCTGCATGGCAGAAGCCCTGCCTGCGGCTTTGGGAAGGCACAAGATGCCCACCTCGAATCTCTGGCACGTCACGTTGTTCATCTCGAACTCCCCGTTGTACACCAGCTCTATTGGCAGCGTGCAGTTCAGTGTGTTCCTCAGCACCTGCGCATGCACAAGCCTCAGACGTACGTCATGAGGACACGCGCATCATGCACTTGCTGCAGGTGTAGCGAGCTGACACAGGTGCCCTTGTCAAGTCAGGGTCAATGAGCGCATGTATTTTCTTTCCGATCATGACACGCGCTGATGCTGCGGTTGGCATCAATCTCAGAAGCCGCACCGATATGGTTGCATAGGCGTGGTTGATGAGGGTGGTGCCCCCCGTAGGAATGAGGATTCCCCGCCTAAACTTCCCAGTTCTGGCCTGCCTGCACACACATGATCATTGTGTTGTTGATACAGTGCCGTGGGGTGTGCCTTGACACTCAAGTGCTTGCATAGTAGATGACTATGGCCTGAGGTTACCTCCTCGCTTAGCACCTCAGCCAGTTGCAGGTCCAAGTACTTGAGACTTGAGCTGCTCTCAAGGCAGCTGCTGTGCATGTCATTGTCATGTGCGGCTCTCATGCACATGATTTGCACAACCTCTGTTCAGCAGTGTCATGATCAAGCGCGGAAGCATTGAAGCAGGAGTGTTTGTTCAACAAACGGCAGCCCTCAGCCAGCAAGCATGCAGCGCACCCTTCCATCCTGAGAGCACGCAAGCGCTCGCCAAACTCCGGGCCCTGCACGTGCTCCTCCATGGCAACGGCTGCATCCAGCATCTCCACGCCCCTCTGATACTGCGCCTTGTCCTCCTTGTCACCCTTCTCCTTGGTCGAGGACTCGTCTGCCTTCTTCTTATCCTCCTCGGCAGCCTCCTTAGCCTTCTTCTCCGCCTCTGCAGGGGCACAGCCCACGCTAAAAGTGCTGCATGTGACACTCGCTCACTGTCACCCTTCTCCTTGCTTGAGGACTCGTCTGGCTTCCTCTTACCCTCCTCGGCAGTCTCCGTAGCCTTCTTGGCAGCCTCTGCAGGGCCAGAAATCATGCTGTCAGTGGTGAATCTGACACATGAGTCTTTACAAACACTTGTCTGGACTGACAACAGCTTCTCCTGTTATTGGGGAACCAGCTTTCTGCAGGTAACCCTACGTCAGAAAGCATGCATAGCTGGAGCAAGTCCCTGCGCTCATTTATTGTGGCATGCTCTCAAAGTGAGGAATCAACTCCCAACAATTGTTTCCCCGTTTTTCTTCCTTTGCATGTCATGGTCTTGCACCACCCAGCAGTGGGACAGCTATTTCAGACAGAGCGCGATCCGCCGCTTCATCAGTACCGAGCTGGGGCGCCAGAAGGGCGTGCGACACAGGCCGATGTCCATGCAATGGCGCTGTGGTATGACGAGAGACTTGTGAGAAGCTGTGCGGTACCTGCTTCTGCAGCTATCAGCTTTGCCCTGGAGGCTCGCCGCGCCGCCCGCTCACCCTTTTCCCTGGCCCTTAGCGCCTGCATACCATATACACATGCTTTACATCGGAGTGTCCAATGGTACCTGTTCCCACATATTCCATGCCGCTTGCAGGGGCTGAGTCTGCCTCCTAGGAGGCACTGCCTGCTCGTCCTCTCAGGTGGGAGTTACTGCGAGTGTGTACAGGCTCAGCATGCAGCGTTGTACAGGAGCGCGGCGACTCACCAGATAGTATTGCCTCTCTAGCCGCCTTGCTTCCCGATCTTGCGCTCGCTGCAACTGCGCCTTATGCCGCCTCCATCGATCCGTCACGGCCTGCATCAGGCCCTGACCTGCTGAGAGACCCCTGCCCTGGATGTTGCTTCTTGGAGCCGTCAATCACACAGTCCTTCCAAGTCTGCTGCAGAAAGCTCATGACCTGGACAAAGTCTCATGCGCACATGCCTTTGCAGTCAAACTCAGCTGAGGAGTGTGTGGGGCCCCAGTGACTTGCAGGAAAGCCCTTGTGTACTTGCAAGAATGCCTGCGTTACCTTTATAAGCTCTTGGAAGCCTCGTAGGGGCTTGGATTTGGTACTGGCCTTCTCTATGCTAGTAGCGTCCCCCTCCTTCTGTACACCCTCCTCAGGCGCCTGCTCCTCCTGCCCTGGCTCTATCCCTCTAAGACCCTGCAAGTCGCAGAGACTGTTCGAAAAGATGATTCTGCAACCATTCAGAATAATCAGGCTCTCTCCTGATGGCGCATGCCAGCAGCATTTATGTGCTGCCGACCAAAATCATGGAGTCAACCTTTACAGACACAGATAAAGGCTAGCCCATTACGACAGGACCATCCTGAATGAGGTCGATCTGTGAGAGCGAGGACACATACCTCCAGACGCTTGAGGGTTGCAGACAGCTGGTCTGCTTCCCGACCTGACTGCCCTCCTATCACCTCAAACGAGGAGGCCTGCCACACCACACAGCACGCATCAGTACTTGATATGGAACACTGGCCAAGGTCTGTGAAAGAGGGGTATGTTGTGCTGAGCACCGATAAGCAACGCGTGTGCCTACACATGAGGATGTAGAGAGCCGGCAATCCTGTTGACTGATTGGTACCAGGTGATGTGGATTCTCAGAAAACATAGTCTGGAAAACTGCGAGTTCAGGAGCTGGATGGCCTTGATTGGTATGATTCTGAGCACTTACGTCCTGCATTCTGACGCTATGGCTCACCTGTCTCTGCTTCTCAGGCATCCGTGCAGCATCCTTGAGCCCCTTCGGCTGCTGCGCCTGGACGTTGGCTGCCTGCAGCTGCTTGTCCGGCTTCTCATGGTCGCCCTGCACAACCGAAATGCCTCAGCTTTTCGGTAGGGCAAGGTCTGACTTGTAACCCTAAGGGCCATGTGTCTAGTCATTGCTCATGCAGTCATGCTTTAAAACAGAGCTGAGCGCCAGCAGTCATGCCTCTGGCTTCAGGATCATCACAAGGGCTACAGGAGGAGGATCCAGCGCAAAAGATAGGTCTGTGGAGTTGCGCAGCCACATGGGTGGAGCGCTGCAGTTTCGGTCGGCGCACGTTGCAGCGCAGCACATCCTGGGTTAGCGACTGAGCTATTGCTCTGGCAGGGCGGCAGGGCAAGGCACACCTGAGCTCCGTTCCCTGGGAATTGCTCGTCATGCAGCGCCTTGGGCTGCTGCAGACCCCCCCCTGCAGCACCCATTGCCCCTGTGCTCTGCGACTTCTGGTCCTTGGCCGTTCCTGGCCGCTCTTCCGGCTGCTGCTCCACATTGCCAACAGTTCCACTAGCCAGGATCTCTGCGCCTCTGAAGGGCTGCTGCGGCGGCTGCTGCTGCTCAGGCTCCTGCTGTGCTGCCCTGCCAGCTGCAGAGCCCGTACGCTGCTGATCCTCAAAGCTGCTGTCTCCCAACCTCTGGTCCCTCAGATCCGCCTCGGCAAGGTACTCGGCTCGAACGCCGTCATTCGCAGCGAGCTGTTGCGGCTGATTCTGAGCTGGGTTGTCGGGGTGGGAACCTTGATCAGGGGCTGGAGGTGGCTCTGCATGTGGTGGCCTTTTGGGGCTCTCGTTATCACCTCTCACCACGTCGATCGTGTTCCTCGCGCTCTGCCCGCCGACGGCCAGCAGCAGCAGGATGCAGCAGAGCACGAGGCAGTGGCCAGGGCCCCTCTTGACCACTGCCATGCCCCTATGACATTTAGTAGAAGTTGTTGCCGAATCGAACGAATCGTGTACACAAGGTGCTTGGTACCTCTTGTAGAAATCCCAATGTTGATGCAGCAAGCTCAGAGACCCTCTCCTTGGCTTCGACAATATTTACAATATCATTAATATTATAATATTGTAAAATTATCACCGGGCGCCAACTGTTGTGTATTGATACGCACGCATACTACATCAAGATCTGACATTGTAACGACGGAGCGCGACCAAGCCCGTGATCCCAATGTGAACATGACATCACATGCACAGCGCAGTACATCGCATGAGGCGCCCCTCACCTGGTCCTCACGAGAACAGGGGCATCTTCCGCGTCTCGCACACTCGCAAGGCTCCTTTTTCAAGCTGGACACGACACGCAACTTTGAGTGATTGCTGCTGACAGTCGGAATTTGTTGGGCAAGCTGGAATGTATTCCTCCCTGCCGTCAATGACAGGGTTTCCTGTGTGCGCTTTGAGCCCACGGGTACTTGGCCTTTTACAGAAATGGGACCATTGCCTACAGCTGCGTCCGATGCTTCTGATGAGCCCCTGAGCAATAAAGATTCCATCGACGTCCGCCGGGAGCTGTTTTGGAGGGATTTGCAATGGAAGACCAGTTTGACGGCGTTGTTTTCCACCTGTCAATGTGCCTCTAGTCAACATCGCAACTTTTCTCGTTTAGAAGGACCGCCGATAGCATGTCCGTTCAATAGATTGTATCTGACTGCTCACTAGGCTGCACAAGGTGCAGCTTGCTTCATCGCAGCTGTGAATTAACATTGCAGTTGTTGGGCTGTGTACTGCTTGGGCTGTTCTCAGACCTTGACAGGCGCTTGAGACTTGAAAATGCTCTGAATTATCAGCATCTTGGTCTGATTCGATGATAGGGGGTGTCAGCTGATGCTCACCAAAGAAATTGCAGCCTTTTTTTCTGGGCACCTCTGCAGATGCACACAATCATTGTCGCCTTGTTTTTAGAGCCTCTTTTCTTATATATTGAGGTTAAAGGTGTCGCACAGCAACAGGGTTTGCTAGTTCAATATTCGCCAATGTGCTGAGCAAGCAGCTGTGACAGAAGTCAGCGTTCTGGATGTCTCCTGGTCCTTCCAGAGATGCATACGGCTTTCAGATCCAATGTGACGAGGGACAGTCAGCGGCTCGAGAAAGATGCGCGCAATCCAGCAGCAAGCAGGCGACTAAATGGGCCAAATACGCCCAGAAGAAGAGCTTGCCCTCAGGAGAGAAGCTGAAGAAGCTCTGTCGAAAGGTCGGCTCCCCAGGCTCCCTTTCGCATGCTCATCATGGCCTAAGCCTGCAATGCTACAGCATATGGTAATCCAGGCCTGGTGTGGCTGTCATACCATGTATGCGCAGGGCACCGTTGTCTGCTTGAAGCTGATGCATTCAGAATTAATGGTTGCTGCGTAATCCTCCTTGTCCTCGCGAGGCTACATTAGATACTGCATCTCCACTGGAAACATCACGTGCCTAAAAGACAGCATGATGACCCGAGTGGACACCATAGGTCATTCGGTACCCTCTGGCAACAACTTGCTTTGGGCTTTGTGCTGCAGGGAATCCCGCACCGAGCACAGGCCCTGGTTGTGGAGGGAGCTGAGGGGCAACATTGAGCATAGAATGAGATGACACCGTACAGCAGCTTCCACACCCTTGTAGCAGCAATTAAGACGGCTCTCTATGCTGCAGGGCACTCCTGCGGAGCACAGGCCCTGGGTGTGGAGGGAGCCGAGCTGCTGCAACATGGACAGAATTCCTGGACAGCAGCGCTTGTGCAGCAAAGCCTCAAAGAGAGAACATCTGTCACTTGCCCTCACCTCTGCGCTACAGCAACAATTGAGCAAGGCGAACTTCTGCTGCAGGGGATCCCGCCGGAGCACAGGCCCTGGGTGTGGACGGAGCTGAGCGGGGCCAAGAAGCGCCGGAGCGAGCACATGGCCAGCTACTACGAGGCCATGGTGGACATGGGCGAGTCCAGCTCCGAGTTCACCCACCAGATCGAGCTGGTATGCCCCCTGCCCTTGCACTTGCGAGGTGGGCTGGCCTTCTGGCTAGCCAGGCGTACACAGTGCTTGGACTTATATTTACTGGAAGCTTAAGCCCCTGAGGATTAGGATTGGCCTAGCAAATGGCTCCCCTGGTGATGGCCAAAGCAGGCGCCTGAATTGCATGACCTGTGATAGCGCAGGGCGCATACACAGATAGGGCTTGTGTCATCAAACATTGATGATCAAACCTGGTCTCAGTTGCGTCTACCCCTGGGAACGCTCATGTCATTCTTGAGGACCTGCTTTGACATCAACAGACGGCAGCGCCTCCGGGGACGGCTCATGCATGCATGGTGATGAAGAGCTGTCTCCCGCAGCGCAGGACCTGGCGCGCACGTTCCCGGGCAACGCCTGGGTGTGCACGGCGGAGGGGCGGGCGGCGCTGCGCCGCGTGCTGCTGGCCTTCAGCGTGCAGAACCCCCGCATAGGCTACTGCCAGAGCATGAACTTCCTGGCGGCCGCGCTCCTGCTGGCGCTGGACCGCTCTGAGGAGAAAGCCTTCTGGGTGCTGGTCTGCCTCATAGATGATGGAGGTGGGCAACTCTCACAAGTCCGGCATCCTCCCTTTCACATGAGCCCAGAGACCGGAAAATAACAAGGGATCAACTTCTGTATTCTTGGCTCTTGGACCAGCGACTTAGAAGACAGTGTGTTGAGGCAAAGTCTAGTACAGGTCTATGTTGAAGGGAATTACTCCAGCCAGTGCTAGTTTTCCTCACACATTCCAGGCTGCAGATCACTTCCTTCCAGGGCATTGTTCTTCTGGGTCAATTGAGCAGTGCCCTGGCGTGCAGGCATCCTCTACCAGGACACATATGCCAGAGACTTGACGGGAGCGCATGTAGAGATGAGGTCCTTGGAGGTGAGACCCTCTTCCAGGCTCTATGCAAAAGGCATGGCAGGTCTGGAGTGACCATTCGGGACACCTCTAAGGTGTCTGAGTACTGGATCGACGCTGCCCGTGGCCCACCCTCCTGTGTGCAGCAGGCTGTGCTGTCTAGTGCTGAACATGTGCCTCACTCTGAGGCTCATTAAAGCTGAGGATTTGTGCAGAGATCCTAGACGCCAGGTTCAGCACCGCCACGAAGGCAGGGTCACAGATGTTCAGTGATGTGCAGGAGCTTGTGGCAGCAAAGCTCCCGAACTTGCACCGGCATCTGCAGAGCATCGGCTGCGACATGACCATCATCGGAGCCACGGACTGGATCCTCTGTCTGTACACAACCTCTCTCCCAGCTGAGGTGAGCGCCATATCACCCCTTCCTGCTCAGCTCTTGAGCGGACTCTCTATGAGTGCATGGGATGCCGTTACCTACGGATAGGTCTTTGGCTGTCCTCAGAGCCCGGTGATGACAACATGAAGGCATGCGTGCACCCTTTACTTATGGCAGCTAGGGTAGCTTGCGGACTTTCATGGCGGCGATCACTGGAAGGGATACTCGTTTCTGTATGTGAGATGCCTGGCCTGAGCGGCTGACGTTATTTGCAGATGCACATGCGCGTGTGGGATACGCTGCTGAGTGAAGGGTTACGTTCCATTGTATCTGAGATGCATGTCTCAGCAGCTGAGATCGGTTGCAGACGGCCATGCGCGTGTGGGACGCGCTGCTGAGCGAGGGGACAAAGATTCTGTACCGAGTGGCCCTGGCCCTGCTGAAGACGCACGAGGACCGGCTCCTGGCTCAGGACAACGCTGGGTACGTCCAGCGCGAGATGAAGCTGGCCAGCGCAGGCATGCACGACAGAGATGCCCTCATGAAGGTGAGGGCTGTGCGCCCATGCAACCTTGCTCTCTTACCTGAGAGTGATGTTCTCTGCATGGCCGGGTGGAGCCAAACCAGCCTCCTTGATGAGGGACTGTCTTCCAGTGGATGTGTAGGGACTTACTTCAGCTCTCAAGGGCAGTGCTGCTTCCAAGATTCAGCGCATCACTCAGAGGCGCTGCCTGATGCATGTCGGGCACATTGTGTGCTCCATGACGAAAGGTGGGAGTTGCTGAGCTGATAGGTATGTCCTGAGAGGCCAAGTTTGAGCAGGTGGCCTTTGATGGAGTGGGGAGCATGCCCATGGCGCGCATAGACACCATCAGGGTGACTAAGCAGGCTGACGTGGAGGTGGAGCTGGCAAAGCGCTCGCGCAACAAGCAGCTGAGGGAAGCCGTCTCGATGTCTGAGCGGCATGCTCCTTTCTCCTCGCAAGGTGATAAACATATCCTGCTCCCCTATATACGATACCAAGATGGACGCTCATATAGCTGCCATGAACGGCATGACTTGGGAGCCGGCAAGGGCACCTCTAGTCTCTATACTACGGCACGCTCCATCAACAGCTATCCCAGACAGCACACATACACAAACTGCGACAGACCCCAGGGGCTGCATGATTTTGGGGCATGTTTGCCGTTGCATAATGCTCAGAGGGCATTAGGGCAGGACCCAGTGCCCTGCAAATGCAAGCAGGATGATGCAGAGTGGTGGTGGACGCGCACTGACCATGCTTATTGGTTGCAGGTCTCAGCAGCTTGGCGGACAAAATCAAGAATGCATACGCAGCACAGATCTCGAGGCCAATTGAACACAGATAGCAGACTTGTGACGAAAGGTGCCAGCATCTTTGCAGCATTGATTGTCATTGCCGGCGCCTTGCGGATCAGAAAAGGCAAGGAAGATAGGCACAGAACTGATAGGCAATTTTCTCGTTCAGCCCCCAAGTGGGCTCGGTAATAAAAAACGTAGGGTGATATTGATGTTCCGTGATTATATGCGGCCTTGAGTACACCCCCATTATTGCCTGCGATACCTTTGTCAAAGGCTTTCCACCAATGCTCACTCTCGGAGAGACCAGTGCTGTTTGGCATCGAGGCAAAACTGGCCAGCCGGAGGAAAGATGCCAAGCCCTGCCCTCACCTCACGCTCAACGCTATTGGCTGCGCCACCACTTGGAGTAGAAAGGCACCTTGGCATATAGTGTCCGAGATAGCAGTACACCCATTTACATGCATGATCCGGGAAAAGGGATGCATGCAATGTTTGGCGCCCGTCATGCGGGGACGCCGTCGAAGCGCGTCAAACTCGGATTTTGACTTCGCAGCCGCGCAGCTGCTTTGCCTCAGCTCGAAGAAATCAGTTCAGGTGCAGAAACGTCGGTGTGGTCTCTCGCTGGGCTTGCAGAAGGGCACTTGACAGGTGAGCACTCAGCCTGCGCCTCACTGACAGCGCGGAAGTCGGGCTTGAACAGGCGTGGGTCGCATGAATGCACAGCACTGTAGCGGGGCTTTCGTGGGGCGTTTACATCAGCATAGCTTGAGATATAGAGCTACTGTTGAGATCTGCGCAAGCACTGAAGCCTGATATGCCAGACCTGGACGCTTCCCCTTATGTACCCTTCCCAAGTGTTTCCCCAGAAAGCGCCCCTTTGGGATACTTTTGCGGCCCAGCCGCACCATTCATTGTCTTAAGAGGGCTGTAGGCACTGATACGCGACGTCCTACAGCCCTCAACGTTGGCATTGAGAGGGGTGCACAAGTGGACTTTAAAAGGGAATATTTATATGCCCCTTTCCTATGGGAGTCCCTGGCTCAGCGAGCCTCGCTACTCGGTACGTAAATGAACGGACGCTTCACGCTATGCAGTCAGACAGCTGACAATCGCGCAAATTTCTGCTCCAGGTCAGCTCAGGAGTAGCATCTGCAAGCAAGTGCCTCTTCTTAGCATCCAGCAAGCAGGGTAAGACTTCCCCGTCTCCATCATCATATGCTATCCCAATAGATAGGGGACTTCGGGTAACGGCACGCCTCCTGTGAGGCACTGTTGGCAAAGTCCATCTTGTAATATAGCCTCTGTCAGGTGACATCAGCAGCTATATACTCATGTATCCTTGGCTGGTCAGCACTGACCAGCTTGTGAGACCACACATAGCTGAACAGCGCAGCCAGCTGTGAGCGATGTGTCACTCATCCTCATCCTTCTGACAATGGTCAGTACCATGTGACCCATTGCCTTGCAAGGCGGCATGCAGAGGAGGACTATTGCAGAGGCTCTGCAGGGGGACAGTCCAGCATGGCTAGTGACGAGCTCTGTGTGCCATTGTAGAGCAGGATGGTGAGCAGGACAGCAGTGGCCATTGTGGCCTTGGTAGCACTCGCAGCTGGCGTGTACTCACAGAACGACGGCTCCAACACAGGACAGTACATCAACAAGTTTGTACCACTGACAATCCAGTTCACAACCACAGGCGTTGCCAACTTCGTTGTGACACCAGCCACCATCGTAAGTCCTTCCCTTCTTCTGCTTCGCTTTTTGTCGGGCAGGTCACTCGTGAGACTTGGGCCGGAGTCCAGTCTTGACCTGTATCCCCCAAGCAGTGAAGTCTGCCTTCTCTGATAAATGCAGCATGATCTGGCAGCTGCATGACCATGTCACACTGGAGCTCTGCAACTTGACAGAGTCGTCAGATGCGCCGTCTGCGCTTCTGAAGTCTTTCGCATGCGGGATGGGGCCATGGCAGCAAATGACTGAGGATCCCTGACTGTTTTCCCCTGTCGGCAGTGCTAGTGTGCGCCTGCAGCTGAGCAGCTTCCTGCCCAGCGCCCACCCCCCTGAATGCTGTCTGGCTTGGGCCCTGCATACACCGCATGGCTCTCTTGCGTGACATGAGTGACTTCTGTGCACATGCAGACACGACCAACCGTGCTCGCCACACCCAACGCTGAGTTCAACGCCACAGTGCTCCAATTCACCCGGCGTCAGGGCCTGGCATTCAACGGACAGTAAGCTTCTTGCTGACCTGTCCTTGAAATTCTGTCTACTGATCTCTCAGACCAAACCTCAAAGCACAAGCGCTCCTGACAGTCTCAAGGCTCTAAATTACCCCTATGCAATACTATGGCGATAGCGCAGCGCCCCTACTTGGGCTGCGGTAGTGCCGTGCAGCCTATGGCATCTGCCAAAGACTGGCAAGCACAGGCCCATGTCCTGTCTATCTTCAGAGCTCCTCAGGGAGCTGGCAGCTCAGATGATTGGGCCAAACACTGAAACATTGTTTAACGACAGCCATGCATGTACATACTAAGTCGCAGCTGACACAGCAGCATCTCGCCATTGCAGGGTCATTGAGGTGTTTGGAACTGAGAGGGCAAGCGAGGACTTCATCTTCAACAACCAGTCCCTGCCCTTCCTGCAGCAGGTCACCAAGTCTGGCACCACCTACAAGTTCATCCAGGGCGTCATCTACACACCCCAGGAGCCCACTCCCATCCCCTTCGTCTCCCCCACAGGCTTCCTCAACGCTGACTTGTCCCCCTTTGTGGCCCACATCCAGACCCAGGTACAACATCCCTGCCTCACCCCACCCTTTTGCCCTGATACATGCGGCTGTAGGAGCACCTGTTGTACTGTGCGGACAGTCAGCATGAGACAGTTGCGCCCATCCTGGGCACCCTGCATGCAGAGTACGCAGCTGACTGTGCGGCGTCCCTGTTCCTTCATATGTTCTGGTTGGGTGGTAGCAGCGTCTGCAGGGGTGCAAGTCAGCCCCTGAGTATCCATGACGATGTCGCTCACGCTGTGCTGCGCTGCACGCAGAACGCCACCCTCTTCGTGCCCAACGTGGCCGTGCGCTTCGACTACAGCCAGGTCACCGCCGCAGGCGCCACCCAGTTTGTGTCCCTGTTCTACTCTGACCGCGCTGCCACCACCAACCCCACCATCACCTCCAACCTTAAGCAGACATACGGAGTGAGGCCCTGCCCCCTTCCAAGAAAGTCCAGGCCCTCGAGGGACATGAACATTCTGAGGCCCAAACTCGACAGTATGGAATACCCTGAGCGTAGGATAGCAGCACCAATATGGATGCACGTCATGGGCAGGCATCATGCACGGTTTGCATGCACGATCCATGCAGCAGGCTGCGTCATCCATCCCAATTGCCGACATTGAGATCCTGTGATAGACCCAGGCGCGATTGTTGTCTGAACAGCTGGGCCCAATGAACTGATAGCCCTTCAGAGGCCATAGCCTCAGAGCCGCATCACAAGAGTACCCTTAGCAGTGCTTGCCCTTCTAGCGGCAGCTTTAAGCGTGCCTGGCAAATTTTGTTCTGGGGAAAAGCTTGATGGGGAAAGCATTGTTCTGTGCAGGTTTACATCAACGCAATGAACCAGGTCTTCCTTGGCCAGAGCACATCTGGATCCTCAGGACTGGGCACTCAGACCACAGCAGCTGCCACTCCCCAGAACTCTGGAGCCCCGTCCACACCCTTTGCATCAGGACGCAGGCTCTTTGCCAGGCTGTTCAAGTGAGGCCACAGTGTGCATATGCGCGCTCGCTGCAGAGCGCGCACAGCAGCATTTGCCGGGGAGCGCCAAGCGAGCCTATACAGGCTGCGCTGCAGGAGCGTCAGCGCCCGGAGAAGGGGCCTAGCCTAGCCATTTCATGTCGTACCGCCAGGCAGGGTCTGAGCACGCGCGGTGTCGCGTCCCGTAGAAGTCCGTTGCATGTAGAGCTGGGTCTAGAGTGTTTCCAGATGGTGTCGTGACCTGTGAAATTCTAGCTCTCCCCTCGTGGCGGGCAGTGTCCATCTTGGGGTCATTGCCTAGCAGCCCCGAGCAGAGACCGGCCTTCAGGGAAACAGCCTGTTGCAAGCGCTGTGGGAGCCGGCATGTAGGTTTGGTCTGTGTTCAGCTGTTCTGTGTCGGTCTCATTTGATACCCCAATCGTTTTTGAGTAGACTCGGCGGTGTGCGGTGGCACTGTAGTAAGCGAGACTGTTGCCTGTCCCTTGATCTAGGCCGTGCATGTGCCCCTACGCATCAGCGGCAACTTACAGCTATCTATGGCATACCTGTAAGCGTGCGCCTGCTATCAGAGGTTGTTCCCAGATTGGGATCACACATGCTGTTTCAGTGTGGTAAAGTCGTGAGGGTGTGACTAAGCAATGCCATGCATGGTGATGCACGCAGTGCACCGTTCTGATGTATACATATGATCACAGATGGTACTGCGTTTGAACTGAAAACTCCAGCATCTCAATCTGTGGAGCCCTAACAAAGCTGCTATCAGGTGCATATGAGCCATGCATGCTCCATACACCTCACACGATACACCGGCCTGAGAGCCCTCCCGTATCCTGAGTCTGCAATAAGCTTCCCTTCTCTCCCCTAACACTGTGCACGTGCAGAAAACCTTAGCACTGCTGAGCAAACTTCTACAGACGCTGAAGGAACTCTGCGGCTCCAAGGTGCACATGTGTCGGCTGGGACTTAGGCCACCAGTGCAGTTACACCAGTAACAGTGCAATGGCACACTCGCTTGGGATTCTTGGACCCAGTATGCCACTCATTCACTTTGTCTGCCCACTTCCATCACTGGCAAGGCACTGCGATGCCAGGTGCCTGAACAAGCGCCAGCTCGGCCAGCTGCTGAGCAGCTACGCTCTCTGCCCGGTCCTCTGGCAGCGGCAGAAGCAGCTTCAGCCGGAACGCATCTGCACCGTTCAGGTAGTACCTGCACCCATCCCCTCCATTCATCAACACTCTGTCAAGCAGCACTGCTGTGTGTCGCAAAGCTCTGCATGTGCCTTGATGTTGCATGACAGTGACAGCCAGCTCTCATGCCTACGTCATACTTTCTGTGCAGGCTACAGCACGGGGTGGGAATGATCGGCAGCATTCTGACCAGCAGCACGTCACCCACTACGCATTGCTGTGTAGCTTTTCATCCTGCAACATGCCAATCACCATGCAGTGCGCAGAAGGGAACAGGTGACATCACCTGAGCAGCCTCTTATCTCGCAGGAAGCCCAGGTTTCTATAGAGCGCCAGGGCACCCTTGTTTGTGACCTCAGCCTCCAAGACAACTTCATCTGCCTTTGTGGCTGCCATCTCCTCGATGGACCTCTTCACCAGCTCTGTGCCTGCGTGTGCAGGACGCAGCAGCATGTAAAACACACTCACTGACACCAGACCAAACTTTGAGCAATTCTCATGGCATAGAATAAATATGGCTTGTTTCCAGACGCTGAAAGCTCACTGCAACAGAAAATGCAGACTGCACCGCATCCTGCAGTGAGGTCTCTGCCCTTGACACATGCCATAGTCATTCTGTGACATGTACAGCAGTGCGCTTATTCAAGGGACCACAAGAGGTTGCCATGAGCAGGGGGTGATGCACTCAGGGAGACGGTGTAAAGGCCCCCTCTTACCTACTCCAAGGCCTCTGTATGCTGGCTTGACCACCAGCATGGCAATGTAGCCACGAAGCATGCCCTTGTGGTCATCTTGCTTGCAGACCACCACACCAAAGCACTGCTGTCCATGGAAGGCCAGCCAACATAGCCTCGGCCAGCTGTGTAGGAAGTACCTGCAAGGTGCAGTCATCTGTGTCAGCACATCTGGTGTGTACCGGCACAACAGGACCAAATAAGGCCCACGCAGAGGTGCTGCCAAAACCAAAACTGCCAAGCTGGGAAAGAATGCATAAGCATGGTATGGACAGCACAACGTATTGAAGAGCGCGCCAGGAGATGTGGCCTGAGATGTTGCTGCAGAAGTCACATACGAGTTCTTAGCGTACCTATACGTAAATATGGAGTACGGCTCGCTGAGCTCGTTATCTACTAGGTTCATGACATAGTGGATGTCCTCCTCTCCACAGTACTGCATGATTGCTGCGGGTCTCGATGTCACCTCAAAAGGCTGATTTAGTCCATTTGTATCTCATCTGCGCTGTGAGGGTATCTCATAACGGGGGAGTATGTCGAGTACAGTCACCTGACGGTATTGGATGTCTTCCTTTCTGCAACGAGTGCTGGTGCTGGCTTCACCCCCTTCGTTCCCGCTGCTGTTTTCAACACTGCCAAGATTCATCTGGGACATTTGGTTTGACGTTTGTGCCTTAAAACACCATATCTGCAAACAGTGCTCTTTTTGCAACACTGCTCAGCGCAAGTATGTATCTTGTCTCATGCGCAAGATTGGCCAGCAAGCGCATGTGCTCCCGGAAGGTGCAAGTCGTGCAGCTTCATGAGCTTTCGAGCACAGCAGGTTCACATTGCCAATTGGCAATAAACGAGACATCTGAGAGGTACGCCGTTATCCGGTGATTGAGTTTTTGGATGAAGTCATTTGCAGCGCGCATCTCAGCTACAGCGCAGGTCGCAGACTTCGTACATATACGGCCCTTGGCCATCTTGCTTATCTGCATATCCAGAAGGGCTCCACCCCCTGTGGCCGTGAGGCCAGGCTGTTCCAGACAGAAGTCTCATATCGGAAAGAACCCTCGACATTTTCAGACAAGCCTGTGCATCTGCCTTAAAACCTCATTTGACAGTCTGAATATGTTGACGAGCACACAGTCAATGCGGCTTGGAGCATCGGCCCTTACAGCCTCCACTGGTGTAGTGCGCTACAGTAACGGTCTTGGCTGTCTCGTGACCCCCTTGTACAGGAGACAGAGGTCAAGTGTCTCCCATCTGCCATCGCGTGGGACATTCTTGATACAATGCGGCTCCGACAGGATTCCTAGGCCTCCCTCACGGCACCAAGAGGTGAGAGGCCCTGTCTGAGTCAATTGACCCAAAATCACAACTCTGCAATCCTTTACTGACCATTCTCAATGTCACCAGGCCAAGCCAGAGGACACACCGATTGAGGAGCGCGATGGCAGGCCAAAGCCCCCTCCAGGCAACAGTCTTCATGCCTTTTGGCTACAAGCTGTAAAGGCAAGCTTCCTGCATCTCAGCCTGGCACCTGCGTTGTTCAGTAAGACGTGACAGCTCCACTCTCGCCAGCGTACAGCAGGCAGCGTCCTGAGCTGTTGTATGCTGATCTCTGCAGCCTGGGCTGCTTACTGGACTCCTCTTTGCCATGGCGCTTTTGGTGGCGCCTTCAGCACAAGCTTCATGGAGCAGAAGACGAAAACCAGAACCCCAGGTACTTCCTCCAATCTGCCTCGCAGACTGTATACTGCTGCATTGTTGCGACAGCTTTCTCGGGCCCTCTGCTGCACCTTTTACACACTATTATAGGCCTTGATGGACCCTACATGAAGCAGGGTTGGTGTGGCCTGTAGCCAGCACAGGTGGAAACAGCAAGGAGTTGGCTGGCTCCAGCAGCTGCGAGCATGGAGTCCGCAAGGCACACAGCCGGCCGCGCAGCGCATGCAGCCGACAAGAATGTGCTCCGGCCCATGATTCAGCAGACCCAGCACACAGCCGCTGACACCAAGCGCTGGCTCCAGAGCGTGGTGAGCCCAGCAACTCTGCTGTGCGCTTGCCCGACTCTTTGGAGCGCTCAGCGTGAGAGCTGGCAAGGGAGTCCCAGATATTTACAAGTGTTCTACCAGGGCTTCAGTATCACCAGATCTCATTGTCATGTGGCTGACTGTGTGACATTCTCTTTCAGCAGCCTGTGAGAGGGTGCATCACAGATGCGTCTTGGATGTATGCAAAGCTGAGACTCTGGCAACATGTGTGCAGCTTGGCAGCCAGGAGCGCTCAGCAAGGGAGCCTCGGTCAGAGAGGATGACCATCGAGGAGCACTTGCAAGAGAGCATGGAGTCGCCTGCTGTACGCATTCTAGGTATGCTGCTGACGCCAATGAATCCTTGAGGCCATTGCAACCTGTCATGCTGTCCTGCTGTGAACTCACAATTGCCATCCAGATTGAATGCACCAGTAGGCCCTCGGGGATAATTCTTTGTATGGGCAGAAGGATGTGTTGTCCAATCGTGTCCTCTAAAGTGACAGCAGATGTTAAGGTCAGCTGTTACGAGTTTGGAGGTGCTGACTTTGATAGCACTGCATGTGACGCATGTACGAGCTTCATTGCTGTGGATCCTCATGGCCACAGAAGATGATTCTGCAGGATTTGTGCGTTGTAGCGAGATGCTTGCTTGACTGCTCTGCAGTGACGGTGGGAGCAGTTTCGGTGCTGCTTCTGCTCGTGCGGACATCCATGGAGGAGTCTTCGGCCAAGAAATTCTCACCCATGTAAGTTGATGATGCCACATGGATTGGCCTCTTGCAGTTGGGGACTTGGATGATCACGGTGGTGCTTACAAGCCGCAAGAGAATGCACTTGTGGGATGGGCAAGTCCAGAGTGCAGCTCTTTTGCTTCATGTTCACTGTATTCTATTACGTTCCACCGCTTGGTAGATCGCGCTCATCTGGTATCTTTGACTGGTGGAAAGGCCATGCAGGGACTCGGATGACTGGACAGATGACCACGAGGTGCCAAACCTTGAGGAGGGCGCAGACGCCGAGTTCCCGCGCTCGCCTGCCACCTTCACAGGCAGCGCAGCCCAGGCCGCCGCCACGCTGGCGGCGCGCGCGGACGCCATCGCAGACAAGGCGGACGACATGCGCGGCATGCGCCGCCCGAGCCCGCCCGACATCGTCCTCATGCCGGACGACGCGGGCCCGGAACCTGCCCTGGGGGCAGCGCCCCCGCCCGCGCCCAGAGCTGCCGCGAGCGCCACGCTAGCGCCATCCCCGGCTCGGTTCCCACCGGCTGAGGGCCTTCCCAATGTGGAGGCTGTGCAGCCCTCCGTGCAACCGGAGCCCAAGGCGATTGAGCCCGTGGGGATGCCCGAAGCCGTGCCTGTGCAGCCTGTCGAGATGCCCGCTCCCAAGCCGGTGGAGGCATCTGCTGTTATGCCACCACAGCCAGTGGAAACGCCCGCTCCTGAGTTGGTGGAGGCGTCTGCCATCGAGCCACCAAAGCCGCTGGCCTCTTTGCCGTCTCCTCCAGCTACTTCAGGTGAGTCTTGCTTTATGTCGATTGATTCCCCCTGTATCTGCAAGCCTCCCAACTGCATGATGTGGCTGTCAGCAATCCCTCAACTGCTTGCTTCCAGAACACCTGGCAGACCATGGGACAAGGCATATGTTATATAGCATTACAAAAACCGTTGCAAGCATCACCCATGGCAACCTCGCAAAGTCCTGCTAAGTCTGGCTGGACGTTTGCATGTAGGAAGCGCACAGAGCGCGCCCAGCGCTAAAGATCCCGTCATCAAGGAGGTGCTCCCGGCGGGGAGCCTGGAAGCCTTCGCGAGCAACAGGAAGCTGCGGGAGCAACTGGAAGAAGTGCGCAGCTCAGTGTTGCACGCCAAGGCGCAAGTCGACGCGGCCGGCAGCATCTCCGAGCCACAGGTGCCTCTTGGCTGCCCATGACACCAGCACCAGGGTCCAACTGGCATAGGCATCTGCCAGGAAGTTATTTCTGCTATCTTGGCAGGTGTCAAGTGTCTGTCGCCTATGAATGGCCAGCAGCAGCCAGCTCTCGTGATCAAATGAGAGGCGAGGCTGAAGCTAATGACTGCTCTCAGGCTGTGTGCTCCTCCCTCCAGTACGCTAGGATGTCAATATGGAGGGAGGTGCACCTGTCTGAGACACTTTCATAGACTTCAGCTATACGCAAGGGATGGGCAGCCTGCAATCAAATTGGGTACAGCCCAATTGCGGCCAGAGAGTCAAATGGGTGTGAGTGTGCAGGTTCAGGAGTCGCTGGCACAGCGCGCGAGCCGGCTGCAGGAGCAGCAGCAGCTGCCAGCTTTCAAGACCACAGCTTTGGAGGGGTCCCCCATGGACTACCAGTCCCGCTCAACTTCTCCCCCTGTGGATTTGCAGACTCGTTCGGTGACTCCTTCACCCACAGCCCGCACAGGTCTGGCCCCGGAATCTGCAAGAAGGGCCTCCATGGCCGAGCATCCCCCAGGGACCTCCCCCTCTCGGCCGGTGCGCCCCAGCTTCGGGCCGCCTTCCACTCCTCCTGTGGACTACCGGGCCCCCTCTTCTCCCCCTGTGGATGCCCAGGCTCAATCAGTGACTCCTTCGCCCACAGCACGCACAGGGCTGGCCCCGGAGTCCGCAAGAAGGCCCTCCATGGCTGAGCATCCCCCAGGGAC